>CM064578.1:13383055-13877412 GCA_032716605.1 Paralithodes platypus
GCGACACAAACACGGCAAATCTGCTCAACAAATATTTTGGCTCAGTTTTCACAGAAGAAATTATCGATCATACCCTTGAAAATAACACCTCAACTCATGAGATAGGAGATTTCACCATCAGTGTTACCGAAGTACAAAGCAAATTGAGTAATTTAAATGTAAATAAGACCCCGGGACCCGACATGCTCCACCCGAAAATAATTAAGAATGTCAAGGACGAAATAGCAAAACCCCTGACACAACTATTTAACTTATCACTACTACAGGGGATTGTACCGAGTGATTGGAAAGATGCGAACATTACGCCGATATACAAGAAGGGTAGCAAGGCCAAAGCGAGTAATTACAGACCAATTAGCCTAACTTCAATTGTAGGAAAAATCATGGAAAAAATCATTAGAGATAAGATTGTAGATTACCTCGAATCAAACAACCTAATCAAAAATAGTCAACACGGCTTTAGATCAAATAAGTCATGCCTAACAAATTTGATTGAATTTTATAACAAACTATTCACATATAACGACATGACGAAATCACTAGATATAATCTTCTTGGACTTTCAAAAAGCTTTCGACAAGGTGCCTCACCGAAAACTATTGGCTAAACTGGAGAGGATAGGTATCAAAGGTGAAATTCATTCTTGGATAAAAAATTGGCTTACGGACAGAAGACAGAGAGTGGTGATAAATGGAGTGGAATCGGAGTGGGAGCCTGTCACTAGTGGAGTTCCACAGGGTTCAGTCCTTGGACCGGTCCTGTTTCTCATTTACATTAACGATATCGATGTAGGGGTAAACAACACCATTTCCAAATTCGCCGACGATACAAAAATAGGAAATACAGTCCTGAACGAAGATGATAGAAATGCGTTGCAATCTGATTTAAACAAGATATCAGAGTGGTCGAAAAAATGGCAGATGCCCTTCAATGTCGATAAATGTCAGGTGCTGCAGGTTGGTAGCAGAAATATGAAATACAAATACGAAATGAATGGCAAACAAATAAAAACCGCAACGGTAGTAAAAGACCTAGGGGTACTAATATCTGAAAACCTAAAAACTTCCGACCAATGTATAGCAGCTGCAAATAAGGCAAACATAGCATTGGGCTTTATTAAACGAAAATTTACATATAAACATGAAAACGTAATAGTGCCACTGTTCAAAAGTATGGTGAGGCCCCACCTTGAATATGGTGTGCAGTTCTGGTCACCTTATCTGATCAAGGACATTGTAAGACTCGAGTCAGTACAGCGTAGAGCGACGAAGATGATACCCTCATTAAGAAATAAACCATATGAAGAAAGACTTAAACGATTGAACCTGTTCTCATTAAAAAAGAGGAGGTTGAGGGGTCAGCTTATTGAGTGCTTTAAGATACTAAAAGGTTTCGACAAAGTCGATGTAAATGCACTATTCACATTAAACAATACTAATCAAACTCGCGGAAATGGAATGAAATTAAAAACCAAAAAGGCAAACCTAGATGTCACAAAGAGTTTCTTCACCTACAGTGTGGCGACAGAGTGGAATAAACTACCAGCGAGAGTGGTGGAGAGCGACACAATAAACGCCTTCAAGGGAAGGCTTGACCTCTATCTGCAGAGGGCTGGGGTGATATGAATGGAAAAAAAAAAAAAAAAAAAATGTATGTATATGTATGTGTGTGCACTGTACAGTATGTATATATATACTGTATATATATGTGTGTATGTATGTATGTGTATATGTATGTGTATATATATGTATATATATATATGTATATGTATGTATGTGTATGTGTGTATGTGTATATATGCATATATGCATATTATAGTTTGTAAGGCCAGACTGCCTAGTAAGGACCTTGAGGTCTGTGTGGTCTGTGTATCTATGTAGCTCTATGTAGCTCTATGTAGCTCTCTCTCTCTCTCTCTCTCTCTCTCTCTCTCTCTCTCCTAGGAGTAACACATGATACTCTAATGACATTCAAACAACATATCACAAACATAAAAAATAAACTGACACCCAGACTTAATGCCCTCAGGTCACTTGCCCACACAAAATTTGGACACAACAAAGAAAATACCACCACAGTATACAAACAATACATAAGATCAGTGATGGAATATGCAAGCCCTGCCTGGGCTTCTAACCTAGCTGAAACAAACTACAAGACCTTGCAGACCATTAAAAAACCAAGCCCTAAAAATCATCAGAGGCTGCACAGCTACTACACCTACAGATCACCTACATCAAGAAACCAAAGTCCTCAAAGTCAGACCACCTAGGCGCTCAATTCCTGGCTACAGCTTCCACAAACCAACACTATCCACTACACTACAAGGCAGCACACCCACAGACACCAAGGAATATCAAAACAACACCCAGCACACGATGTCACACACAAATACTGTCACCTCTCCCTCCCTGCCCACCCCAAACCAACTTCCAGAAGCACATCCATACTCATATCTCCCGAAATACATCCTTCTGAATCCTCCCTTTCTTGCGAGGACAGAGTCCACCTGGCCAGGTTGAGATGTGGGCACCATCCAGCTCTTCTGAGCTATCAGAAAAGATTGGATGACTCCGTCAACGACACCTGTCCAGGATACATACATACAAACATACATACAATTTTAAGACTGAGTGCTCCACACATACAGTATGTGCAGTTTCAGTCTCTTGTCCTAATGGCGGTGTTCCAGGCAACCCTGTTAAGGGCTGCTTCACTTGTCAAGTTTTTGGATTTGAGATCGGCACGTATAGTCCGATCCCAGGTCTTCCTCGGTCCACCCCTTGGTGCAGCTCCCTCCACAATCACAGACCTTAATTTTTTCACCCAATTTTGTTCATCCATTCTCTCCACATGTCCATACCATCCCAGTCTACTTGTACGCATCACTTCGCTAATACTCTTTATACCTAAACGTCTCCTCAGCTCAACATTTGTTATTCTATCCTGCAGCCTGGCCCCACACATCAATCTCACCATTCTCATCTCATTACGTTCCATTCTGTTGACATCCTCTACTTTAACGGCCCATGTTTCTGAGGTATACGTCATTGCACTTCTAACACATGAGGCATACACCTTTCCCTTCAGGGGGAGAGGCATTCTTTTCATGGTCAGAATTGGCAGCAGTTCACAGCTCCCCATACCATTAAGCACATCATAGAAGACTGCATTCCACACAATCACTTATGCCAACAACATTAATCTACACTCCATGAGAGCCCTGTGGGAAAGCCTGATCGTGGCCATGGCCTTTCTTAGGGACTCGGGGCTGTTCGGCCAGGCAGCCTAGGGAATGACAACAACAACAACAACCTTACTAATCGTTTTAGATCACAGAGTCAACCAGTGGGCGGAACCAATGCTGTGATTGGGCCAGATACTCTACCTGCAGCCAATCCGAGGGCAGCTGGAACTGTTGATGAGGCTCCAGGATCCTGGGTTGAGCCTTATAATCCTCGGATCCTGCAGCAGGAGGACAGAAAGTCTGTGACTCCTATCGAGCATAGATCTGAGACTCCCACCAAGCTCAGCTGCCCTAGTCCTCTTGAGACTCCCACCAAGCTCAACTTCTCCTCTCACCTCCCAAAGGACAGAAGGACTTCAGGTACTGAGACCAGTCTGGTGGACAGCACTGGTGATAACAGAGGCCAGGGAAATTCCCGGCACAGCTGCATGCACGACACAGCTGCATGCACGACACAGCTGCATGCACGACCTCCCGAAATCCATCCTTCCGAATCCTCCCTTCCTCGCGAGGACAGAGTCCACCTGGCCAGGCTGAGATGCGGACACCATCCAGCTCTCCTGAGCTATCAGAAGAGACTGGATGACTCCGTTGTCGACGCCTGCCCGGGATGTAACACAGCACCCCATACCATTAAACACATCATAGAAGACTGCATTTCACACAACCACTTACGCCAACAACACAATCTACACTCAATGAGAGCTCTGTGGGAAAGCCCGATCGTGGCCATGGCCTTTCTCAGGGACTCGGGGCTGTTCGGCCAGGCAGCTTAGGGAACAACAACAACAACAACAACAGAGGCCAGGGACGCGGGACCCCATCATCTCCTGATATCACCTTTTGCTCCCCTGAACTTGCCCCCACAACATCCTGGAGGGTGGTCAGAACCTTGGGCTCAGACCACCTCCCGATCATTATCACCACCAAAACAAGACTCACCCCAGCTAGCCACAGACACACTTACACTAACTATAAAAGAGCTAACTGGGAAGCTTTCACAAATGAGACAGAACATCACTTTGAAACCTTAAACAGTACACCCATCACTAACATCAACAATGCTGTACACACATTCAACACGACTATCCAAAACGCCGACAAGAAACACTTTCCAAGAGGTAACATAAAAAAACACAACCCCAACTTCTCACCAGAAATTCAAAACCTCATCATACAACGCGACACACTGAAACACTCCCCAGCACCCCACACACAAGACCAACATCCAGATTAACAACAAAATACAAAAACAACAAACACTAAATTGGAATAACTTCCTACAAACACTCGATCACAAAACAAACCCCAAAAAACTCTACAAAACACTAAACAGCATCACACTTTCCAACAGCAGTACAACACAATCACATGCTGCAATCACAACAACAGAATCTACTCCTTCACGTAAACAACAAGCAAACACTCTCATCAATCACTTCTCTCATGTCAGTCACCTAAAACCCCACAAAGACGACCGACGTGTCATCCGACGAAAAAGACAATTCCCCACAGACCATGACTATACACCCTTCACCAACAACCAGACAAAGCATATCATCAACAATCTCAAGCTCTCACCCGCCTGTGGCCTAGACAACATAAGCAACATTCACCTCAGACACCTGGGACCACAAGGCATACAAGCACTCACTAACATATCAAACTACAGCTACTCACACAACACAATACCAGACATCTGGAAGCATGGTATCATCATCACATTCCCCAAACCTAACAAAGACCCCACGCTACCCTCCTCACACCACCCTATCACACTCCTTTGCACCCCCTCCAAAATCATAGAGCACCTTGTACTACAACTGTTGACACCTGACTTACCCCTTTCTCCAACACAAAACGGCTTCAGGCCATTGCACTCCACAAACACTCTTCTTACAGACCTTACACAAAGAGCTTTTGACGGCATCAACTCAGCTAGACCACCACACAGATCAGTACTTGCCACACTCGACATAAGTAAAGCCTTCGATGCCATCCCCCGCCACAACCTAACAAACAAAATCTACAACACAAACATGCACAACAACACAAAAAGATGGCTGGCCAGCTTCTTAGCAGGCAGATGTGCACACGTATCTTTTGCCGGTCAGTCATCTAGCATTAGAAATTTCCCAAACGGAGTCCCGCAAGGATCCGTCCTGTCGCCCGCACTCTTCAATCTGTACATGCATGATATAAATACACCAAATTCACCCCAAATAACCATAGCCTCCTACGCAGACGACATAACATTCACAAGCACGCACCAAAACCCAGACACAGCAACAAGACTCCTTCAAGACTATCTCGACACATTACATGAATGGTGCACTACAAACAGACTCAATTTAGCCCCAGCTAAATCCACTGCAACCCTCCTCACAAGCTGGACAGGAGAGCACGATTACATCCCGGGACTCAACATAAACAACACACCCCTAACACACACACACACACAAAATCCTAGGAGTAACATACGACACCCAAATGACATTCAAACAGCACACCACAAACACGAAAAAGAAACTGGCACCCAGACTTAACGCCCTCATATCACTTGCCCACACGAAATTTGGACACAACAAAGAAACCACCACCACAGTCTACAAACAATACATAAGATCAGTTATGGAATACGCAAGCCCGGCCTGGGCTTCTAACCTAGCTGAAACACATCATAAGACCTTACAGACTATTCAAAATAATGCCTTGAAAATCATCACAGGCTTCACAGCTACTGCACCCACAGATCACCTACATCAAGAAACCAAAATCCTCAAAGTCAAAGACCATCTGGACATGAGAGGCACACAATTCCAAGCAGCAGCCTCCACGAATCAACACCACCCACTACACTACATGGCTACACACCCACAGACACAGACACCAAGAAATATCAAAACAACACCCAGCACATGCTATCACACACAAATACTGTCTTCTCTCCCTCCCTGCCCACCCCAAACCAACTTCCGGAAGCACATCCATACTCTTATCACTCGCCGTTCCATCCACTCACTCATAGACAACACGCAGCTGCAAGCACGACCTCCCGAAATCCATCCTTCTGAATCCTCCCTTCCTCGCGAGGACAGAGTCCACCTGGCCAGGCTGAGATGCGGACACCATCCGGCTCTTCTGAGCTATCAGAAGTGACTGGATGACTCCGTCGTCCTTACCTGCCCGGGTTGTAACACAGCACCCCATACCATTAAACACATCATAGAAAACTGTATTTCACACAACCACTTACGCCAACAACACAATTTACACTCTTTGAGAGCTCTGTGGGAAAGCCCGACCGTGGCATTGGCCTTCCTTGGGGACTCGGGGCTGTTCGGCCAGGCAGCTTAGGGAACATCAACAACAACAACAACAACAACAACAACAGAGGCCAGGGAGCCAAAGGAATGACTACTACTACTACAGAGGCACCAAAGAGAGATGTATAGACAATTGGGATGACAATCCAGCTAATGAAAGAGAGTCATTGATTAGACCCTCTAGCCTGCCGCAGCCACCACTGGACTTGGTTCTGGAGCCCAAGTGTCCCGAGATAGAAGAATTCAAGCTGCTGGTATCCAGCATCATACCTGTGGAGACGGATGACTACTTTGAGAAGCTCGAGCAACACTTTGAGCGACGAGTTGCCCCGCATCCTTGCTGCTTGTAGCCAAAGCTAATGGCTGACTACTGGATCCCCCTCCTGACGCAGACATTGATGATACCCGGCGAAGGAGCTGACCTATGCCTGGAGGAGCTGAGCTTCACCTGCGACAATGATTGTAATGATTTATTTTAAGTACCGGTACCGTAATGTTATATGCCAGCATTAATAGTAATGACTATTTTCTTTTTGCAGCTGCTGAAGTTGTGCGACTCAATCACCCGGTCCGGGTCAGCAGCTGAGCAGGACAAGATGATCGATAGTCTGCCCAAACTACGAGAGATGTTGCAGAAGTCTAGAACTGATGATGATGATGATGATGACAGGGAAGGGGAGAGCCAGGGCGAGAGGAACCTTAAGAAGATGAAATTCTTTACCAGCACACCTAAACAAAATAAGTGAAGCTTGGAAGTTAAATATTGATGATGGTGAAAACAGACAAAGAAAGAGGCAGTTAGAGGACCATTATGAAGTTGAAATCTTCACCCCCAGCATCCCTTAAATTTGTCTTTCTGTCACTCTTTTGGCTTTGGGGGAGACACTCATCACAGGAAGCCTGCCATTTGTCTCCTTCATATAGCCTACAGAAACAAAAGTGCATCTAAAAACAAAAGAAGTGAAGGTTTGAATTATACTAGGTTCCCATGTCAGTTAAGCTAAAAATATATTAAAACTATGATAAATTAAGAGAGATGCTTCAGAATTGCAGAACTGTTAATGATGATGATTGCAAATTTAAAACTGACGATGATGAAGACAGAAGAAAAAAGTGGCAGTTAAATGAACATTAGGAAGTTGAATTCATTTACATGCATCCCAAAACTAAAGAATTAAAGTTTTACTTTAAACTACATTTCTATGTTAGTTTATAAACACCTAGGAGAAACAACTAGGAGACATGCATAACCCCTTCAGCAAAATTATGCCTTTTTACCTTTGATTCTGGCTAAAATTTTATGATTTTATCTATTGCCTGACGCCGTGATCCCCGAAGGGGTGGCCACGAACGAACCGCCCCCATGCACCTCTGTCCCCAGTCAGTCGACGCCCCTCCCCCCAACCAGCACCGCCTTCGTTTATGTACTTCCTCACTCCATCCTTCCACCTCTCATTCGGTCTACCTCTCTCTCTCTGTCCCTCCACCTCGCTCTCGTACACCCTCTTAGTCATTCTCTCGCTTTCCCTACGTTCCATATGGCCGAACCATCTCAAGTTGTTCCTTTTCACACTTTCCAGCACATCTACCTCCACACCACACCTCCTTCTTACTTCCTCATTAGTCTGTCTATCCCTCCATGTAACTCCGCACGCACTCCTTAAGTAATTAATTTCCACTGCTCTCACTCTTGGTCTGAGTCTCTCAACCAACGTCCATGCTTCGCTTCCGTAAGTCAGTGTCGGGATTACCACACTGTCATGCAAGGACTTCTTCACTTCCATACTGACCACCCTATTTCTTGTTACTGCTTTTAGCATTCCTACAACCCTCTTCCCCTGTTGTACCCTCTCCCGCAGTTCTTCATCCATAGTCCCATCTTTATTATTATGTAAAACTTGCAAAATATACAAACCAAAACGGGGACGACACAAAATAAAGACAAAATAACTGATCAAAATCACTAGGCTATGTGGAAATGATGATTTAACAAAATATAAATTTGAAATAAAAGAACACAAAACCACCACATAGAATGTACAGTTTTCCGCACGAGTCCTGTGAAATCGTATTTTGGCAGCGTCAGACACAACTCCCAAACCCCCCTCCCTCACTCTACCTCCTATCTTCCACCACACCTTTCCTCCCTCCCTTTCACTGTTCGACTCATAGTATCTCACGGTTATGAAGTACCGTGCTGTAGATGTGTTGTGAATCACTTAAATAATTTGTTTTAGTTTCATTATATTGATAGCCTAGCCGTAAATTAATATACTGTTTCATTAACGTTGTTCAATGTTATACAATAAATACAGTTCAAAGGGCATCGTCCAATGTACGTAATTTGTCCTTAGCGAGTGAGAAAGAGAGTTACACAGATACTCAGACCACACAGACCTTGCGGTGCCAACTAGGTGGTCCGGCCTTAATACTACTAGAAAGGGACAGTTTATAGTGGAAGAATAGGACAGTAAAGTAGAAGGCACTCTCCCCACCCTCCGGCTAAAAAGCCGTACCGGAAAATAGGATTAAGTGTAACCTTATAGGTCAGGAAATGCCCACAAGGATTTTTTTTTATAGAGTATAAAAGAAATTAGTTTGAAAGGGAAATTACACATACCTACTGATTAATTCATATTTATCCAATCTCCATCAGATGATCGTCCAGTCTTTTCTTAAACGTATCGATTAAATTACTGTCGACCACCTCCCTTGTATTCCACTCTTTAGCCACACTGTATGTGAATAATTTTGGGGTCACATCTAAGGATAGTAGTAGCTAGAATAAAATCAAAAGGATATTGACGGTACGGAAGGGGTTAAGAACCTTTTTGATATATTTATTTACAGCTAGGGTATCAATATAATGAAATGAAAGTAAATGGTTTAAGTGATTTACAACATACCTACAAGGAGCCGGACAGTGGAAGAGAGAGAGGAAAGGTGGGGTTGTATGTAGGAGGCGGAGTGAGGGAGGGAAGTTTGGGAGGTGTGTCCGACGCTGCCAAATTACGATTTCACTGAGATGGTGGAAACAGGACTTGTGCGGCAAACTGTACATCACTATATGAGTAAGTGAATTTGGATCCCAATCAAATTAATCACGCATATATTATCATACTCTCGTCATACTCAAGGAATTAGTCAATTTGGGAAGTTCAGGACGTTCTGGTAAATTCTGCTAAATTCTATATGAATAAAGAAACTACAAATAAAGTCTAAATATTCTATTCAAACAAATTTGCTTTCCACATAGCGATTTTGATCAGTTCTTTTGCATTTATCTTGTATCGTCCCAGTTTTAGTTTGTTTATTTTGCAAGGTTTACATTATTTTTTGACAAGATATTAACAATAGTATAAAATGCATACAGCACTCACAAATGATAGTGCTATCGGGTAGGTACCTGTGAACATAGCATGAACACTTGACCTCTACCAATTGCTACCCTACCAGGTATGTTATTCAGAGTGTTTATTGACATTGTATTTACCCCCTTTTAGTCCTAGAGGCAGATTATAAGCTAAAGAAAATCATATAATGGTAACCAGAATAAGATGAAAATTACATCATCATGCTGAAGAAGGGGTTAAGAAATCTAAAGCTGCTGCTGATAATGATGACTTAGAGGAAGAGAGAGGCAATTAGAAGAAAATTAAGAAGTTTAATCTTTTTACAAGTATTCCAGGTCTGGAGTCAGCCACCCCCAGCTATGGGGTATGTGCCTGAGTATATACACACATACATAAATACATACATTCCAAAACAAGAGTGAAGTTTTGATTTAGTGTCTTGACAACAAATTTATTGATTTATAGTTTCTAACAATATTTGTACTTCAACCTCATCTTAAACTAAGGAGCTGCTGTAATGATAACAAATTGAGGGTAATTTTTATATTCAGCACTCTTATTTATTCACTTTCATAGCAAGATAATTTTTACTATTGGTATCCTTGGCAAATGTGTATAATCTGACCAAGGTAAGCTATTTACTTTGGCATGAAATATGAGTTACCTTTTCTTTATATAGCACTCATATACTGTATGTAGCTATAACCATATTGTATCTTTCCTTACCCAAAGTTTTACCAAGTATGTATTTTAATACACTTACAAATATTTTTTTCATTTCACATTGTATGTTCAACATAATGTTAAGCTTACAACATTACCTAAATATAGGGATATATTGTGTTGTCCTTGATATTTTATAATTTTGTATTAAACAACCCAATACTAACTGTATCTAATTATACTTTAAATTTGTGAAGTCCGGAGCTGGATACCTGGGGACAGTGACCTCCAAGGCTGGCAATCTAAACCGAATCATGATACCGCAAGTCTGTAAAAACAAAATTGCAGAAGGCCACTACCGCAGATCCTCCCAAGTTCAGGCTCAGAAGTGTAAATGTAGGTGCGATGAGAGGAAGAACGGGCGAGATTGCAGAAATGTTGGAGAGACGCAGAGTGGATGTATGTTATGCCCAGGAGACCTGGTGGAGAAGGAGGGAATGCGAGGTGAGTAACTGGGAAGAATGAAGTTCTCATGAAAGGGAAATTAATGTGGCACAAGAGGGGTGGGTTTCCTGGTGGCAGAGAGGTGGGCAGACTGTGATACAAGTTAGAAGGTTTCATGAAAGACTGATTTTGCTAAGACTGAAAGTAGGATCGAGAGTTATAAGTGTTATATCAGTATATGCTCCCCATGTAGGCTTAGGTAAAGCTGTTAAAGAAGAGTTTTAGAATGAACTACTACGGGGAAGGAAGGACAGGGATATGGCCGAAGGAACCTGGAAGGTGAATACATACTGGAACACTGTACTGCCACAGGGATGGTGGTGTGTAACACTATGTTCAGGAACAGGAAGAGCCATCTGATAACATATGAATCAGGTGCCTCCAGTTGCCAGATAGACTACTTCCTGATCAGCAAATCTGACAGGAAATGGGTTAGAGACACAAGATCATACCAGGTGAAGAATGCATCCCCCAACACAAGCTCCTAGTGTGTGATATGTGCCTAAGTAGAGTTCCTGTGAGAAAGTAAGTACATTTGCCAAAAAGGAAAGAAAGGAGGAGTACAGAGACAATGAAAGGATGGCAATTGAAAGAAGTGTCGGTGCTAGGTCAGCTGTCATTGACAGCCAATATAACTTTACAGAATGCAGCCTCCTTGATGCCACAGACAAAGTTTGTGGCAAAACAAAGGGGCCACCCAGACATAAGTTCTCTTGGTGGTGGAACAACAATGTTGAAGCTGCAGTCAGAGAGAAAAAAAAATGTTTCAAAGTATGGAAGGAAAGTGGTATCAAGGAAGAATACCTGAGATGAGACTGGTAAGATGGATGTGTGGGGCCAGGCTGCAGGATAGAATAACAAATGATGAGCTGAGGAGACGTTTAGGTATAAAGAGTATTAGCTAGATGCGTACAAGTAGACTGGGATGGTATGGACATGTGGAGAGAATGGATGAACAAAATTGGGTGAAAAGATGCAGGTCTGTGATTGTTGAGAGAGCTGCACCAAGGGGTGGACCTAGGAAGACCTGGGATCGGACTATACGTGCCGATCTCAAATCCAAAAACTTGACAAGTGAAGCCGCCCTTAACAGGGTTGCCTGGAATGCCGCCATTAGGACAAGAGACTGAAATTGCACTTATGTGTGGAGCACTCAGTCTTAAAATTTTATGTATGTATGTATGTAAAGGTAATGCTAGAAAGGAGCTCAACAGGGCAAAAAAAGCCATACAGGATAGTGTAATTGGACAAGTTTGTAGCACTAATAATAACAATGGGATTTGTAAACTACAGTAAACTCCCTTTTATTCAAAAATCATGAGACTTGAAATTTTGGATAATCGATTTTTACGGATAAACGAGAGTCCCTCTATATACTGTAGAGCCAAATATGTGTACAAATGGCCAAATATACTGTTTTCAATGCATATAAAACCTTTTTAGGCTGTTTTAACTTCAAATTATCTAATTCAAGGGATGTCTACTTCAGAAGGGTTGAATTGATACAATTAAGCAACCAGAGAGGCTAAAGTATGTGAAAACTAGTGAAAAATATGGAAGCAAAAACTTTGGTTAACTGACATTTTTGGATATTTTGAATTTTGGATAAAAGGGAGTTTACTGTAGCTAAGAATGTGAGGGACTGTTGCAAAGAAGACGTTGGTGAACAATCTACAGGTATAAATAATGGCAGTGGTATGACTGTTTACTCGGAAAACAAGATTTGAGAGGCATGGAAAGCACATTATGAAAGATTGCTAAATGTGGAGTTTAAATGGAATAGAGAACAGCTCAGCACTGCAGTCCGAGTACAAGGCCTTTGATAGGGTATGACGCTGTTAAAAGTTCTATAGAAAGAATGAAGTCCGGGAAAGCCATTGGGAGCTCCGGCATAGTCGCTGAGATTCTATAGGCAGCTGGAGATATTGGGGGTAAATTGGTCACAGAGCTGATTAACCTAAGACGTGCGCATGAGGGGTATGAGACACCACACGCCTGTGTGCACGTATTTAAGCTGTTCTCATCACTAACATCATTATTTTATCATAAATAGCATTAATACATATCCATATGCGCCTATTTTAAGTTGATTATAAAGGTATTAACCTGTTACAGCAATAAAACAAGTGGAAACAGCGTTTGGATGGTCAAAATCGGCGATACAGGCCGGGAGTTACATAATTTATGGCTGAGGCAACGTCCCTCCCCTCCACACTTCCCCACCTCTGGAGAGAGACTGTCGATCGATAATCTGCTCTCTATCTCTCTCTCTCTCTCTCTCTCTCTCTCTTCCTACTCTCTCTCCTCTCTCTCTCTTCTCTCCTCTCTCTCCTCCTTCTCATCTCTCCTCTCTCTGCTCTCCCTCTCCTCCTCTTTCTCTCTCTCTCTCTCTCTCTCTCTCGCCCTCCCCCCTTTCTCTCTCTCCTCTCTCCTCTATCTCTCTCTCTCTCTCTCTCATCTTTATTTCTTTCATCTCTCTCTCTCTCTCTCTCTCTCTCTCTCTCTCTCTCTCTCTCTCTCTCTCTCTCTCTCTCTCTCTCTCTCTCTCTCTCTCTCATCTCTCTCTCTCTCTCTCTCTCTCTCTCTCTCTCCTCTCTCTCTCTCTCTCTCCTCTCTCTCTCTCTCTCTCTCTCTCTCTCTCTCTCTCTCTCTCTCTCTCTCTCTCTCTCTCTCTCTCTCTCTCTCTCTCTCTCTCTCTCTCTCTCTCTCTCTCTCTCTCTCTCTCTCTCTCTCTTTCTTTCTTTTGGTAACAGTGATGACAATGCCCTGGTTGCAACTCGCTAATGTTAGCACGAAAATAGACCACAGAATCAGGGAATAACAGGGAAAATAGGTGATAATTGAAGGAGGGGGGGGGGGGGGGGAGTTGGTGAAGGAGGAGATGTGGAGGAGTGATATTTGGCATGGCCCAGGGGCAAAAAAAAAAGGAAAAAAAAAGGGTTCAAGTTTTTTTGGGGTGTGTTAAATGGATTTTTTTAGGGCCAGGATCTTAAGAGTCTTCCCGCAGTCGCCCGGGGAAACTCTTAAGAGTCTTCCAGCACTTGCCGGGTTAATACAATCATAAAGGAGGAAAAAAATTCCTGATGCATGGCAGAAAAGTGTGATAGTAAATATATACAATGGTGACTCCTTAGACAGGAGAAATTATAGGAGTTTAAAAATGCTCGACCAAGTCATGAAAATCAGCGAAAGGGTCTTAGAATGCATGATCAGGAAAAGTGTTGCCATCAGCGACATGCAGTTTGGATTTATGCCGGGATGTGGCACATCTAATGCTATCTTTATTCTTAGGCAACTGCAAGAGAGTTTCTTAGAGACAAACAAGGAGTTATAGCTAGTTTTTGTAGACCTGGAGAAGGCCTTTGACCAGGTGCCAAGGGAAGCTATGCAGTGGGCTATGAGATAACTTGGAGTGGAGGAGTGGTTGGTGCATGTGATAATGAGAATGTATATGGGGTCACGGACAGCATTTAGAGTGAAGCAGTTTGTTGGAAGGGGTGGGAAGTAACTTAATTCAATGTTGCGTCTGTAGTGACTGGGTACACGAGATGTAGTGGGGCGAGAGGACCTTTGACGAGAATCATATATTTTGAACGTGCAGTGTGTAAGGGAGAACTTGTGTTGAATGACCCGCCTGTTACTGTTGATTTCGGCAGTATAGCGCTGGAGTGAGTGTATAAATTCTGCTACTTGGGCGATACAGTCTCTGCAGGAGGTGGCGCTGAAGCTAGCTCCATTGCTAGAATCAGAAGTTGCTGGGGGGAAGTTTAGAGAGCTGTTGCCACTCTAGACCTTGAGAGGACTCTCACTTCACCTTAACCCTTAACTAGCGGCGCGCGACTTATGTCGAGTTAAAAAAACTGGCAAAAAACGGGTGAAAAAAGGGTGAAAATCGAGTGAAAATGGGTGGGACAGTAATGATCCATACGTCCGACATCTGTGGCCTCCCGGCCCACACTAACTCCAGTTCCCCCACCGCGCGGGAGGATGACAGTGTGACCAATAGTTCGCTAAAAGTGAGCAATGTAGCAAAATCAGCTAAACTTCCATCTTTGAGGTAACACTGTCAGTGCTCCACGAGTGCTACGTAGCTGTATGTGGTGTCATTGTGTAGCGATTTCCGCCTAGTTTTCGGCGCAATACAGTTCCTTTCATGCTGATGGTTGATATAGCAGTCAGAATGGCCTGAAAAGGCCCAAAACGGCCACAGAGGACCCGCTAGACAAGGGTTAAAGGGAAGGTGTATACCTCGTGTGTTAGAAGAGCGATGACCTATGCCTCGGAGACGTGTCCGGTTAAAGCGGAGGATATCAATGGAATGGAACGGAATGAGAAGAGAATGATGAGATGGATATTTGGGGTTAACCTCAGGAACGGGGTATCGAGTGAGGCATTAAGAAGGTGTCTTGGCATTAGGAGTACGGTATCAGTGAAGTGGTGTACACTAGTCGACTTGATTGGTTTGGACAAGTGGAGAGAAAGGACAATCAAAACTGGGTACAGAAATGTTGGACTGTGAACGTGGGAGGAGCTGCAAGTAGGGGTAAACCTAGAAAGACATGGGATCAAGTACTCTGGTCTTATCTCAAAATAAAAAACTTTACAATAGAGGCAGCCCATGACAGGGTTGCATTGAATGCAGCCATTTAGGATGTGAGACTGTGATCACACTCTCTGTGAACGAAACGGTCTTCAAACATGTATGTATGTTGTTACGAATTCTAAGGAGAACTTATACAAGTCTACAGCCTCCGGCACAAAAACGCAAATCTGAACTACTACAGAATAATGGTAAGATAGATATCCCAATTCAAAACACTACACCTCTATCGTTGCCCATGGAAGAAAATTATATTGATACACTGAGCTTATGGTTTTATAAAACATTATAATTTATTAATAAACGTTATAGTACAACAGCTTGCTGTAGAGCCCAAAATATACTAGTACTCCTTGGAAGGAAATATTTGTTAGGGTACCCAGAGATTTATCCCACAAACATCAGATCTTAATTTGAATGAGCTGGATAGAAATATATGGAGATAATTTAATCACATTCAAATATCAGAGATTATATTAAACAATTAAAATAAACAATTATAAATATCCCACTAGGATTATAGCCAAAATTCTCATGGAATACTTGTGTGACTGAAAGATCACCTAAGCGGTTTACTGTGGACATATTAACCTGAGAACGGCGAGCCTATGGTATTTAAAACGTCCCACTGGGCGAAGGTATTATGGGTAAATCCCGACGAATTTCGTCATTTAACGATAAATATCGTTATTACTTATTCATATGCGCCTATTTTACGTCTAATATAAAGATATTAACATGTAACAACAATAAAACAAGTGGGAATAGTATTTGGGGTGTGAAAAAGACGAATTATTGCCGACCGTCCAGTTATGAGGTGAGAGGCGCGCGAGACATACACCCTCCCCTCTTGAGGCCTGAAGCCAGACTGATATTTATTAGTGGCCCCTCCATCATTGACGATATGCCTATTAATTATTAGTGGCCCCTCCATCATTGACGATATGCCTATTAAATAATAGCTCTCTTTCAAACACCCGCGGTCAGCCTGATTGAAACACCCGCCGCAGGGGAAAGAGTACTAACATCATAAGTGCAACGCTAATTCTCTTATGGAATCATCTTTATGATTGGGTACTCCCTACGAAAAAACTTTGTTAAAAATAAAAATAAAAAATTAACTTAAGAATTGTTATAAAGCTTTCCAACTCGTGGATGTCTTTAGTGGATTCTATCCGAGACCCTGAACCAGGCAACGCCATTCCTCCTTCCTTCCCCTGCGGCCGTCCCGAGTAGAGGTGCCTAGCCTGTCCTCCGCTTCATTCGACATTCGTTCAACTCTAGTGAGTCTTTTGCTCATTTGTATCTATCTGAGAAGTTCTAGAATAGGTTTAGACTAGCTAGGACTGGCGGCCCCATTGGTACGTCCGCAGGGAAGTGTTAAAATAGGGTACTTGTGTGTAGGCGCCCAGTCGGTCCGAATCGGATACGCGCGCCATGTGTTTTGTTTTTGTTTCTGCGCCTTAGCTTTGCTATAACCTAGTTATTTAGGAGGCTATATATCCGCGGTGCTATGCTACTAGCCATCTCTATGAGGTAGTAGCACTTTTTGTTTTATAGCAGACGTTCTGGTCTAAAAGTTGCCCCACGTGGTGTGGAACTTTCCAGAATCCTAGATTGCTTTTTTCCCCTCTGGCGTGGGGCGTTATGCATTCGCTGCTGCTGTGTCATCATCGGAGGTAAGGGTATCGTATTCATCGTAATAATGACCTTGAGCCTAATGGCCAGCCTCATTAGGGGTATTCTTAGTTGGCTAGGGGTATTTTTTATTGCTTAATTAATACCCTAAGATGTGACCTTCGCTTTCATGTGGTGATATTATACATGTTGGCAAGGTGTCAGGAGACGTTCTGACTGATTTGGTGTTTTTTTTTGTTGGTGGCTGACTTGCTCAGACAAGTCGGTACCTTAAAAATTTGTTTTTTCCTTCCGGCGATCTTTACCGGGTATTGATGGCAGAAGCTCGCCTTGCAGGCGAGCAGGGAATATTCCAATAAACCCGGCGTGGTGTGGTGTACCACTAGACTCCCTGCGGAAGTGCAGATTCCTAAGGGAGTGATTTCGGCCCGGCCGAGCGAACTCGCCCAAACCGATAGTCTCACGCGGCATGAATTGACTGATAACGCCCGGTGGAAAAGTTCAGTGAGGTAATTAACTATCACTCAGGTCCTTGTAGACGATTAGTTAGTTAATTAAATGTTAAATATGGGCCAGTGACACTTAGTCACAGGTAAGTAGTCCACAATGCGAAAGGGTCTTCGAGATCTTTTCACAGACGACCACCTCGCGATGGCGGGAAGGCGTGAAAGCCTAGCTGGTGATGAGGAGAACTACGAGCTCGAAGGCTTTACCACCGAGGACAAGGATGATCAGTTGGCAAGTATGAAAAAACAGTGATGGGTCTTGTGAGATGGAGGGGAGTGATGGAAAATTGGAGGAAGGAGTTAGGGGCAAAAGTAGAAGTTTTGTCCGATATGTGTGGCGCTGGTAGCGGGGTGGATAGGACTAGGCCAGTAAGTGACAGCCTTGAGGCAGTGATGGCCAGAGTAGACGAGTAAGCGGCGGAAAATGTGGCACTCAAGGCTCAGCTTTAAGGAATATGAGGGCCATCTGAGTGAGGAAGTAAAAGTAATTAGTGAGGTAAACAATTAGTGGACAAGGGTAGAGAGTGCAAAGGTGGTAGCCCTTGAAGAAATTGTGAAGGAGCAGAAGGAAGAGAGAGAAAAGGAAAAGAAAGAGTTTGAAAACAAATGTAGTGCAAGTTTTAAAGAAGAAAGAGAAGGTAGTGAGAGAGACAATAGATAGAGGTAAGTGTGTAATAATCTTTGGAGATGTGGAAGAGCACCTGGCAGATATGAAGGTAAGAAAGGAAAGTGATGATGAGAAAGTCAAGGGGATACTGGAATACTTAGACGAGGGTTATGGATGGGTAAAAGAACTGGAGGAGGTGAGAAGGTTAGGAAAATATAAGAAGGGCGAGATGAGACCACTAAGAGTGGAACTTAAGTCTAGATCAACGGCAGAAGCAGTAGCCAATGTAAGCTGGAAATTAAATTCGACAGAGCTGAATCATATAAGGGTAAAAAAGGACCTAAGTGTAGAAGAACGAGAACAGTTAACCTCTGAAGTGCGCATGGGGGTAATTAGACACCTCTCCCTGTGCGCATGTATTTGAGGTGTTTCCGTCACTAAAATATTCATTGTACCATTAATAGCATTAATACTTATCCATATGCGCCTATTATGGGTTGATTATAAAGGTATTAACCTGAAACAACAATAAAACGAGTGAAAACAGCGTTTGGATGGTCAAAATCGGAGATATAGCCCGCGAGTTGTATAATGTATGGGTGAGGCAAGCTGCTTTCCCGCCAATTTCCCCCAAGGCCACTGAGACACAGTCGATCGATACTCTCTCTCTCTCTCTCTTGCATTCGCTTGCTATCAGTGATGACCACACCCTGCAACCGGATTTCTAATGTTAGCACGAAAATATACCTCAGAATAAGGGAATAACAGGGAAAATAGGTGATAACTGAAGGAGAGGAGGAAAGTGGGGAAGGAGGGGAGGTAGAGGACTGAGATTTTGCATGGCCCAGGGGCCAAATTTTTTGTTTTTTTTTGTTTTCGATGTCAAAAGTTGATTTTTTTTTTCTCTGACTCTTAAGAGTCTCCCCGCAGTCCGCCGGGGGAACTCTTAAGAGTCTCCCCGCAGTTCCCGGGTTAAGGGAACTACAAGCTAAGCCAAACCCCAAAAAACTCTACAAAACACTAAACAGCATCACACTTTCCAACAGCAACACAACACAATCACATGCTGCAATCACAACAACAGACTCTACTTCTTCATGTAAACAACAACCAAACATTCTCATCAATCACTTCTCACATGTCAGCCACCTAAAACCTCACAAAGACGACCGACTTGTCATCCGACGTAAGAGACAATTCCCCACAGACCCTGACTTATACACCCTTCACCAATCACCAGACAAAGCATATCATCAACAATCTCAAGCACTCACCCGCCTGTGGCCTAGACAACATAAGCAACATAAACCTCAGATACCTGGGACCACAAGGCATACAAGCACTCACTAACATATCAAACTACAGTTATTCACACAACACAATACCAGACATCTGGAAGCATGGCATCATCATCACATTCCCCAAACCCAACAAAGACCCCACGCAACCCTCCTTGCACAGCCCCATCACACTCCTTTGCACCCCCTCCAAAGTCATGGAACGCCTATAGTACTACAACTAATTACACCCAACCTACCCCTAGCTCCAACACAACATGGCTTTAGGCCACTGCACTCCACAAACACTCTTCTCACAGACCTTACACAAAGAGCTTTTGACGGCATCAACTCAGCTAGACCACCACACAGATCACTATTAGCCACACTCGACATTAGTAAAGCCTTCGATGCCATCCCCCGCCACAACCTAACAAACAAAATCTACAACACAAACATGCACAACAACACAAAAAGGTGGCTGGCCAACTTCCTAGCAGGCAGATGTGCACACGTATCTTTTGCCGGTCAGTCATCTAGAATCAGAAACTTTCCAAACGGAGTCCCACAAGGATCCGTCCTATCGCCCGCACTCTTCAATCTGTACATGCACGATATAACTACCCCCTATGCGCCCCAAATAAACTTAGCCTCCTATGCAGATGACATAACACTCACATGCATACACCATGACCCAAAAAGAGCAACAGATCTCCTTCAACCCTATCTCAACACACTACATGGCTGGTGCACTACAAACAGACTTAATCCCCAGCCAAATCCACCGCAACCCTGCTCACAAGCTGGACAGGAGAACACGAATACATTCCTCAACTCACCATATACAACACACCCCTAACACATACACACACACACCCAAAATCCTAGGAGTAACATATGATACTCATATGACATTCAAACAGCACACCACAAACATTAAAAAGAAACTGACACCCAGACTTAACACCCTCAGGTCACTTGCTCACACAAAATTTGGACACAACAAAGAAACCACCACCACAGTATATAAACAATACATAAGATCAGTGATGGAATACGCAAGCCCAGCCTGGGCTTCTAACCTAGCTGAAACACATCATAAGACCTTACAGACTATTCAAAACAAAACCCTAAAGATCATTACAGGCTGCACAGCTACTGCACCCACAGATCACCTACATCAAGAAACCAAAATTCTCAAAGTCAAAGACCATCTGGACATGAGAGGCACTCAATTCCTGGCAGCAGCCTCCACGAACCAGGACCACCCACTAAACTACATGGCAACACACCCACAGACACCAAGAAATATCAAAACAACACTCAGCACACGGTATCACACACAATTACTGTCCTCTCTCCCTCCCTGCCCACCCCGAACCAACTTCCAGAAGCACATCCATACTCATATCTCTCGCCGATCCATCCACTCACTCACAGACAACACGCAGCTGCAAGCACGACCTCCCGAAATCCATCCTTCCGAATCCTCCCTTCCTCGCGAGGACAGAGTCCACCTTGCCAGGCTGAGATGCGGACACCATCCAGCTCTCCTGAGCTATCAGAAGAGACTGGATGACTCCGTCGTCGATACCTGCCCGGGATGTAACACAGCACCCCATACCATTAAACACATCATAGAAGACTGCATTTCACAAAACCACATATGCCAACAACACAATCTACATTCAATGAGAGCTCTGTGGGAAAGCCCGATCGTGGCCATGGCCTTCCTCAGGGACTCGGGGCTGTTCGGCCAGGCAGCTTAGGGAACAACAACAATAACAACAACAAGCTAAGGCTGATGAAGAAAATGGAAAGTTGTCTGAAGAGCAAAAGAAGATTTTTTTTTTTGGAGAATAAGGGAAGGGCAATTAAGGAAGTGGTACATCAGGAGCCACCAAAAACCGAAACTAAGAGGAGTGATAGTGAAAGAGGCAGAGAGACAAGTACCAAGTCGGAGCAAGGAGACGGAGCGAGAGATAATGCAGGGAACAGGGGACCGGAGAGAGAGCCAGGACATGGTAGAGAAGGTGGAACAGGGGGAGAGAGTGGGGGTACGGGAGATTGTGGAGGGGGGGGGGGGGAGGAGAATAGAACTAGCAGGGAAGGTGGAGTTAGGTCAGGGAAGGGATGGAGGAGGAGGTGAACCTGGTAGGAGGCAGAGAGGGAAGAGAAACAAGGAGGTGGATTCCAAAATGCTGTGCTACTACACTAATATAGATGGAATAAACAGTAAAAAGGTAGAGTTAAGATGATATATTAAGAAAAGATCAACCACAGATAGTCTGTTTGACGGAGACAAAGCTGAACCAGGACTTTGACAGCAATATAATGTTTAGTGAAGGATATAATATATGGAGATATGATAGAAAGGGAAAAAGGGGAGGTGGAGTGGCAGTATTAGTTAAGAACCCTATGACAGCAAAGCAAGTGGAGTTAAATAATGACAAGGCAGAAATAATGGCAGTTGAACTCAATGATATAGAAGGAAAAAAGCTAGACATAGCAGTAGCTTACATGCCACCAAAGACCAGAGCATGGAGGGAGTTAGAGTTTGAGGAGATGGTCGAGGATATGATTCAGTCGTTGAGAAGATTGCTTTTAAGAAAGAATAGATTGATCTTGGTGGGAGATTTCAACTGTGGTGAGGTTAATTGGGAATCGGGAGATGCAGGGCCAAATCAGAGATCTTGGGGAAGTCGGCTATTAGAATTGGTTACGGAAAATGTATTTGCACAACATGTGAAGGAGAATACTAGAATGAGGGGTAATAACGAACCTTCTAAATTAGATCTGATTTTTACAAGAGATCCTCACGAAATTAGTGATATAAACTATCTATGTCCTGTAGGCAAAAGTGATCACCTATTACTGAAATGGAAGTTGATCTCGAGTAATGCCAATAGATTAGACAATAGCTATATAAATGACAGACTAAATTATAGTAAAGCTGATTATACTGTATATCCTTGAAAAGATATTTAGAGGGAGTAGATTGGGATCTTATTTTGAAGGAACAAGATGTACAAGGTAAATATAGTAGGTTCCTCGAAATTTATAGAGAAGGAACCAATCTGTTTGTCCCAAGATACAAAACTGGAAAATTTACTAAGCAGAAAGAATGGTTTAATTTGATGCAAAAGAGCTTTGGGTAGGCGTGATGCAGCTTGGGCTAGATTAAGAAGAAGGAACACTGAGAGTAATCGGAATAAATATAAACAGGAGAGGAATAGATATGTGTTAACATAATTAGGCAAGTTAAAATGAACTATGAGAAGATCATAGTAAATAAATGTGAAAGTGACCCTAAATTGTTTTATAAATATATAAACAGTAATTTGAAGGTAAAGAAACAAATGACTAAATTAAGAGTAGATGCTAGGACGTATGAAAATGTATCGGACATGTGCGAGGTAATGAATAACAAATTGGGGTCGGTTTTTACTAGAGAGGAAAGTTTTGACGAACCACAGGCGGGAGTACTGGAGAGTGGTCTTAGCAAGACTGAAATAACTAGAGATGAGCTGTTATCTGCGATGAGAGGACTTGAAGTAAGGAAAGCTATGGGACCGGATGAAGTGTCTGCCTGGGTTTTAAAGGAGTGTGCAGAGCAATTAGTGGAGCCAGTGAGGGACATAATTCAAGCTTCCTTAGATAAAGGACAGGTTCCTGTTGAATGGAAAAGAGCTAATATCATTCCGATATACAAAAATGGAAACCCTGAGGACCCTCTAAACTATAGACCAGTTTCACTTACTAGTATTGTATGCAAGATTTGTGAAAAGCTAATTAGGAAGAGATGGATGAAAATGTTGGAGAGAAAGAAGATAATAACGCCAAAGCAATTTGGATTCAGAGAAGGGACATCTTGTGTTACCAGTCTGCTATGTTACTACAGTAGGGTGATATATGTACTGCAAGAAAGAGGCGGATGGGTGGACTGCGTTTACTTAGAGCTTTCCAAAGCATTCGACAAGGTACCACATAAGAGATTGTTATCTAAGCTTGAGACGATAGGATGTGTCAGGGGGAGTTGCTGAAATGGATGGAGAGCTATTTAACAGATAGAGAAATGAGGACCAACATTAGAGGAACTTACTCATCGTGGCGGAAAGTTGAGAGTGGTGTGCCACAGGGATCTGTGTTGGCACCTCTTATGTTCCTTATGTACGTGAATGACCTGCCGATAGGCATAAACTCCTACATGTCAATGTTTGCAGATGACGTAAAAATTATGAGACAAATAACAAATATAAGTAGTTGTGAGGAGCTGCAAGGGGATTTAGATAAAATATACGAATGGAACACCAAGTGGAAAATTTAATTTAATATAAGTAAATGTCATGTGTTAAATAATGGAAGAAGTGTGAATAGACTAAATTGGGAGTACAGGATGGGAGATAATATAATTAGCAAGGCCGAAAAAGAAAAGGATTTAGGGTTGATTATACAAGATAACTTGTCGCCAGAGAAACATATTAACAAGCTCTTTAGCGGAATGTATGCAATGGCCGGGAATATGAAAGTTGCTCTGAACTACTTGGATGAGAACATGTTAGCAAAAATTATAAAATGTATGATTAGACCAAGATTGGAGTATGCAGCAGTGGTGTGGTCCCCGCATCTTAAGAAGCATATTCACAAGATAGAAAAAATCCAGAGAGCAGTTACTAGATTGGTTCCAAGTCTCAGAGAACTGCCATATGAAGGGAGGCTAGACAAATTAAATCTACCAAGCGGCTCGCTTGGTGTAGTGACTAGCGTCTCGGACTTCCACCCAGAAGGCCCGGGTTCGCGCCCACGCTCGGCGCATTAAAGATTTTTCACAAGCACTGAGTCGTTACCATCCCTCATGAGCAAAGGGATGGGATAGTAGTACAGGACCCCAATGGAAATACGCCTAATCGGCCTTATTGAGCTATCCTTAGCTAGCTTAGCATGCGCTAGCTTTAAGAACTATTATTATTATTATTACCGAATCTAAAAAGAGAGGAGAGATGTACAAATGTACCCTAGGGCTGGAGAGGCTGGATAGGGAGGATATAATAATTATGGATACAGGAATAACTAGAGGCCACAGCTACAAAGTAAAATGACCTACCTGCAAGAACGATATCAGGAAGTTTAGCTTCCCCTATAGATGTATTGACAAATGGAATAGCCTGGAGGAGGAGGTGGTAGGGGCAAGGAACATCCATATTTTCAAGAACAAATTGGATGAAAGTAGACTGAGAGACGGGACAACACAAGCTTAGCTCAACTCCTGTAAACTACAATTAGGTAAAACAATTAGGTAAATACAAACGAGTACAACAGAAGATTAGGGTAGCGGTTGGCCTACTCTAGTTTTCCGGAGTATTTGGGGTGTTATGATGTGTGAACCTCTCGGTATATCCTTATGAGCATTGATTCCTGGAAATTTTCGTTTCCAGATCACAACACATCTGTAGGTGGCACAGGACTGCAGGGGAGGTGGCCGATCCCGGCGGGGGGGGGGGGGGGGGGGCGGGGAGTCGTTAGCTCCATCATGCCTCTAGTCACTCTTTGTGCTACACCCACTTGCTGTCTTATTCCGGTCTTTGCACATAAGTTGTGTGTCAAGTGTGTTAAATGTCTCGATAGGTCCCGGGGGCTTTGGGTGTCTAAAAGATGTCCAATTTGCACGGACCTCAGGAATTAATTGTTTAACAAAAAGGACCAATCATGCCTAGTGGCATTAAAAGAGATTAAAACTATTTGTAATGCCTATTCTAAAGACATTGCCCATAAGGCATTGCACTGCGATGATTAGTCTCTGTGGGACCATCTTGTTATAAATTCACCAGTGCTTAAATCTCCCCCTGCTAAGTCAAGTTCCAAAGCTAAATCTAAACCCAAAATTCTTTCGAAATAGTTGGTGAGTAGTAGTGACAGTGTCTCTAGTAAGGCAACCCCCCCCCCCCCCGGCTGTCATAAGAGAGCGCGGTCTACTTCACCACAGGACCAGTCCAGGTCCCGGTCGACGTTGCCCCTCAAGCGGTCTTCTCAGTCTTCAGCAGAAACTTCAAGGTCTAGCAAGAGACGTAAGGATGATGCGGCGACGTCAAGTCGTAGTAAATCTGATGAAAAGGGTCATAAACGCTCCCGTAAGGAGGAGACGCAGTTGCGGCACCTGCAATCGCCGGAGTCGCGCCACCACCCTCCGCCTCTACCTCTACAAGGCCTAACGTCCAATCTGGCAGTTCCGAGGTAGGGATGGAGGGAGCTGAGTTAACTCCCAGGGATGGGTCTGGTGAGGGATAGTTTGAACCAAAGGATGTAAATTTCGCAATCCCAAAATTAAACTTACCACTGAGCCGGGCTCCTATAGTATCTCAGAGAGTGTTGGCTGAACAATACCGTGGGTACATGGCGAGTGAGCCACAGGACTATGAAGGTTCCCAGTTAAGTCAGGTTATCCCAGATTCCCAAACTAATGTTGAACAAGGGTGTAGTGTGTGGAGGTACCCTGAGCCCTTGAGTGTAGAACCCAATAATCAGTATCAGGAGGGTAACAGAGAAAGTGATAATGTTGACAATCTCCCTTCATCCGTCCCTAATTTAGTGTGGCCAGAAAATGAACAGTATATTTCTGAGCACCGGCAACACCCGGAAGTGATGGAGGTTACGGAAGAGCCGGAAGACTTGGTTCACATAGCAAATGTATCGCTACAGATGATTTAATTACATTTTACACAGGGTAATGAAACAATATAATGTACCAAAGAAATCACAGGAAACTCCCACTGCTACGCCGGGAGCTCCTCCGATTGGTTCAGTTGTGCGGCCGTTAGAGCCAGCCAGAGTTGTTGTTCCATCCAATGTGTCACTTCCCCCCCACTAGCGTAACTCATGTAACTGCCTCGGCGAGTGGCACTACAGTGCCCGCCTCTTTAACTACCACCAATGTGCGTGTCATCACGGATATTACTCCCCCTCCTTTAGACAAAGTTTCCCACAAGAGAGGCCCTATGCCTCTCTTGTATGGGCCCGATTCGATTGTTCATGGATTAATGTAACGGCACAAAATCCAGCCGTGGCACAAACAACCATATCGGGGGAGATCCCAGTCCCTAGTGAGTGGGTCATACAGATGAATAAGAGTAAAAAGTTACTGGCAAAAGATAAACAAGGTAAAATTTTAGACGTAACGGTCAAGGCCATTCCCAATGTTTATTACCATGAGTTTTTCGTGTATTCCCCCACTCCAGCATTACCTCCGGCCTTATCTGCACAACTTTTTGCTGACTGGACTAAGACTGACGGCGTGAATGACATCAAAGTCCTTAAAACGCTAATGCCGGAGTTGGATACAACCCCAGTGCTTGATCAGTCCGGTAATCCAGTCTTGCAGGTGGAGCAGGTAGGTCTGGGTCCGTGGGTGGACTGGGAGATTGAGGCACAACAGTTTGCGGCAACAATAACGTCTAAATCTTCCCACCAAATTCCTCAAGATAATCACATTTGGTTTTCATTGCCAATCAATCAAGCCGAAGGGGTGCCACCTGCTATATTTGAGTTCCTTTCTGCCCCTAAGTTGTCTCTATGGGACCTGCAGGAGCCCTTTTCAACACCTCCTCCGGCACATCTGGATAGAGATTTTAAGTTGAGAAACAAAGCATTCAGACTCTTTTCCCAATTTATACTCAGTCACCAAATAGCCCAGTCCCTCACGAGAACTATTGCTGCTATTAATGACCATGATGTTAGGAAGGCCACAGAGTTATCCCGGAGGCTTCTTTTACAGAACTCTATCCAATCTTTGGGCGACGTAAGGATAGCCTTGTTGGAGGCTGTCCGCGCACGTCAGGACCTGAGAGTCTATAATCTATTTGGTGAAAAAGTTACCGGACGACATTGGCCGCCGGGTAATTCTTTCACTTGTATTAACATCTTCTTTACTTAGCCCTGAGACTTGGAAGTCTGTATACAATATGATAGATAGCGTGAAGCCGAGTACTTCCCAGGCTAGGAAGGAGCACTTTAAGTTTCCAAAACTGTACTCCAAGCTTAAGAGCAGTGTGAAATCCCAGCCTAGTGGGTCTAAGCCCTTTCAGGGCCCAATGTCTCCCACGGCACAGGGAAGTACAGATGGTCCTCCGGTAACGCGCACTTTGGAAACGCGGATTTGGTGGCACGCGGTACACCCCAAATATCAAAAATTTTGCTAACACGGTCAATACTTACACTGGCGCGGGGTCCAGCTGGGTGCCGAACCTTTACTCCCGACTTTTGTAATTTACCGATGCTCATATCTCTGCAAATATATGGCCTAACCAAGTGGTTATGCCTACCAGAGGCATATGATTGTTGCTGTGAGTTGGGTGGAGACTAGAACACCCTACATTGTGTAGTTATTGTGTGAGGTGAGAAATATAAGACTGCGAGTTAGGTGGGAATTCCAAAGTTCCGATTTTCGTCATTTACCGATGCTCATATCTCTGCAAATATATGGCCTAACCAAGTTTTTATGCAAACCGGAGGTAGATATGATCGTTCCCGTGCATTGGGTGAAGACTAGAACACTCCACATTGTGTAGTTAATGTGTGAGGTGAGAATAATTACCGAAACACACTTATGTTATTGTTTGGCTGTCGAGTGAGTGTGTGTGTGTATTGTCATTGTGTGGAAAACATGGCTAGGCTATCTCGGTCGCCGAATTTTTACTCCCGACTTTCGTAATTTACCGATGCTCATATCTCTGCAAATAAACGGCCTAACCAAGTGTTTATGCCTACCAGAGGTAGATTTGATTGTTGCTGTGCGTTGGGTGAAGACTAGAACACCCTACATTGTGTAGTTATTGTGTGAGGTGAGAAATAATAAGACTGCAAGTTATGTGGGAATTCCGAAGTTACGATTTTCGCCATTTACCGATGCTCATATCTCTGCAAATAAATGGCCTAACCAAGTTGTTATGCATACCAGAGGTAGATATAGTCGTTGCTGTGCGTTGAGTGAAGAGTAGACCATTCTAAAATTTGTAGTTAATGTGTGAGGTGAGAAATATGATGGCGGGATTTCAGAGCTTCGATCGAAAAATGTCGGCTACTGCTGTGACTCTCTAGCTGCCTAGCCTAAACGAAATATTTATTCAGAGGTAAGAGTTGTTGCAATGGGCAAATCAACTCGTTGCACATGTCAAATAACCTTTATAATTGATTTAATTATTATAACATAGGCTTCTATGGAGAAAAAGTGGACTATGTGGAAATCCCCAGAACACCAAGGTACCTTTAACATGTGAACATATGGGTTCGGTAACGTGGTTTTTGGTAACATGGGAGGTTACCAGAACACATTTGCCGCGTTACAGGAGGACCAACTGTACTCGGCTCATGCCTAAACAGGGAAAACAGTGAAGTGGTAGCCTACATATAAGAATAAATCACAACACAGATCAGGTCAGGGATCGACTTCTGCTAAAACCAGCCAGTCATCTAATCCTACCCCACCACCATAAAAAAACTAGTCACAGTACAAACTCTCTCACTCCCGAGGCCTATCGAGGGCGAGTTGGATCCGAGGGTAGTTCCACCGGACAGTCCCAGTCAAGTAACTGGGTCATTTCAGGCGTGTCACTGGGCTTGGCCCCGGCAAACTTGGGCAAAGACAGTGGTACGCAAGGGTATCACCTGGCGGTGGCTCCGGCGACCTCGTTTACGTCAAACTCTAGAAGTCAATCATATATCTTTAGAGGTGGTGTCACTAGTCCAGGAAATAATCACCAAGCGTATCATTGTCCCGGTCAATCCAACTTGCCCTGTGTTCACGTCCAGACTTTTTCTCGTACCGAAGAGGGACAGCAATCAGATGAGACCAGTCTTGTTTGAATCGACACATTCACAACACATCGTTCAGGATGCTCACTGTGAATCACATCAGGCTAACACTTCTGCCGCAAGATTGGATAAGCTACTGGAAACGGAAATGGGTGGGAAAGGGACGAGTAATTGCCTACCATAGAGACAATTAATGTTTTTCAGATTATAGGGAGTGGCCACAAAGGCGGTGGGTGCATATGGGATTTTTGTAGCGTATTCTATGGGTCTCAGAAATAAATGGGCCAAATTGATCATATCTTCCACACTCTCATAATTATTTATGATTTTAAAGTAGGCCGTATACCTTTCAATCGTGGATAGGGGTAGGCGTTTTTCGAGTATGTATGGAGTATACCGACTGCATCGCGAGTGTAGCGCGCTCTCGGAAATTTCAGCCACATTCAAATCGTCCTCGTTCATCCGATCGCGGCAGAGCGCCTCTGCGGTATCATAGCAACCGTCTGTGTAAGCCCAATTATCTTTCACATTTTTGAGCGGGTTAACTAGAGGGTGGCGAGCGTCTCGCGAATAGGCGTAGCCAATGTGATATGCTTCCGAGGGGGGACAAGGGTACGTGTATCGATCTTTAAACGTAAAAATGGACAGATATTGGTTGAGACTAGCGCCCATCCAGGCGTCTCCATTCAGAAGGAATTTGTAGTGGGTCAATAGGTTGGGGATATAGTTGGCACAGTGTTGCGTGAAATGCATCAAGCTTAAACGTGAATAATTGGTGTCTTTAACCATGGTGATATTTGTACACGATTGTCGCTGTATAAATGTCTCCATGACGCATGGTGGGGGATGATACAAGCCCATCCCAACTTTCCGACCTCTCGTTTCGTGAAAGCCCTGGGAACAAACGGGGACTCTTACGGCCTCATAATTATACTCCTTGGCCAGATAATCCTCTATAGCACCGCCCCTATATTTGTTGGCGTACTGATTGCCGTATCTGGCCATGGTACTGTCGCTGGATAAGAAATTCCTCTGGGAAAATTCCACAAGTTGCGGAAATCCACAAGGCATGTTTGGTGGTAGGTTTAGGACGGAGCAATCTTTCAAATAGTTTTCGGTGCCGTGTACTTGGGTGGCCACAAAGTCTATGGGCTGGCCTCCTTTACAATCCAAATATGTGACAGGGTCGTGGTGGTGCTGTTGGAGAGAGGCCCCGCTGGCATGCGAGTTGAAATTGGCCACAATCCCGGGACCGATGGGGAGTGCCGGTTCAAGGTGTGGATGATTTTTCTCCAATAGACCACCAAAGAGGTGCTTGCCCCCGGCATAGAAATTGGTTAATAGCGGGCTATTGGCCCAGAGTTCTTCCTCTACATAACCTCTCCGCCAAGCAATTTCTCTGGGGACTATATTGGTCGGTTCTATTAGGAGCCCACCTATTGGTTGAATTGTATTAAATATATCTATTTCATCTAGACTCTCTGTGATACCTTCGTAAAGAACGGAAGAAGGAAAGATGTTACAAAAGTTTCTCGGATAGCCCGTCCAATCAGTTTCATAATCTTTATGGATGATAGAGTCTAGGAGGTCAAACAGACAGTATGCGTTGGCCGCCCGTCTATGATTGAGTACCGATAGGGGTATATCGGCGAGGGAGCTGGGGGGCACGAGACTCTCCTCGGCTTGTTGGTAGAATATTCGAGGTGTCAGAAAAGCTCCGGCTACTATACCGGGATCATTTATTCGTTGCATAAACGGTTCATGTCCGCCATCGTTATCCAATGATATAAAAGTTTTAATCTCGCGGTCGTCACCGGTTCGCTCCGTACCACCAGTCGCGAATATACACACTTGGGATAGACCCGCCCCGCCGAAGCAATCAACCCCAGGGCGTGATCCCCCGACTCTTCACCCAAACCGTGGACACCAAAGGGGGCGGCCCGCATAACTCTCATACTCGAATTGGGCGGCTCCCCACCCCCCGGCAAAATATAAGCTTTATTATTATAATAATCCATACCCTATAAATAGGCGGTCACATTGCCCTTGCCCCTGATGGCGATCACCCCCCCCCCCCCCCCCTAACATATACAGATTTTCTATATACGCCCGTGTATAAGAGCCCGTCTTTGACCAGCAATAGGGATTCGATCAGGTGACCACCGTACGACCGTTGCGGCGTTACCCCGGCCGTCTTTTCGGAGAGGCAATTATACGAAAAGGCGGCGTTCTTCGAATTTACCCCGGGTAGGGGTAAACACATGTCACACCCTTGCAATATATTATCCAAGAGAAACCTAGCATTCCCCAAGTTTTCCTGGGTGTAAGCGCTGTGTGTGGTATCGTAGGTCTCATCCACTATGGCGGTCGCATTAATTTGTAGGGCCGGATTACACACACATTTGTAATTCTTATCACCGGCGGGCATATTTAGGGGGGCCCAATACACCTGACATCTGGGGACCTGTTGTGTTTTTTTACATTGATTATTGGAGGATATATATCCTTCCGGACATTGACAGGAAGTTTGATGCAGATCGAAATCGATTTGTGACGAGTCCGTTATTAATTCGTCATCCCTAAATGGGTGTCGTATTAATCCATTGGGTAGACAAGCCACTATTTTATCGCAGGATCTATGGAAATAATACGAACCACTATCATCGTTGGTTCGCTTGGTGACTATATCATAATATTTACACTGGGTGATTGCGTGGGCGTATTGTCGGTCCCCAATTTTGTTAACGCCCGCGACAATGGTGGTAGTGTGGGGGTTAATGTCGCCGACACGTGTCCCCTTTTCCGATGGGAGACAGATACCGAATTCGGGGGGGAATGTGTTGCCATCCGATATGGAAGATTCGTCCAGGGATACAATTTGGGTTCCTGACACATCGATACATTGACTATCGATAGTTTTACACTTGATACATTGTGAGCGGTGAATTAGGAAAGGATCACACGGGACAAATTCCTCCTCACAGTCCACATTTGAGGGGTTTATGTGTATATTTTGAATATCCCCAATGGGGGGTAACTCTGTAATGAAATAACTAACCATTACAATAAATAAATATATATATTCATATCAAATAATATGCATAATGAAAGCTGTAATATTTTACATTAAAAATATAAACATATTGCAATCTATTATAACACTTTTAGTAACTAATTATTCCAATGATGAAAAATATAAAAATATTCCTTTGCATTTGTTTTTTTATGAACTACCCAAAGAGACTATTGCCACCATAGACAATTTGTGGCAGATACTTAAAAAATATGATTGCAAACAGAGTTCGAATCCCGTCTTCCATTATGATATTTCCGATTTGAAAACTGGATATTTTACCCATATTAGCATGATAACGAATATAGGCTCAAAGGCACTTATCTTTAACAATAAGGTAAAGGGTATGGTTCGCTCATGTAGCCAATTCCAAACGAAGATTATTACATTGGTCATGTGTGACGTTCATGGAGATAATATTCTTAACGAATTTGATTCTTCTATATCAGACATTCTCCTTAACCCTTCAGAAAGTCCATTGCTTATCTATAAATAACTAATATCCCTCCTTAATAGCCTTCATTTCTTATTCTTCCAACTCCATCCACCATGGGTGTTCTAGGAGGAAAACAAATTCTTCAAACTGTGACGACAATGTCCAATGTATCAGTACCCTTCATATATGCAGTCAACAACAACCCCACCAACATTATCATGGGCGATACCTTATGTCTAGTGAATTTTACGGGTCTGGCCTACTACATCAAAGTCAATTATTATATCGCGCTGCAATACTACAACAATATTCAACCCTTCGATGACAATCGATATAATTTGCCAGTTTATAGTGACCTTTATAATTTTATCGTGGCCCAGAAGAAGGAATTGCACAGTATTGATTTTGCCCAAAAATGTATTTTTGATAATAATAATCCCAACAAAAAATTATTTCTCACACCATTTTTAGACTTGATTATACATAATATCTTTGAAAAACTCAGAATTTCTATACGAGAAAGGAGTATAAATCAAGGCGATAGGGTTATACTTTTTATCGATAAAGGCTCTATTGGTATAAAGGAAAATGAGCGCATAAAAAGGTGAAAAAGAAAAAATAATATAACTATCCCTTTAAAAATGGCCGATGTTTGTATCAATGATATTCTCAAATTTATTCACGAAAAAATACCAATATCGTCGTTAATAAACGATATCTTTATGGACAAACACATACAACAAATGTGTACACATCTCAAAGTAAAAGGAATTTCCTTGGCCGAGTTCAATAACAATGAAGCTGACATTGACATGAACCGATTTGCCAACTGTATCAATAATTATTATGTAACCGACAAAATAATAAAAAATAATCTGCTCGTCAATCAGAATCAGGAATTGCGCGTAAAAACAATTAAGACATATACTGTTGGTGTCGAGGGTCAGTTAAAGAATTGTACCCTTTCATGGTCAGAATATATAGAAAATTCCACACCCATAGACAATGTAGCCTTTATAGGTAGAGACATAGACATGTCGTTCTTTTTTTTAATTGGCCAGGTTTATACCCGAATGATGAGGAGACACGATTCACCTCTAAAGTTCTATGTCATTCAATTCACCACCCGATTCATAGACCCTATTACAAAGATGCGATGTGACACGTTACGATATGAACTCGACCATTTAAGTTCATGTTTGTTGAATGGAATAGGAGCAATGTCCATCATGTTATTGGCGGGGTCAGATTACGCAGAAGGATGTTTTTCAAAGTATAATTCTTTTCATTTTCATAATTTTTTACAAGATATAGTATATCGGAGCAAATATATAATGTATGTGTATGGACAATATCGATCCCGAGAATAGGGAAGAAACCTGCAGTGAATGTGGTCACTTGGTCGACAGAGAAATGATGACTCAGGCATTTACACTTTTGAAAACTATGAGCAAGAATCATATTGGAAATATGCCAAAGTTTGATATGTGTAAATGGCAAGGTTCCAAAGGGAATATATTCACCCTGGAACGACTTAGGGCTATACCTTTCGTCAGTATTGCCCTTATTACAGCCTGTATAATTTCAACTGGTGTTCATAACACTATGTTCCAAAACGGGTTGTTTCGCTAAAAGGAAACCGCCCGTTATTAGCGAATACTTATATATTTGGTTAGAATTATTATATTGTATATTTAGCTATATTAATTGCAGCTCCAATTATTTATCCCTATTAGATAAGTTACCTTTGGCGCATAAAAAACATATTGCCACCAAAGAACTTCTCTATCATACAGCAATCAGCCTCGAATCCCTATGTCTAATCGAACAGCACACTCATTAGGCTATGCTCTTGCAAATTGAAGTTAATTTGTGATTCATTTAGTAATCTGTTTTACATAAAAGTCAATATATTGGAGCTCGTATTATTGGTTAATGATTCTTGGAGTCTTTCAACTTTTGGGATACAAAAAAAGGTTTTATAGTCATTATCCCATCTCGTCCATAAATTCAAAGAAATACTCTTGCAAAATTGTAATGCTTTTTTGTAATCTCTTATAGAATCAGAGTAAGGCACATGATTATTGAGTTGTCGCCAGGTGTCGTAGTCGGTCGCGTCAAATCTCGTTTCCCACTTACACGCCGGACCTGTAAATTTCTCGGGATATAAACACAGACAAATTCCAACTTCAACCGTCGGATCATCTTCGGATACATAGCGAGATAACTCTATGCCAGCTCCTAATTCTTCATTACAAAGAAAATTCTCCTTCTCAATTTCGGGTGTAATTATTTGTTTACTATATTCACTGCGATACGCATCATTTTTTATGATAAACTTATTTTTTTATAAGAATCTGAATGGTTCCTTTCAAGACCTAAATGTTGCTTCTTTATATCTTCGAATAATAATTTTGTTGGGGGTATTTTTTTGAGGGGGTGAGAGGCAGAGATATTAGAGATGCTACCATATTTACTTCGTAGTTGTTTATAAAATTCTGCCCGTTTTATTATGAAATCTTTTGGATAAGTAGTTATATAACTTAATTGATTCGGTGTCAATAATGGTAATGATTTTTTTAATGCTATTAAATCCTTTGAAGCTTGATTTATATATTCTTCTTCATCATCATAATTATTATCGGAATCTTCCAGATAAGATGAATATTTTATACAAAAATCATTGTAGCATTTATATTGTGATATTCTTTCTATACCTGTATTATAGTTGCAGGTAATATCGCAATCTTCATTAGAAATACATGGAATGGCATTTCGGTCACAGTCAAACCATGTGGCCGATACAGGCATATTATTTCAACACTATATATTATAAATAAATATTTATGTTTTTAAATAAAAATAAAATAGCTTTTATTTTATATATTTTTTATTAGATAAATGGTTCGGTATCTTCTTCCTCCCTCATCTCATCATCTCTCTGGAAAAAAAGAAAGAAATATAAAAGTAAATACATTTCATTGGTTCATGGGCAAACAACTCACCGATCCCACCAATCTTTCTTTATCTTAGTTTTAGTTTGTTTAGTTTTACGCTTTAATTTATATTCAGAATGTGTTATATTGGGAGGTTTGACGTACCTCCCAACCTACCAAATAGGAAAACCTACTATTTGGTAGTAGTCTTGGAAAATCCAACGTCAAGGCTATTAACCTAATTGCAATGACGACTTGTCTATTTTGACTGCTATGTCGTCATTCCAACCGCGGTTAAAAAGAAAACGTCTAGAGTCTACTCCTTATCTTGCTCTAGGAGACGTTGTACATTAACCAAAACTACCACCGAAGGTGAAAAAAGCATAGAAGAGAAGAAAAAGGGGTTTACCTTAGTTACCGCTTAAGGCCCATCCTGTGTTCCGTCATGTGCAGATCCCTGTCGAACGTGCGCATGAGCGACCCTCTCTTGTTATCACATCTCACGTCAGCAGAAGAACGCGGATGGGCAGGGGTCCGGCGTGAGGGAGGGTATTATGTACGTTGGATTTTCCAAGACTACTACCAAATAGTAGGTTTTCCTATTTGGTAGGTTGGGAGGTACGTCAAACCTCCCAATTTGTTAGTAGTCTTGGCAAATCCAACGTCAAGGCTGCATAACAAATAGGAGGAGGACATCCAAGCCCAACCTACCAAAAAAACAATGCATAAAACAAAATTACGAATGACAAAGACACAATGTAAACAAGAGAGTTTAATAAAAGAGTGAAAAACTGAGGAGTAGCTAAAAAGAACAGTTTTAACACATGCCCGTCATTCATAGTAATGCAAAAACATAGACTTGTCTGAAACCAAATAGGTACTGTACCCAAAATCCCTTTTCTTCAAAAACCAAACACTGAAACACTTATGTACTGGAACAATACATAATCCCAAACTTGCAATCCAGTGTTGTCAAATAAAACAAAGGAAAAGAACGAGGGACAAGGGGGGAAGCTGACATCGCGCGCAGAACCCCTACAAACAGGGCCTCCCTCCCATGCGTGGTAACAAAAGGTGGGGAGGAGGCGAACGAGACGCCATGCAAGGACGGGGAGAATCGGACGCAGTCCCGGGGCCGTGACAATGCCGCTAGTGCGATCCCCGGAGCCACCGTGCCTCATGAACAAGCACGATGCGAAGCAAAGAGGTCCGCAGGACCCCAACCTAGCCCAAGTGGAAGCCGGAGACAGGTAGAGGGACCGGACCCGGGCACCACCGCGGCAACCGGGGACCAAGTCCGTGCCGGCCACAGAGGCGCGAGGAGCCAACAGCGCGTTGTCTGAGTGTCCAACCCGAAGGCCACCGACTCACCCCGAAGGCCACCGACTCACCCCGAAGGGCCAGCGCGGGGACCCGCAGGAAGAACAAAGGAACCAACAATCCGAGGGCATAGACAGGTAAGAGGAGGGAGACCCACCCATCTGCCGGGAAGTGGACGTCCCAGGTTCGATTGGGAACCTCACCCAACCTCGCTCGACGTATCTGTGGTTACCCAGACCGTCGGCGGGGGGGTCGGTCCAGGGCACAGCCGCAAGAGCGAGCCCCGAGCAACCCAGCGACCGAAGCGCCGGCGAACGGTACGCGGCAGGAGCCGATCCATAGGGGCAACGGAAACACCGCGGTGCCCATGAGGAGGAGGCGGCGTAGCCAGAGGCTCCCTAATGGAAGGGGCAGAGCGGCCCAATGCAGCGAACCCACGAACGAGACCCAGAGCCACCCCGGGAGGGAGACCGAGTGCAACACGGCGAGGACCGTCCACCGAAGGTGCACCGCGGCCGGCAGACCCCGGGTCACCGTAGCGCCGGACAAAACCCATGCGAGACCGACCCATGGCACGACACGCGACGGGGTCAAGCGTGACTTGGGAACATCGAAGGGGAACCCTAACCGTGCGATGTCGCGAACGATTGTGAGGGCGTCGCCAATGCACAGGCCTAGGGCGTCGGAAACTACCAACCAAACGGCCAAGGAAAACAGGAGCTGGAGCCCGCTCCTGAGGAGAGGACCCAGAGCCTGCCCCACCAGTGCGGAGAAGATCTGCGGCGCGATGTGGAGACCGAAGGGAAGGCCGTCGAACAGGAACACACGATCGGAAGTCCGAACGGCCAAGAATCGCTGGAAGCGAGGATGGAGAGGAACGAGCCAAGACACATCCTGGAGGGCCAGCGACACTACCCACGACAGAGGGCACAGGGCCAGGCGTACCAGGGGTATCGGCAGCATCCGAAACCGTGTGTGCACGATGTGCCCGTTGAGGGCCAACAGATCCACCACCGGTCGCATCGCGTCGCAGGTTGGTTACCGACCCAGAAAGACACGGGAGAGGAAAACCGGGTGACCGGCGGTCAACTCCCTCGACGCTACCCAGCTCGGGCATGGAAGTGAACACGTGGGCCACCTCTGAAGAGATGGGCCGTTGTCGGTGACAAGAGCGGAGTGGGGGTCCGGACGTCCACCTCCAGGTGAGAACCGCGCAACCCGCCGCTCAACGTCCCTCGCGGCTACCGAGGGGCGCAAGGGCGAAAACAACCCGAGGGAGCACCCGAGAGGAGGGGAGCGACCCGGTACGCCCAGGCGAGAAGGAGAACAAGGAGGCTACACATTGTGTTGACGTGGAGGTACCCCCGGTACGGGCCGTGCGGGCATGAGCGCCACGTTGACCTCCTCTACCCCCGCCCCCCCCCAACCTCGTCGAAAAGGGCGGGCCACCCCAACCCAAGGCCGGCGCGGGGCTGACCCCTACGAAAGGCGGCCGGAAGTGGAAGGCCGGCCAGCCCCGACACAGAGGGGATGAAAGGGGCAAGAACAGAAGTGCGAGGCGGAACCGAAGCACTGGCCAGCAACGTCCCAGTCTTGCGCCCGGGCAAGGCGGCAGCACTTGCAGCAGCACCCCGAAGAGGAGCGGCAGAAGGACGGGACTGAGAAAACCCCGCGCGCGGCACAGCGCGTCGGTGCGTGACGTAAGCAGGGTCCGTAACGACACAGCACGGCGTCGTGTGGCGGAAGCAGGGGCCGCCGACAGAGAAGCGGAGCATTCCCAAGCATCCTGCGTAAAAAACCCCGACGTATATAGCGCAGAGTACAACAAACCCTGACGAATAACCAAGGGGGCCGGCCGGCAGAACGAAGACCGTACCGTCGTGCGGTGCCGAGTTGCCGCGCACAAAACCGCCTTCAGCTCGGGAACCAAAGTCACCGCGAGCCGAAGGTGGACCCGCTCAACGCGGTCCAAACCCTCGCGAAGATCGCCTGGCGCAGACGCCTCGAAAAGCCGCAGGTGGTGAACAGACGTCTGGAGGGAACCTAAAGACAAGACAATAAGTCCGTCACCCTCCGTCGCAAGGGAAAAACCTTGGCGACAGAGGGCTGATCCGGGTGAGAGAAGAACGGGGTAGCAATAGAACAAAGTTCAAGAACGGGCGCGCTCATCCAGGACCAGAACGCGCCGTCCAACCCGCCGACAGACACAAGAGGAGGCAAAATCAGGGACGACTCCGGGGGAGGGACGGAAGGAGAGCCGTCGACGGATCGGTGTGTGAAGTCGAAGGCCTCAGCAAACCAGGCCTCCAATGGGAGAGGGTGACCGAGCATGACGGCTAAGCCAGGCGTACCGGCGTCGCACAAACCTGTCCCTTAGGAGGACAGACCCGTCAACACAGCCAGGGACTGAACAGCCGGAAGGATGTCAGTGCGGCTGAAGCCTGACCAGAGCGTAGGCCTGCAGAAGGGAGGGGGACCATAGCAGGGGTAGGTAGGGTGAGGTGCTGAGGGTGAGGCACCGCCAAGAAGGGCGAGAAGAGGGAGTCTTCCATCGACTCCAAGCGCCCGTCGAAGCGTGACACAACCCAGCCCTGCATAGCCGACAATTGATCCGAGAGAGGCTACCCCCCCCCAGATTGGTCGGCCCGCAGGGGCGAGCGTGAGCGGGAGCGAGACCCACGACACGAACCAGCAGCGTCGCGGCCCAAGGAAGGCGAGCGACGACGGTTGTGTCGCCGTTGAGGGACTCGTCCCCGATCACGAACGGCCGAGGGGGAAACAGCACCATTCCCCTCTTCCAGCGACACATCAGCTCCTGAGAAAGGGGACCCCGAAACCTCGCGAAACCCCACCGAGGCAAGAGGAGGGGTACCCCCCTGGCGAGACGGTAAGGGAAGGTCAGGAAGAGAAGAATGAGGAGGAGCAGGACGACGGGAGTGGGAAGGCTGGCCGGGTGAAAGGAGGCCAGGAGCCGCGGGGGGAAACAGAGCAAGGATCCCCGGGGCTGAGATAACAGGGCGGCCCGACACCGAGGCGGAGGAGGGAGGGACCACCACCGTGGGACGAGACCGTGAAGTAAGAATAGGCACTGAAGCAGGTGAAGTAGGAGAAGCAACGACGACAGTGTAGGAGGAGGGAGCAGAGGGCCAGCTACAGCATGAACAACCGCGCGCGGAGAGGACAACGTAAGAGGAAGTCGTCTGGGCTGGGGAAGCGGGCAGGGAGTAGAGCCCCTATCCGTAGAGGCCAGGGGAGGGCGCACAGGGGCAGAGCCGCTAACCCCGGCCTCAGGGCGAGAACCATGACGAGGGCGATGGGCGTCGTCAAGGCGATCAGGAGGACGACAAGGCGAGCGAGAGCGGGGACGGAGCCGGGGAAACCCCCCGACGATGGGACGACCGGCTGCGGGACCCAGGGGAGAGGGCCCGAGCAGGGAGAGGGCCAGGTAAATGGCCGTCAGTCGGGTCAGGGATACCCAGGGCGACGCGGATCCGGTCGCCAACAAAGGCCGGGGAACGGTGGCCCACAGTCCTAATGTGGCGGGAGACCATCGTCCACACCGACGGAAGGGAAGCAGGAGGCCACAGCTGCCGCCGAGGAACCAGGGCCATGGAGCAGCACAACCACCAGGGCCAGACACGTGCCACACAGAGCAGGGAGGTAGGCCGTAGAGGACACACAGAGCGAGTGGCGCAAGCAGGACTTGTGGCTCTCCAAGCACGGGGAGCGACAACCAAGGCGAAAGCAAGGCAGCCTACCTGCACTAGAAGAACACACACCATAATCAGCACGTCGAAGGAGTAAGTGGAGAGAATGTCCAAGAAGAACCAGGGAAGGAGCATGGGGAAACAGGAACACACATGCAAACAGGTATCCGTACTCACCCTAAACTGGGAGCACAGAGGTAGGTGAGGAGGGCGGCCGAGGCGGAAGAGCACTAGCAGAACCTGCAAAGATGGAGAAAGTGTTAACCACCACTCAACATCTTACATGCAAGATGACATAACAAAAGTCAATAGTGAAAGCCAACTATTACCGCAAATTTGCGGGCCAATGGAGGCATAACCGTACCGACACCACCCTCCTGCAATTTCGCGGGACCCCCCAACGATCTCCGCAAATTTGCGGGGAACCGAAATGGCCCAGAGGACCGAATCGAGCACCCCGCAAATTTGCGGGACCGGCCGAGATGGTCCGGCGCCGAAAAAGCGAGAGGAGCGTCTAGGAAATACCAAAGAGGCCCAGAAAAAAAGCGTCATCTCCTTATGAACTCCAAGCGACGATGGCCATCAAGCTGAGCAGTGTCTTCCTTGATAATATCCTGACTCAACCGGTCAAGGGAGAGGCAAGGAAGACACACCAGGGGAGAGGAGGCACATCCCCTAGGAACCACCCAACCCACAGAGATAGAGCAAAGCCCATGAGGAGAAGTGGCAGGAAGGGTGGTTTGGCACAAACAGGGGCCCCCGTAGGGTACCCCAGGATTGGGCAAAAGGGTATGAAAGGATGGAGGTGAAAACAGTAAGGGAACACAAAAACCAGTAAATGAAACTGGCGAGAAAAAGGGTGGCCTAGCCGTGAGGAGAGAATGTGTCAGGGGCGAAAAACCCTGTGGTGTGAGGGAGGGGCCCCCGTGGGGTACCCCAGGATAACACGAACCACCAAGCGCCCAGGCCCTTGAGACACAGTGAAGGCTCGAAAGGGGGGACTCGGGAATAACGCTAATAATGCGGCCGACACAAACCCTACAAACAGCACCGCCACCACGAAATCTCAGATCGTGAACCAACTGTACACCTAGGCTATGAAAATATGAAAACTCATAGGGGCATAGCAATTCCTGAATGAGAAACAAGCTAGGCTAAAATAAGCTAAAAGCTAAACTATGCCCAGACTAACAGGAAAAAAGAATATGAAAAGAGAAAGGAATGAAAAACACACACGAGGAACGCCAGGCGCCCCCGTACCTTCGGTAGCTATTTCCACACGCGTCTCCATTAAACTTACGTGTGCCCTAGATCACGTAACATCTGTCTAACAAAAAAGAAGGCCAGATAAGCCGAAACGAACCTAAACAGGGTGAATTAAAGGAGCACAACAAAAGCGACTGCATTCAATGGAGCGCGTGAAAAAATGATAACAAGAGAGGGTCGCTCATGCGCACGTTCGACAGGGATCTGCACATGACGGAACACAGGATGGGCCTTAAGCGGTAACTAAGGTAAACCCCTTTTTCTTCTCTTCTATGCTTTTTTCACCTTCGGTGGTAGTTTTGGTTAATGTACAACGTCTCCTAGAGCAAGATAAGGAGTAGACTCTAGACGTTTTCTTTTTAACCGCGGTTGGAATGACGACATAGCAGTCAAAATAGACAAGTCGTCATTGCAATTAGGTTAATAGCCTTGACGTTGGATTTGCCAAGACTACTAACAAATATAAAATTAATGTTTATATACTTTTCACCTCTTTTGTCTTCTTCTCATTATCTCTCTAAAAATAAAAGACCCATAAACAATACAGGAATTTCAAATATTCTCAGTAAAAATTAGCCCTGACATGTGATGAATTGGACCTTTACAAATATTTATATTATTGAAGGCTCTTTATCCATTGACAAACAAACAGTTTTATAAAAGAAAAATAAGTTATTGTATACCTGTTGGAGCCTCTTTGAATATACAGTGTTCTCACAACTTCTTCAATCTTGAATTCTAGTGGTTCGGTGTCTTCTTCATCCCTCGTCTCTTCACATCTCTGAAAGAATAAATCATTATTAAAATTAAATAAATATTCTGTTCATGAAATTCAAAATAATTTGAATACCAATAAGAGTGGAATTTGTAAAATTATCTTGACAATAACAATTCCTCTGATATAATAATAACTAAATATATTTGCGTCGTTGCCCTGGTAGGTGACGAATTGAACCTTTTAAAGACAAATTACAGCTTTGGTTTGTTTAGTTTTACACATTTAATTTGATTTGTTATATATAAAATTAATTTTTATATACCTTTCACCTCTTAATAAAAAATGGCTATAGTGTGGTGTCTTCTTCCTCCCTCGTCTCTGGAAAAAAAAAAAAATGAAATCATAAGAGTGGAAACAAAACAGGAATGTCAACTATTTTCTGAGCAAAATTAAATCTTGACAATAGCAATTCCTCTAATATAATAACTAAATATATTTGTGTTGTTGCCCTGGCAGGTGACGAATTGAACCTTTACAAATTGTCTCAGCTTTGGTTTGTTTAGTTTTACACATTTAATTTGATTTGTTATATATAAAATTAATTTGTATATACCTTTCACCTCTTTATAAAAAATGGCTATGGTGTGGTGTCTTCTTCCTCCCTCGTCTCATCATCTCTCTGGAAAAAAAGAAATTAAATCATAAGAGTGGAAACATCAACTATTCTCTGAGCAAAATAAAATCTTGACAATAGCAATTCCTCTAATATAATAACTAAATATATTTGCGTTGTTGCCCTGGCAGGTGACGAATTCGACCTTTATCAAATGTTTATGTTATTGAAGCGTCGACACATAGCGATTTTGACTTTATACTATCTTTGTCTCAGTTTTGGTTTTAATTTGATTTGTTATATATAAAATTAATTTTTATTTACCTTTCTCCTCTTTCTCCAAAATATTGGAGAATTTGAAGCGCTGGATTGGGATGTGGATGACAGATGTGACGAATCTTGTATACCGGTATGAATGTCTATATTTGCATTCAAGTCCTGGTTACCACTATGAGGGTATATAATTGGTGATAATGGGGGGAAGTAGCTATCGGGATTTATCACAACTTCCCCGAAGTCAAATGATTCGGTGTACCTCTTTCTCCTCAGTAATATTGGAGAAATGTTGGATTGGGAAGACTGATGTAACGATTCTTGTATACCACCACCACCACCAGATTCTATAAATGAAGCTGTCGTTCTCCTCGGTAATATTGGAGAAACGCTGGATTGGGAAGACCGATGTAACGATTCTTGTATACCACCACCACCACCAGATTCTATAAATGAAGATGTCGATTCGGTGTACCTCTTCCTCCTCGGTAATATTGGAGAAACGCTGGATTATAGGTTTGATCCCCAAGGGGAAGAGAGAAAACCTAATATTTATGAGTGGCCCCGGAGTCATTGACGAACTGCCTTAAAGGAAGGCACCCTTTCAAACTCCATGCGTTTCGCACATTTGAAATGCCCGCGCAGGTAGCTTGATGGGGCCCGCATCATAAGTGCATGCTTAATCTCTTATGGAATCGCCATAATGATCGGGTACCACTAAAGAAAAAACTTTTAGAAAAAATAAAAAATAATAATAATACACTAAAGTTGTCAAAAACAGCTTCCAACAATCGTGGATATTCTTGGTGTGCGCAGCCTGACGATGCGTCGGGACCCGCGCGTCATTTCGTCCTTCAATGATATATCAAGACTTCTCAAAATATCAACGAATGGGAAGGGGATGGTGGGAGGGCCGAACTCGTCAATGACTCCGGGGCCACTCATAAATATTAGGTTTTCTCTCTTCCCCTTGGGGATCAAACCTATAATTTAATATTGGCCCCTTCGTCATTGACGAACTGCCAGAATTCTAAGAGCCGTATTCTTAAACAATTCTTTCCCTTCGAAAATGAAAGGAAGGAATTTTCTTTCGATTTGGTATTCTTAAAAAATCCTTCCCGTTCCTTTCCCTTGGGAAGGAAAAATCTTTCCCTTAACCCGGGAGCTGCGGGGAGACTCTTAAGAGTTCCCCCGGCGCACTGCGGGGAGACTCTTAAGAGTCAGAGAAAAAAAAAATCAACTTTTGACATCGAAAAAAAAAAAAAAAAAAAATTTTTTTTTTTTTTGGCCCCTGGGCCATGCAAAATCTCAGTCCTCTACCTCCCCTCCTTCCCCACTTTCCTCCTCTCCTTCAGTTATCACCTATTTTCCCTGTTATTCCCTTATTCTGAGGTATATTTTCGTGCTAACATTAGAAATCCGATTGGAGGGTGTGGTCATCACTGATAGCAAGCGAGTGCAAGCGAGAGAGAGAGAGTATCGATCGACTGTGTCTCAGTGGCCTTGGGGGAAATTGGCGGGAAAGCAGATTGCCTCACCCATACATTATACAACTCGCGGGCTATATCTCCGATTTTGACCATCCAAACGCTGTTTTCACTCGTTTTATTGTTGTTTCAGGTTAATACCTTTATAATCAACCCATAATAGGTGCATATGGATAAGTATTAATGCTATTAATGGCACAATGAATATTTTAGTGACGGAAACACCTCAAATACGTCAGCACAGGGGGACGTTTCCAATTTCCCCCATGCGCACTTCAGAGGTTAAACAGGGGAAAATATTGGAATTTGAAGGACTCTCACTAGGCAGGTCTTCAGTTTTCCCTTCGTCATTTTGTTCATAACATTCTTATATAATTGGAGTCAGTGTGACTAAATATTGGATTTGACCACTATGTAATTTTATTAACATGATATAATGCACGATATTGAAAATGATATTGAAAATAAAGTAATGTTATTAAAAGTTTTAGAAGACCACTGATCTCGGAGGCTCGGCGTGAATTCGAGTGCGGACGATTCGGGCAATTTCGGGCTGCCAGCTGATAGCCTATTCCTCATCTTATACATATTTTGATTATTATTGATTTTCATTGGTTTACTGATGTAGCCCTTTCAAAGCATCAATTTTGTGCACGGTGTGAATATATTTTGGCACGTGTTAATGCAATAAGTGTCAACATTATCAGGTTTTGAGGCTTGCCAGAGATACGCTATCAACAATTCCCTGTAATACCATACTTTACATAACTAAAAATAGCTAGGCATATACTGTAATATTAATATAAATTTGTGGGCTAACAGTAATAGTGGTCAATCATCTTATATACTAATTTAGCCTACCTTACCAGTACCACATATTGGGTTAGGCTAGGCGGCTAGGCCTAGGCTAGGTGGCTAGGCCTAGGCTTAGCCTACAGTAGGCTACATCATCATGTAAGCTAGCCTAGCCCAGGCTAATCTATTTTTCTTATGAATTTCATGACATACAGGATTGTAGGCCTAATTTTTTTTTTTCCTAGGCTACATCCCCACTGAATAAACTAACCTAGGCTAGTCTCTGTCCCTCTAGGCTAGCCCATCATAATGTTCAAGCCAACATTTGTTAGATTTTGTCAGAATTGGCTCACCTCAGATAGGCTATCTGGATTTTAAAATGTTGTGAATTTATTAGGCCTAGGCTATGGGAAGGATGTAGTATTTGGACATACTACATGGCGCCTGCCTTGGTTTACACTACGCGGAACGGCGGCAGCAGTGAACGCTCGCGATCATGTTCCAGTCTATTTTGACTTCCGCAGGATTCAATAATAGGTTGACGGGGTCCTCACCCCCCCCCCCCCCCCCCCATTACATGTTGTTAAAGTAATTTGCCCCCTGCTGGCAAAATGCCTATATATGATGATGACAATAAGTCATGGGGGAGTGAGGGGGGCCCTCAACCTAATGTTGTATCCCACGGCAGTCAATATAGACGGAAACGTGATAGCGAGCGTGCGAGTAGTGTAAACAAGGCAGGCGATAAGCTCGAAATTCCTCGAATACTACATCCTTACCTTTATTACTTTATGTTATAGAAAGTCCGAGTTACCTTTTCACTATAATATTTTCCCTGATTTTCATAGCCTTGTACACTATCAGGGAGCGTGTTTTTAGATTATTCTGTAGCTACCGGGTATCTTAACTACAGTTCAAGGAGACTACAGCAGCAGTTTGCACGCTCTCTGCGTTTATTTTTAATTTTACAGTGTTTGGTGTTCAAACCCCCCCCCCCCCTGGACATAATTGTCATCATATTCATATATAGTGCCAGCAGGAGGCAAATAACCACTCGCAGAGGGATGATTTCAGAAAAAAGTGGCAAAATCTGACGCATAGAGCGTGCTAATATTGCCGCAGTGTCTGCTTGAATATTGTCATCATATTAGCCTAATCAAAACAAAATCCCTTGAAAAACATATTTGTAAACACTAGCCTATTCAATACTATTGGTTGTGAGTACAATTATAGGCTACCCTAATTTTTCATTACAGTATATCCTAGCCTAATCCCTCTACTTTCTTTAAATATCCAAACAATATAACTTAACCTGAGAACCTAAGATAGGCCTAGGCTATGCTAATATACAGCGTTTGATTATGCCGAGTGTATAGGCTAACTTACTAACATTGGTAGTAGCTAAAAGTCTGGTAGGCTAAAAGAAAATTTATAAGATTAGGGCCCAAAATTGCTAATGAAAAAATGTGGCTACTTATTTTGGGCTGTATACAGTATGGTATGAGATTTTGTTGAAAACTTGGGATTGTTCTTGATCCCTGGCAAGCCTCAAAACCTGAATTTTCAAACTTCATTAACATGTGTCAAAATGTAGTCACACTGTGCACAATATTAATGCATTGAAAGGACTGAATCAGCTAAGCAATAATAGTCAAATATAGCCTACTCAATGTTTGTAAGGAAAACCCCACTAGTCACCAGAGTCCCTCGCACACTGTTTCAAATAAAATTTGTGGATTTTCTGTCTGAATTTACTTTACATCCTTAGTATTCTCTAGTCTTGAAGGTTAGGAATAATTATGGTATTATTACATACAGTACATACAGTGTTGGAACATCAGTGCTTCCAGCAGCTGTTGTGGGTGGATCGGTATCAGTCATTATTATGATCAGTATGGCAGTGGTGGACAAGTCCCCGTCAGTTTTTAGTGTGTACGGGTCAGCGAAAGAATGTGACATCGGATCTAATTGCACATTATATTGGGCTGCACAAGGAAGGCCAGTTAGTTAGGGGGGGGGGGGGGGGGTGAGCCCCACTCAAACCATTATTGTATCCCACGGCAAAACAATTTACCCAACACCTGGCCGTGGGATACAATAATGGTTTGAGGGGTGCTATGTCCCCTCACCCCCCATGACATTGTCATCATCATATACAGTATATTACCAGGGGCAAATAACAGCAGTCAAATTAGACGTGAATTTAACTGCGAGTGTGCTAATATGGAAACAAAGCAGGCGGTACGCCCGCTAACACAACCCTTACCAAAATAGGGAAGGATGTCATGTTGTGCGCTCGCACTTACGTTCCCATCCATTTCGATGCTATATTTTTTGCTATTTGCCCCCTGTCATTACTGCATGAATACTAGGTTAGGTTAGATTAGGTTGTTTGGTTAGGCTAATGTATTTTTATATCCAAAGGCATCCGCATAGTGTAAACAAGGTGGGCGGTACTGCCGGTACACCTGGTAACTACATTCTTGCCCAAAATAATGTATAAAAATATAAAATGGTCAAATTAGATAATTAATAAATAAATATCGGTAGCCTAGGCTAAATATAAACATTGAACAAACACTAATTTCAATAGCATAGTAAATCTACTATGGGCCATGAATTGCAATTTTTACCAAATTGGGCCAGATCAAATAATTATAGCCTAGCTTTTATTTTTTGTTCGCTGAATAGAAAACAAATCTAGCCTAGGCCTATATAATATATAGGCTAGGCCTACAGAAGTTCAAGTTAGTATTTGAACTCAGCACACCAGAATATGTCAGGCTATAATGTGTATTGAACTTTGAAGGTAAATACTTCTCAATAGTGGGTTATTGTGCGACTCCTATAGCCTAGTTGTTAAGTTTTGGTCAGAAATGGAAGACTTGACCTTGTAATTGAAAAGTTCTCATGCTTGATATACGGTACACTAATTCGCACTACATTCAGCTAATCTAATTTATCTCCATCCCTGTTTCTTATCATATCAGTTTATATGTAATTATATTCTTGGATAATAGCCTATAGGCTAGGTCTAAATACTACAACAAAATATGGCTTGTTGGTGTACATGCGCGATTTAGAGCTAGGATCCTGTATTTATTAATATCATGTTGACAATTCATTCTTGTGTTTGTGCAAGTCAACATAATATGCTTTGAAGACAATATTTGTGGTTAAATCATTATTTTGGGCAACAATAATGCAAGTCAACCCTTGGAAACGTTTGACAAGGTTTGTTTACTACTTCAGGGAGTTCAGGCATACCAACTGGTGCGCGCCTAGCTTCGCCTGTGGAACAGAGCTACCAACACTTCCGAAAAAAATTCCTTCCAAGGAATTCTTTAAGAATACCGAAGGGAAAGAAAATTCCTTGGAAGGGAAAGGAAAGTTAAAGGAAGGTATGGGTTTTTAAGAATACGACTCTAAGACTGGAGGGGGACATTCGTACTGATGACCCTTAACCCGGGAGCTGCGGGGAGACTCTTAAGAGTTCCCCCGGCGCACTGCGGGGAGACTCTTAAGAGTCAGAGAAAAAAAAATCAACTTTTGACATCGAAAAAAAAAAAAAATTTTATTTTTTGGCCCCTGGGCCATGCAAAATCTCAGTCCTCTACCTCCCCTCCTTCCCCACTTTCCTCCTCTCCTTCAGTTATCACCTATTTTCCCTGTTATTCCCTTATTCTGAGGTATATTTTCGTGCTAACATTAGAAATCCGATTGGAGGGTGTGGTCATCACTGATAGCAAGCGAGTGCAAGAGAGAGAGAGAGAGTATCGATCGACTGTGTCTCAGTGGCCTTGGGGGAAATTGGCGGGAAAGCAGATTGCCTCACCCATACATTATACAACTCCCCGGCTATATCTCCGATTTTGACCATCCAAACGCTGTTTTCACTCGTTTTATTGTTGTTTCAGGTTAATACCTTTATAATCAACCCATAATAGGCGCATATGGATAAGTATTAATGCTATTAATGGCACAATGAATATTTTAGTGACGGAAACACCTCAAATACGTCAGCACAGGGGGACGTTTCCAATTACCCCCATGCGCACTTCAGAGGTTAAAAACCCGCTCTCCGAAAGTATTCCCAACTCAAAATCCAAAGGTTTCACAGAAACACCAAGACAACTCAAATATGTATTGTATACTTACAATAACGTGTATTCTTCAATATGTAAATGCTTTTACAGATATAAAAATATGAAAGAGTAAGCAGATGTGTGCTTAAAGATACTGCTTATGTATAACCCACCTTGTTGGCGAATACCTGATTCTCAACATGACTTAGATTATAACATCACTAAGAGTGTGACGTTATTGACTCAGATTATAAGGCCCGCACAGGGTGACTGCTTAACCGAGTACACAAAATCACGACTAGCATGAGTTACTGAACATATCATGTATGTCACTAGGCTTGTGACTCCGACTATGTACAAAATAAAGTATGTGACATTTGACACATGTTCTTCATATTGCAACCATAACTTAGGTATGCTGTGAAAATTGCATAGGTAATAGTATTTTAGTATATATCACTCATATTACTCTTAAATAATATCAAAACATTAGCCTATGTTATCCCATCTTTCTTGACTAGAAAAATATATCTTTCTTAATTACTAGAGAAAAAGAAGATTTACAATGTAAATAGAGATCACAACATTTGGTCTTACCTATTTGCATATATATTACAAGTTTTCGGCGAAGGGGTGTTAACCTCTGTGCGCATGTATTTGAGGTGTTTCCGTCACTAAAATATTCATTGTACCATTAATAGCATTAATACTTATCCATATGCACCTATTATGGGTTGATTATAAAGGTATTAACCTGAAACAACAATAAAACAAGTGAAAACAGCGTTTGGATGGTCAAAATCGGAGATATAGCCCGCGAGTTGTATAATGTATGGGTGAGGCAATCTGCTTTCCCGCCAATTTCCCCCAAGGCCACTGAGACACAGTCGATCGATACTCTCTCTCTCTCTCTTGCATTCGCTTGCTATAAGTGATGACCACACCCTGCAACCGGATTTCTAATGTTAGCACGAAAATATACCTCAGAATAAGGGAATAACAGGGAAAATAGGTGATAACTGAAGGAGAGGAGGAAAGTGGGGAAGGAGGGGAGGTAGAGGACTGAGATTTTGCATGGCCTAGGGGCCAAACAAAAATAAAAAAATAAAAAAATAAAAATATATATATTTTTTTTCGATGTCAAAACTTGATTTTTTTTCTCTCTGACTCTTAAGAGTCTCCCCGCAGTCCTCCGGGGGAACTCTTAAGAGTCTCCCCGCAGCTCCCGGGTTAAGTGTCTTTGTAGTTACACATCCCCCTCCCCTTGTTTTGAAAACAACAGCTTAAATCTACTAGCACAAAGATCTTACACCCGTTGCCGGAGGGCCACACAGGTGTGCTTTGGTCTTTCCAGGTGTACTGACAGATAGCGAGATAGAAAGGTATGATTGGAGGCCCATAAATTAGTTTCGGCAATATCATCTACTGAATAATTATGTAAGAAACGTAGGGACACCGCCCATTTACGAATGTCATGGGCTCTTACCACTAAGCCGGGATTGCTTTCCCTGATAACTTCTACGAGGAGGGCCGCCAACCTTCGCTTTGTAACCCGTGTACCATTCTCAGATACCCATAGAGCTCCCGGTTGCTTAGGCTGGGATGCTCTGATTAACTTAATCAAGGCTTGTACTGGACATAGAATGTGGTGAGTATCGCCGCGTTTAAGGGCAGGTACAGTAAAGGAAGTAAAAACATGATCCTGATGTTCATTTTTGGCAACAAAAGAAGGAGACGGAGCAATCTGTACATCAGCATTGCGCCACCCAAATCTAAGGCAATTAGGTGTGTTACACATCGCCGCCAACTCAGATACCCGATTACCTGAGGCAAGCGCCATCAAAAACACGGCTTTCTTAAGAATTAATTCAAAAGGTGGGTTCTTGGTGTATTTGGGGGAATAAAGCAATGCTAAAGTCTTCTCGAGTGACCAGGTAGGTGTGAGCTGGCGGGGTGGTGGACGAAGCCTGAAACATGCTCTCATGAAACCCTTTTCCTCCGCCGGTGGTATAGATAAACCTGTTAGATCAAAAAGGGGGATCTTTATAGCTGACAAGTGGTTTTTTAAAGTGTTAACTGCTAGATGCTTATGTTCAAACAAATAATCCAGGTATTTGAAAACTAATGCAACCGAAGTGTCTGTCTGAGAGGTTTCGACAACCCAAGTAGTGAAAGCACGCCAATGAGAAGAGTATTGTCTCTGGGTAGACTCTGTATATTGACCTATCAATTTAGCAGTTACACTCTGGCCATATTGGGGCAGCCACTTGGCTCTCTGAATGTCCAAAAAGCAAAAGTCAGCGAGGTCTCTAGGTTTCCAATTGTGTCCAAGTGGAAATACGATATCGGGAGTGATGTCGGGGTCCCGCACCACTTCTTTAACTGGTGGTACCACACCTGAGCCGGCCATAGAGGCGCAATCATCGAGACTGCGCCCCGATAGCTCTGTAGCTTGTGAATTACCTGACACATGAGAGATGCGTCTGGAGGCGGAAACAGATATATGGAACTCCACTCGTTCCAGTCCACCATCAATGCGTCTGGTCCCCCCGCCAGGGTTGGTTCCTGGCGGGTCAGGTAAAGAGGGAGCTTGTGAGTCTCCCTGGACGCGAACAAATCCACTTGTGGATGGTACATTGGAGCAATCACCTGATTGAAGATGGTTTGCTTGATTGACCATTCGACCTTTGTACTCATTCGCCGGGATAGCGCGTCTGCCCAGACATTGGCTATGCCCGGGAGGTACGAGGCGTGTAAATGAATTTCTAAACTGTCTGCCAGTGTGAAAATCTCCTCTGATAGCGTGAGTAATGCCCGAGACCTCGTTGACCCTTGCTTCTGAATGCACGATACTGCGTTCAGATTGTCCATTCAGAAAGCGATGGACTTGCCCCACAACGCCGGGCCGTGTGCCTGGAGGAAAACCAATGGGACTAGTAATTCTTGGACATTGATGTGACAGTCTCGGGATTGGGACCAAAGACCTTGACCCTGATGGCCTAGGCTTGACTGATAACCCCAGCCTATTGTCCCTGATGCATCGGTATCTACCCACACTGTCGGTGGAGGAGAGGTCCATGTTGTTACTGAATAGAGTGTCTCGTGCTTCGCCCAGACCGCTAGTAAGTTGAGGATAAACCCTGGAATAGGCCATAACTCCCCCGCCGGCAAGAGCGGGAAATGTTTGTTGCCTTCCAGTATTAATCTCTTTACTTTCAACCGGCCCAACTTTACAGTTAGTTGGATCCAGTTGAGAGAGCCGACCAGGGACTCCCACATCCGTCTCGTCATAGTCGAGCTGTGGAGGAAACAGACCAGTTTCTTTCGAAATCTGTTTCTGTTGTCCACACTTTGACTGAGAGTGAGATGTGCTGTGTCTCAGACCAGCCCTATCCACTGAATCACCCTCGTCGGCACAAGATTGGACTTTGCCAGGTTGATCTTGAAGCCGAGGGATGCTACTATGAGTCATAACTTTGTGGACATGAGAAGGACATAGTTCCTCCAAATCCGCTACCACTAACCAGTCGTCCAGATACCACAACACCTTTATTCCCTGATTTAATAGTGGAACTAAAGCCTGCCGAACAAGTTTTGTAAATACTCGCGGTGCTAAGTTGAGCCCGAATGGCATTCTTTGAAAGAGATAAGTCTGATTGAAAAGCCTGATCGCTAGGAATTTCTGATAACGTTTGTTCACATGGACATGCCAGTAGGCGTCGGTTAGATCGAGAGAACACATCCACCCCTGCGGTGGGAGTGTAAGCCTTATCTGGTTCACTGTCAGCATCCGAAAGGACGCATTGTGAATGTAAGCGTTCAGACGCGACAAGTCCACTACCGGTCGCTTCTGAACACTGTCCCGCTTTGGCACTAGAAATAGTAATAGAAATATGGCAAGTTGGCTCTACTGGGACAATGACCTGCTTGGAGATCATTTCCTGGAGGATCGACGCTATTTCTAGAGATACATGAGTGGTTTCTCGTGGGAGGCACAATTGAGGTCGTCTGATTCACCTCCAGGTTATGCCCTTGCGGGCCACTGTCCGAGCCCAAGTCCGCCGCGGCCACGCTTTGTGACATACTCTGTAAGTCCCTGTGAGGGTAGACTTGTCCGGCGTTACTGAGCTTTGACCTAACTTGTCCAAAGTGTGATTGGAGACTGGCAAAAGATTTAGTTTTTTGACTGGGTAGGTGTGGGGTTGGACGCCTGGCTAGTGGAGGCTGAACCTTGTGATTTAGAGGTAGAACCCTGACCTAATTTATATTTATGGTATGGCTTGGTCCACTTACCAGGTTTGGTACCACCTTTACTCTTAGAGGACGCAGTGCCTTTGGAGTGCTGTGGCTTAGGGGGAAAAAACTTATTACCTTGATGGGGAGTTTTAAATTGCTGCTTTGGTTTGGAGAAAAGCTTTGGAAACTTGAACTCTTTAGGTGCCGAACTTGCGGCGGTCCGAGACGTGGCTAGGTTGTAAACCGTACTCCAGACCTCAGGGCAAAGCAATGAGGGTGTCAAAACCTCAGACATAAGAACTCGGCGGGCAATCGCTTCCGGTAATTTCTTAACAAAATGGACTCTTAGGTCCTGTCTAGCCCGAACCGCCTCAAACAAGGCGACTCGGACGTCCCCCAAAGATTGAACCGCATTCTGGAGCATGATTCTACGTGATAGTTTCAGAGCCTTACACGCATTCTCGTCTTGGATCGCCGCAATGGTTCTAAGCAGGGATTGGGAGAGCTGACGAGATAACAGTGCCTGCGACAATAGCCGTAACGCTTTCTGCCTTAAACGAAAGTCTTTTTTGAGCTGAGTTTGAGGTGGAGTACAAAAGGGATCTATGTCTCTAATCTGGAGACGTGGGGCAGAAATGAAAGTGAGGATAGGTTCTGGTACTCCGCCGGCTTTGACCACCGGAAGGGAGAACCAACCATGAGTTTCCTTGGGGATCTGATGTGAGGCTTTGTTAGTAATTGTCGAGGCATAATGTCTCAACTCCGACTGCCACTCCACCCAAGGCCCCAGCCCTGCCTGCCCTATGTGTAAGACCGGGTGACCAAAAGAATCAAGCTGCGGGGTTGTATCCAACTCCTGGGTTAATGAGGACAGCGCTTTGACGTCATTCATGCCATCAGTGCGTGACCAATCAGCATAGAGTTTAGCTGACGAGGCAGGTGGAAGGGCCGGGGCCGAGGAATAAATGAAGTAATCAGGGTTAAAGAGATTGGGTACTGACTTAACTGTTATATCTAAGGTCCTACCAGACGAGTCCAGAGCTCTTAATTTCTTATGCTTATTAATTTGTATTTCCCACTCAGCAGGGTCCGGTTGCTCTCCCGACAAAGTAGGTACTGCCAGCGCCGGATTGAGAGCACAAAATTTGGACCATGAGACATCCTGACCATACAAAAGGGGCATAGGTCCTGGATGGGTAGGGATTTTGTCTAAAGTGGGAGGAATGACATAAGATATCAGTTGTACATTAGTTGTGGTGATAGGTGACTGTGTAACAAAGGGACTAGCTGTTGACAGACTATGAGATAGCGTTACGTTAACTTCCTGTTTCGCCGGCACAGGGGCTGGCTCAAGAGAACGAACTGGCTTTGGCGGGAGAGCATCCGGCACACCCGAACCGACAGACGTATGGGAAGTACTAGGAGCCGAATTACTAGCATCGTTATGTGCTATCAATCTAGCTAACATACCCTCAAAAGCTTGCTCTAGGTAATCTTTGGTAACAAAACGAGACTCGGAAGATATGGACCCCCTATCTGACCCGCTGTGTGTAAAAGACATATTGAGGCGACTCTGAGGTCGGTTACTAGTGTGTTCATTAGGTTGTGCGGATGGAATATATGCAACATCCGACTCACCTTCCGCTTCCACCTCGCTGGGGTGCACAGAGTCCAAAGGGTCCAGGTTCAAGTCCGGAGCTGTGGAAAAATCACATGGGGCCCCTAGTATCGTGGGGTGATTAGTGACATGGTTAAGCATATCTTGAGGATTAAAATCAAGCATCGGTATTTCCTGAGGAGTAGGTACATGTGTAGGTATTGGTGGAGGATGAACAATTGCTTGGGGGAACACTGACTGAGACAATACCCGTTGGTGCCCCACACAACCACTAGATAGGCGTTAACCTCTATTATCTAAAGAGACGCTAGTATCCGACTTGTCCACCACCCTATAACCCTGGTACTCGTCTGCTAACACTTTTGGTGGCAAACCATGAACCTTGGCATGACCAGAAACCTGTGGGATTACAAAGTCCTGCCTGTTTAACTTAGAGGTAGGAAGCACATTGAGAACATCACCCCGAGTTGCTGCCTCATCCTCCGGTCCCACCACCGAGCTGCCGGATTGAAAGTCAGGCTTAGCGGAGGTGGAAGCTGAGGAAGACTTACTATGCTCGGTTCTACGCCGGGAACCAACATCAGCAGACCCCGAACGAGATTTCTTGCTATGTCGTTCGGAGGACGACTTCCGAGAAGATGTTGACTCTTCCGCCTTTCTCTTCCGGTTAGAAGAGGATGTCTTGGTCCGGTGAGTCGGGGAGGACGTCTTGCTAGTCCCCGGCGACTTGGACTGTGGCTGGCGGCTGTGGCTGGGGGGTTCATTCCCTTCACTGTCACTACTGTCACTTGAGCTAATATGTTCCTTTGACAGAAACTTAGATTTAGTTTTACTAGCTTTGGGAGATTTACTGGTGAAAACCCTGCGAGATTTAGGCAAGAGAGGGGCAGGGGGTTCTTTGACAGTTAAGTATTCCCACAATTCGAGGTCGTCACACATCAAAGACTTATGTGCGACCTCAGTACAGTAATTCTTAAAAGCAATTCTGATTGCATTCAGATAAATTAAGCAAGATCTATCTTTCAACCAGTAAGCCATGCCGGAGCTCAGTGCAGGTCTTGCACTTCTTGGACCACCAGGTCCCATGAGAACAATCCAGGCATGGCACACACTGGATACAATGTGAGTGATTAAAAATTGGAAACTCATAACAAGATTTAGTAACACAAAGAGGTACAAAGGGCATGGTAGTGACAAATCCCCCAGCCAGATTGGTTGTCCCCTTGTCCGTGCTCCTCGCCGGAAGTGGTGGTGACCTGGAAAATATTTCCAGGAATCAATGCTCATAAGGATAAACCGAAACATTCACATATGTTATTTGATATCCCCGGCCCTGCCGAGAAAACAGAGCATCCTAACAGGATCAGTCTATTTTCCCGACTGGGCCACACTCTTTAATCATGCCTGAAGTTGCACAAAAAGAGGGGTGAGGACTAAATGTAATATAATTGACACTGATATCAATAAATCCATTGCCCATTGTCTTTTCGTCCTACCGACTCACCGGGGCGAAGACTAGTAGTGATAAGGTCTGTATACTACCTAATCTTGATAGTAACCCAAAAGAAAAAACACACAGGGTTGCATATAATGACACTTATAATTTTTAGTAGTATCAATAAACCCATTGACTATTGTTTGTCCATCCTACCTACTCGCCGGGGCGAAGACACAGTAGTGAGACCGTCACTACCGAATCTTGATAGTAAACCAAAACAAAAATCAGTCACAACCTTGTGTGTCCCGCCGGGAACAAGACCCTAGCGAGACAGGCTAGTCCTCCCGGCAATGCCGGAATATCCCCAGGAGGTTAACACCCCCCGCCGTGAAAAAATGGTATTAGACCACTATGGGAACTGGGACTTGTCCAATGTCCACCGAAGCAGACCCCTGGCGGTCACTAAAGCAGTGAGAGCGCCGGGAAAGGACACCCAACCCGTTGTGTTAAGTACCCAGACCAGTGGGCGACAAAAAACACAACCACAATAATAAAAACAGGCCGTCCCTTGTCATCCTCGTACTTGCCAAAACACAACAAGTACTGAGGAAACAAGGCTATAATACACAATATATAATCCCCGTACTTGCCAAAACACAACAAGTACTGAGGAAGCAAGGCTATAATACACAATATATAATCATAAAGTAATAAACTTAGCCTAAACAAGCTAAACCCCTAACAGAGGCAGACCACGAGGCCTTGGGCAACCGCAGAGGGGCTCCCACGACGACGACGCCACCACACGTTGGCTCAGGGGCAGAGCAAGGCTCCACGAAGTCCCACAACTACGTGTGACAACTTTTAGAGCCTACAAACACCGCACAAAATGCACAGAACCTGGGAACATCTTCAGCAGGAAAAAACCCAGTAAAATAGCCTCCTAACTAGTTTAAGTTAACACGGAAACTGAAAAAGAAAAGTTAGACATGCGAGACGTCCACCCAATCGGGCTGCTTGGACGCTCAAAAAGTACCCTTATACACTCTCCCTGCGATAATACTGCTCGGTCCAGTAAGCTAGCTAATCTAAACCTGTCACAGAACGTCTCGGTTAATACAAATGAGTAAGGACTCACGAGAAGACGAAGGGACGACGAATACAGCAGCTCACTAAAAAACGTCCGAGCGGTATCGTCGCAGGTAGAAGAAGGACGAAATGACGCGCGGGTCCCGACGCGTCGTCAGGCTGCGCACACCAAGAATATCCACGATTGTTGGAAGCTGTTTTTGACAACTTTAGTGTATTATTATTATTTTTTATTTTTTCTAAAAGTTTTTTCTTTAGTGGTACCCGATCATTATGGCGATTCCATAAGAGATTAAGTGTGCACTTATGATGCGGGCCCCATCAAGCTACCTGCGCGGGCATTTCAAATGTGCGAAACGCATGGAGTTTGAAAGGGTGCCTTCCTTTAAGGCAGTTCGTCAATGACGAAGGGGCCACTATTAAATTGGGAAGACTGATATAACGATTCTTGTATACCACCACCACCACCAGATTCTATAAATGAAGATGTCGATTCGGTGTACCTCTTTCTCCTCGGTAATATTGGAGAAAGGCTGGATTGGGAAGACCGATGTAATGATTCTTGTATACCACCACCACCACCACCAGATTCTATAAATGAAGATGTCTATTCTGTGTACCTCTTTCTCCTCGGTAATATTGGAGAAACGCTGGATTATAGGTTTGATCCCCAAGGGGAAGAGAGAAAACCTAATATTTATTCAACCCCTTTTGGGGTTGGGCATCCGCCTTATTATCCCCCGAAAGGGGTTGAAATAGGAGAGCTATCCCCCCGCCAAAGGCGGCTTTCTAGGGCCTTTCCTAGCTGATGCTGAGAGGATTGGGTTCTAGTCATGTGGTGATGGGCTGGTCTATCAGAGTGAGAGCTGAGCAATCTCTGCCATACAGATCTCAAGTGACGGCGTCTCTTCCGTGGATTGGACCTCCCAATCTACCAAGATTGGAAGCCAAAGCGTCACATTTTTCCCTTGCCCCTCAACTTTCTCTTCATAATTGCTGAGGGGCACAGGGCCCTGGGTGGGGCTTTGGTTTCCCGGGCGTTTCCGCACCCTCCTCAGCTCCCCGCCATGGAGAGGCTTCGGTCACCCAGGCTTTCTTGTGGTCGGCGGGGAGGGTTCTGTGGGGGCACTCGGTTATGGCCTTGGAATTGCTCGGGGCCTTGGGGCTGTTCGGCCAGGCAGCTTGGGGAACAACAACAACAGCAGATGCAAATCTAATATGGGACTAGTCTCATAGTATGCTAGTGAACATATATTCATCAAATCGAGTCAATTTATCAACTCTGCGTAAACAGAGTTTGGTATCGCCCCTCGTATAGTGGGTACCACACGAAAAAAAATTCTGTCGTCGGCGTTGTCGTTGTCCGTCTGTCTCGGAACTCCTCCTAGACCGTTGGACGGATTTTCACCAAATTTCACACGAACATTTGTTGCGTGAATGCGAACGTCAGTCAAAAAAGATTTTTTGAATTTATGCAATAGTTATGATTTTAGGTCCAAAATATGGTTTTAACCCCCCCCCCCCCAGCAATGATGGCGTTCTGGGGGGCGAAAACATCTCGCTACGCATTTGCTAGGTTAAGTTAGTTTAGTTGGCATTAGAAGTGATGGTAGTAATAGTGGGATTGATGGTGATAGTAGTGATGATGGTGATAATAGTAGTGATGATGGTTGTAGTTGTATTGATGATGTTGACAGTAGTAGATATGATGGTGACAGTAGTAGATATGACGGTGACAGTACTTGTAGTAGTGATGATGGTCATAATAGTAGTGATGATGGTGACAAGTAATGATAGTTGTAGTGATAATAATGACTAGTGATGATGGAAGTGACGATGGTGTGAGTATTAGTGATTATGGTGAGTAGTAGTGATGATGGTGAAAGTTGTAGTGATGATGACAATAGTTGTGCTGATGAAGATCATAGTAATGGTGATGATGGCAGTAGTAGTGATGATGGTGACATTAGGATACATAATGGTAATACTTGTGACAGTAGTAATGATGATGGTTATAGTAGTAGTGATGATGTTAACAGTAGTAATGATGAGTGTAAGATGGTGGTGATGATAGTAGTAATGCTGGTTGATAGTTGTAGTATCAATGCTAGTAGTGATTAAGATGGTAGTGACAATGGTGACAGTAGTAGTGATGATGGTGAGAGTAGTAGTGATGATTGTAATTGTAGTAGTGATGATGATCATAGTAATGGTGATGACAGTAGTCGTGATGATTGTGGCGGTTGTAGTTATGAAGGAAGTAGTAGTGATGATGGTATTAGTAGTGATGATGGTAACCCATCGCAGAGTTGGGTATGCCGTTTTGATTTTGGGCAAAACGGCACGTCTACTTTATTAGCATGTTCCCTTGAAAAATACTTCAAAACTCTTATTAGGATTTTTTTTTCATAGGGTGATACCTCTGCTAGCTCCTCGAGACAATCTTGCTGTTCCATTTTAGTGTACTAAACATTCTGAGTGCTAAAGAGAGTATATATATATATTTTTTACATTTTCAATAAATCATTGTACAGGATATCATTTGATGAAAATATATCAACACATGGGGTATATAATCCCCGTGATGAATTCCAAGTCAAAATATTTAAATTTGTATTATCAGGCATGTTATGTATAGGTAGTTTGAATATATGAAAAAGTGGATTTTTTTTGCCTGTGTTAGCAAAATTGAGAATTTGTTGATATACCATACACATGAGCATGGAAAGAATCCTAGTTGGATCGGATATATTTGTGGGTCGTGTGGCAGGTTCAATCTGTCCAAATCTTAACCTTTGCATTTTTAACCTCTAACCTAATCTCTTAAATATTTATTTACTGACCCTTTTTTATTTAGAGCCCATACTACTCTCACCTGTCTGTGTGCATGGTGTGGTAATTTTTTGTTTTACAATAAAATTTATTTAACCAGAAAACTTGTTTCGTTTCAATCTTGACTCCTCTTTGTAGTGTCAACTCGTCTTTTGATACCTATAGTACCGGATCGAATGGGCCACGCCGTCGGTCAACGCCTCCCATTCTTCTTATCCGTCTCAGGTCGAAAACGAAGCCCCACCCTGGGGTTTCTCTTTCAGTTCCCCCGACGGGATTCCCAGTTCTTGACACAGGCCCTTCACCTATACACACATAAATATGTGTTTAGGAATTTCCCAAGATTAATATGACTACATATCCCACTTTGGATATAGGATACTTATATTATCAAAAATATCCTAAATATTTTATCAATAAATTATATGATTTAGTTAGAGCTGAAAACTGATTACATCAATTTGAGGTAGTTTTTATTGGAAATGAGTTAGTGAGGAGCTGTATGCTTAATTTGGCGGCCCAAAATGAGTTTGGTAATAAATCAGCAGAGGAACTAAGTCAATTATTTCGGGATATTGAAATTATAAATACGAAACAGAAACAGAGTTTCTTGGATATGAACTATGAAATTGTATTCGTGGTCCAACTGGAATCTCATATGATGGAGCTAAGATCATCAAAATCCGACTCAATAGTTAAAGATCCCGACAACACACTAGTATATCGAGCCTCACAGTTTAGGCCGTTCATGAATACGGGCCCCCGCCTATTACAATCGCTCACGGTGGAGAAGGACACTACCGATGAAAGAGATTTAATGTTGGAAACTTTAAAGATCACCCAGGGAAGTGCATCCCATAAAATGATTCTTAATATATATTTACTGACAAAATCGTATAAACATATTCAAAGGTGGTTTGATTATTTTCTACATGATATAAACAGATTTTTTTTTTTTTTTTTTTTTTTTTCTATATTCCAACTTACTTCCTCTCGGGCATAGGCTGAGAGCCTTAACATTCACCGCTTTACAATGAACAGTGAAGCCCGTGAGGTCTTGTTCCAGTCTAGGGAGTGAGACATGTGAAGCACGTAGAGTACAACGAGCACCTGCCATCTTGCCTTCACATGAGGCACGGTGCTCACTCATGGCCCGAAACGACCCCATCTCTGAAGCCACATCGTTCCCGTGCTTCACAGTCTCACCCCCTACACTCGGACTCTCACACTTACACACACACAACGCCACCTGTTGAGCAGATAACTCACCAGGCATTGCACCCCTATAGCATATTTTGAATATGGGAATATTCATACAGTGCTATTTAATCAGGGAACAATGAGGGTATTTTATTGACGTTTCGGTGGGCTTGTGGTAATGCACTGATACTAGGTACAGCACAAATTCCATCCCAATAATATCTTCCCATTGATACATCGGGATTTGAACCCGGGACCTTTGGATTACCAGGCCAGTGGCAAGACCACTCCACCACACCTCCCCTAAGATTGGCAGCTTTCATTATATTTTCCAACAATGGGGTAATAACCCCTTAGACATAGATGCCCAGAAACCTTTCCTGGATTCGTCGTCTACACTACAAAGACGAGTCAAGAGGTTGAAACGAAACGAGTTTTCTGGTTAAGTAAAGTTTATTGTAAAAAAAAAAATCATACCACGTATATATAAACCCAAAGCGGCCAAATAATATTGACCCTTACATTACCTTTACATTTTCTTATACCATTTAGGGGCCGACCTAATTTGTCTTGTTTTGGCATGGGGGGTATATACCATATTATTAAGTAATTCCATTATATTATTATTATCTAGCAAATTAAAAACATAATTAGGATATGACTCATTATAGTCTTTACCCAATAAACCACTAAACATACTATGTAGTTTAACCTTCCCCTTTGAATTTGAAATAGTTAAATCTATAGAGTTATTATTAAATAACAAGGAATTATTGTAATCATTGTTTTTCTTGATTACCCATTTCCAATTAGGATGGTTAAGTTGTATAAAGAAACCACCTTGGGCTGATTGGAGCACGACATATTTTAATTGACAATGTTCTACGTTCTGTTTGGATATGAATACAATATTTTTTTGGGCCAAGCACTCACACACCCTATTATCCACCAAGACTTTATCGCAGAAACATTTAACGGCGACCGATCTATCACCGTGGGGATACTTACATGTTAAACAGAACAATGTACGTTTAAAGAATATGTCGGTATACCAGCAATTGTACCTATCAATTCTATTTTGTCTATGTTTTATATCTATATTATCAATCGGTATACCGTGTAAATCGTAACCTAAGATTTACAAAGTGCATTATTCACCTTGTCAGACTTACATATAATGTTGGCAATATCTAGGAAGGTAGAAGCGTGACGAGTTAGACAGACACTCAAATGCAGATGCATGCACATATCCGTATACTCAATATATGCACACCTAATAATCATGTATATAATGTGATTCTTTATATTTAATTTTACAAAAACAATTATTTTTTTCCTCGTCATATATGCCATTATATACATCGTTATATAACATTATTATATTATCATTATCCAAAATAGATTTTTCCTCGGAAAAATCAAAGGGTTCTCCATCTGGGCAAAATAAATGGTCGCACTGTTGTGCAAATATTTGAAAGATGACACCCTTCGGTGATCGTATCCATCCCGACTGTTTAAAGCCGATTTCAGGTGGATCCATTGCCGGCAGTAGTTGTAAGATCTCGCTTCCTTTTCCAAAGCTTAAATAGTACAAGCACAGTGATTAAAATTGTTATGAGCGATAGACGCCCGCTAGTGAATTTTGAGTCTCCGGTATTTAGACCATCTATACTCTGAATAATTTGCTTCAAAAGTGCAAGTGTTGAAGGATCAAGAGACATGTCCACATTGCTAGCCATATTTAAAGATTGTTTACTAGGACTAGTCACATCGGCATGGTTTATGGCCACAAAAGTTAAACATAACATTAAGATGGGCAGTACAATGCCTCTATTATTTCTGAAAAACATTGAGTATATCTTGTCGACTGGCCCTCTCCCCTCTCATATACACCCAATCATTTTCCATTTTTACTATATCAATTAAATTAAGCGCTTGTTTTTGTATATTTGGGCTACCTTTATTCCCTGATTGGGTAGAATTTAATGGTTCCATTTCAGTCCCAAAGGCGGGATTTGTATTGACTCGTAAGATGTCCTTTTGTAATACATATGAATAGTAATTGTGGCAGCCCAATAAATGATAATTATCGCCAAATGCTTCCTCTAGTGTAATGTATATATCTTTCCCTGTACAATTTTGTTTTTGAATATTAAACATGGGAGCACAATCATCCACCCAATCACCATCATTAGCTGAACATTTATTTACAAGAGTATCATTGGCCCCGGGACATTTAACCTGTCGTCTTTGTTGGGTGATATTATTGGGGTAATTGTAAATCTCACCCTCTTCCACTACAGCCTTAAAACCGAATGGTTCAACCTCTATACACCCATTATAATGATTATATTGTTTAACTATAATTCCTTTCAACTTGGGGGGTAAAATCGAGTCAAATGTATCGAGCACATTTATATACCTATCAAAAAGATGAGTTCTAGACATTATGTTTTCTTAAATCTAGCGAGCAAATCCTCCTCGGGTAAGGACGACTGCTGTGTCACTATATTATTTCTGAGAAAACGTTTTGTTAAGGTTGTATTAAATATATTTTCCGGCGACAATTTCCGTTTTCGGGACTGTAAATTTATATCGCTATGCAAGTACTTGCTTTTTATATCTCGAAAATGGGAACTAGATCTGAAAGATTCAATTATTCCTAGTGTATCTGAATATTCATCATATTTTTCACTATCAAATGATTTGTTTTGATATTTTGATAACCCTTTAAAAATAGTATTTATATATACTATTATTTTAGAGTATCTATTTATTACATGTTTATAATTTTCAACGAAATATAGTATATCTTGTAAATCTGAATCTTTTATTTTCAACCCTTGTTGTAGCGTTCGGAAATAGGTCTTTGTGAATATCTCCTCCGGGGGGTTTGTTTCATTTAAATGTGCGTGTCCGTGAATAAGGTTTAAAAATTCCTCATGGTTGAAAACGCTTCGGCAAAAATCCTTGGTGTAGTCTATAATATTGTTTGTCCATTGCTTAGTTTCCTCATTTAATAAAGCTAAGTTTATAATGACTGTGTTGTCAATTACAGCTATGGATTTATTAGAGTGTGTATTATGCCTTATGTGACAATTTAATATTCTTTGGGCCTTATCTCGATCCGATACAACAATGGGAAAAACAACCGAGTGCTGTCATTGTACAAAGCGAATGTCGGTATCCGGTGTGACGATTGGTCAGTCTCTGTCAAAAACATGTCTCCCAATATAGTCATCGAATCATGTTGGCCCATGAGTGAACATAATTCAATAATTTCCTGACTACTAAAATTTGGCGAGTCCCATGTCGTCTTTCTTATCAAGAGCGTCATTGTTTCCAGAAACTTATTAATATCTCTCGAGTGATATTTACCATGTTCGTAAGAGGCCTTAAAATCATTCAATTTATTATACTTACTCGTGGTTAGTAAGTTGACGGCCGCATCGTAAAGACCTAATATGAGCTATTGAGGAGTTTTAACTTATCAGTATCATCTTCATGGGTATCAATTAACCCTTGAATATCCTTTATCTTTCCATGTTTGATAATGTTCAATAGGGTTTCTTCATCATTAGCCTGATTATCGGTACTGATAATATACCCATTTAAGGGTAACGAGTTAGTAAAATCCTGAATATATGATGATGTAATTTCAGGATTTGTTTTTAATATCTTTACAACTTTACCAGTTCTGAGAATCCTATTTAATATTTTAAAAATAATTACAAATGCACCAGCTGTAATAAACCCCATATGGTTATTATACGTTTAATAAAGGTATATCTTAGTATATCTTTCTCTAGTCATAAAATAATTCATGGTTTTATTCGTTTTACTCTTTATATGCACATCTTCACTTATACTTTTAAAATTGGTATTGTAGGTGTGTATTATTTTATCCCTAGTTAAATCTGTATTGTACAAGTTTGTGTTTTTTCTAAAATATGTGTCCATAAAAAATGCTCGATATTTTTGAGAACATCTTGACTATAAGTTGAACAGTATTTATTAATATTATTATATTTAACCCTTCCTCCCCGGGCTGTCTTACCAATGACGGTCGCCCCTACCCGGGCGATATGGCTGAAAAACGTCTAGGACTAGGCTACCGTATTTATGTTTATTTTCACTGCTAGAACTTTACCACTCATCTATAATCGTAGTGCGGTTTTCAATCTGTATTTTGGCATTGAGTAGAGCTCTGTAAGTCAACTGGTTCAGTTGTGATGACGATTTCAGTGGAGCCAATATTGCAGAGATGTTGCCAATATGGGGTCTTTTTAGACACTAATTTCGTCATGACGTCAGAACAATAACATTGAGGAGTCTTCTTCTTGTTTTGGGAGGTGCGGTGACGAACGCTTGGGTTTGTTGACATACGTCGTACGCATGGCGTTCGGACCAAGCTTAATTAGGCTATTAAGCTCATGCCTTAGATAAGGCATACCGGGTAGCGGCCCTTCTTTCTTGCTGTCCTTACCTAAGGCAGCCCGGGTAGGAAGGGTTAAGCTCATTCACCTGAAAGGTGGCCAGAGACATGAAAATGATTTCAGTCATGATCTGTATATCCAAAGAGGCCTGAATTGAAATATCTATAGGGTCGTCGGATGAACAGATTGTAGTAATGATTGGACATATGAAGAAATGAAAAGTTATTTGTCTCACCTTAAATCAATTTTCATTGGTTTCAATCTCCTCTGACACACTGTGACCCTTGCTAAAGTTTTTTTATAAATATTTGACACAGGCTCGAACGACTGTCCTGTATCTCACCACGAATTAATTGAAACACTTCGGATAAATCTTCAGATATACCCTTTAATAGAAGATCACTGTGATTATCCATTAACTCTGTGATAATATTGCAAAATAGTGTATTCATATCTTTCTGTTTGGCTTTAGAGATCGTATAAAAAGCATCATTGGCTAAAAATAAGTAATTTAATTGATTGAAAAGATCACCTTTGAAGAAAGGGTATTTTTAAAAATGTCAAATATTTGACCCGTATCCACTCCATTATCAGTGTTCATAGGTTTATAACTTAGCTTGTCGTCCTCAGTGTCTTTTTCGTCCTCAGTGTCTTTTTCGTCCTCAGTGTCTTTTTCATCCTCAGTGTCATCCTCATCCTCAGTGTCATCCTCATCCTCATCATCAGTTACTCTTTCTTTGTCGTAAAACATAATTTATGGGCAATCAAATCAATGAATGAATTACATTCAATTGGTAATTTACTTACGAAATATAGCATATCAAAGAAAAAGTCCGATCGACGGAGCCTTTCTAGACAGAGACAGTAACCCAGCCGAAACTTTTCCTGGATTCATCGTCATTGACACTACAAAGAGGAGGAGTCAAGGTTTAGAAATGAAACTAGTTTTCTGGTTAAATAAAGTTTATTGTAAAAAAATATACACACATACCGTGCACACACATGACGGAGGTGTGAGTAGTACGGCTCAAGGATCGTATATAACCCCGAAGCGGCCAAACAATATCAAACAATAGATACCGCTAAAAGGCAGGTTCGTTTTTACCCGCTAAAGGTTCAACAGTGATACTATGATTATAAATAGTTGATACTTGTTCTCGTAAAGGTAAATACATGAATGAATTGTATTCAATTGGTAATTTACTTACAAAAAATAGTATATGTATTAATATTTGCAGAGGTGGGCAGGTGCGCGCCATTTGGCGCTCTGCGCTCTGCGATCCGGTGCGCATTACCAATATAGAGGAGCGCGGAGCGAGGAGCGGCAAAATTCTGAAATCTGAGTGCAGGCGGGGAGCGCAGCTAGAAATTCGCGCTCCTTTCTGGCGCTCCGGAGGCGATTTTTCCTGTCAACAACAGGTACAAGAACGTCATTATCGTGTACAGTCATCGTACCGTTCGTACGGTGTTACCCACGGTGTTAGTGAACTGTGATACAGTGATACTATGATAGTGACAAACTGACAGTGTTACAGTTGTTAACTTGTTATTTTTTGTTTTTTGGCTTTTGCTAACGCAAAGTAAACCTTACGGGCAAGTTACAGCTTACGAAGGGGCCTAAGGGTAAGTCTGGCAGTGGTATAGCCCGAGCCTGTCTGACTGTCTGAGTGTCTGTGGACAGCTTGGACGGGTCCAATAATCATAATATAATCAATTAATCATATCATATTAAATTATTAATGATATTATGATATTAAATTATTATTCATTTAATCATGTAATCAACTAAATAGTAAATACTAATCAATGTAATCATGTTGTATTGTTGTTATTGTATTGTTAGGCTTGTTAGAATGTTATCTTGATAAGTTTAACTGTTTAAGTTTCTCAGTTTGGACAGTTTCTGTAATTCTTTATGTCATATCATAGATATCAATGGACTAGTCACAATGTCACAAACTCACAATGATATCAATCATATCATATCATTGACATTTGCAATGATATCAATCATATCATACCATTGATATTTGGTTCATTGATATGACAAAGAATAACAGAAACTGAGAAAGTGAGAAACTTAAACAGTTAAACTTCAGAAAGACACCATGACTTGAGGTTTTTTGAATGTTTTGAATTCTTGGAATTTAGTGAAGTGAAAGACAAAGGACAAAGTGAAGGACAAAGGTAAATAATTAAATAACTTCTAGAAGCTGTTTTGTTTGTTTTGTTTTTTATATACCTATTTTTGGGAGCGCGGAGCGCGGAGCGGGAAGCGCATCGGGTCTGCTGACAAAAGGAGCGCGTGAGCGCTGCCGCATTACCTTATGTGTGATGAGCGCGGAGCGCTGCCGCATTACCGGTCCCACCGGAGCGCGCCCACCTCTGAATATTTGTAATATAATAACAATAAAAGCAAATACACCTAATGTATATAATATATATACATGAAAATATTGTAGTGGGATAATGAATGATAATGAAATGATTGGTATTATCATTAATATTGGATTCTTTACTCATAATACCCAGATTCTTGCGTCTTATTCCCTGATTTAATTTTCAACATACATAATTTATTTACTACGGAATTAGTTTTCAACATTTATAATTTATTTACTAATACATGAAATCCACATAGGCCTAAATGTATAATTGGAATGATAATAAAGATAACACCGGCAAATATGACCAAAGTGTCGGTCGGTGTGGACCAGTCAAGTAAGGGATACATTTTATTATGACCATATTCATTTGTACCACCCATGATATATGTGAGAAATAAATTGACTACACCGGTATCTGGGGAATGTTGGCAACAACCTTCCGATAGGGTAACCTCACTAGAGTGAACAATTTCCTACCAGAACCCGATGATTGTATATATTGTAGAGATTAATTAATGTTAGGTAATTTAGTACTGTATAAGATTACCTTGATCAAGTTAATTTAGTTATAAAACCTTGTAGAAATAAGTTTAGAAGAACTGTAAAGAGGATCAGTTTAAATATTCCCGCGACCGCATACGCGATCCACCGTTTGCTTTAGGGTCGTTAATATCTTGATATTATGTTCACTAAATCGTTGTGAAACGATGTTCACCTTTATAATTATATAATTTAAATGCCGATAATTATTTATATGATTTCGTGAAGAGGGAATGAACCCTTGGTAACGAATTAATATATAGTTTATTTAAGAGTCGGAAATTGAAGTTCCGATCAGACGCTAATAAACATCTGAACGGTAGAGACGTGTCCCGGGATCTCCTCCACCACAATTCCCACGCCCGGCCCGGAGTCCTGACCTATAACCCTTATCTACCGAAGCCGGAATCCTCTGAACTAAACCAGGACTCTAGTTATAGCTAAGTCATTGATATATATGGCCATTTATACAATGTTTAGTTAGGGCATCCTGAGAGATAGGCTACCATAGTTCATACCATAAGGTAGGCGATCTCAGACTTTATTTTTATTTATGTTGATTAATTTAATATTTCGATTGGTGTGGTAAGAGATAACCTTTGGCCATATTATCCCCCACATTTTGGTGCCCCGAGTGAGGATTCCGATCGGTGTGTATACTAGGGGTTGAGTTAGGGCCAGTTTTCAACAGTTAGGGTCCCTGCTAAGCTGCAGCGGCAGGCTAATGTTTAAGGTCGTTTTTGTGGGACATAGATTGATCCCCCGCCGTTATGAGGTCCCTAACTGTGAGGCGATGGCCTTGGGTGAGTGGCATTTCAATTAATAATAAGATAAAATCGCATGGCGTTTAAATCCTGTGGTAGAGGACCAGTAGGAGGGTCTGCAACGTTGCGTTCTCTGGCGTTTGTGAAACTCTGAGCTTGAGCTTCGTTGCAGTCCCTAAATTTCCCCCATATTTTTCTTATTTAGACCATTTTCTGTCTCCGTCTTTAATGTCACCCGCGTCTGGCAGACTAGGTCGACCAGCTAAATGCTCGGGACGGAGCATATACCAAATTTAATAAATAATAAATGTGTTCCCCCCCCCCCTTTTAGAAAAATGCTACTACCACAGGTACCCACTAACATCTGGGATAAGAAATCAATGATTAACTAAATATTTACAGATTTTGCTTCATTCTTGTACCTAAATTCTCCCTATTATTTGATAATTTAGGCCATTTTTATGTTTCTGTCCTTTAATGTCACCTGCATCTGAAAGACCAAGTAGACTAGCTAAATGCTCGGGACGACAGAGCATATATGACATTTAATTCAATAATAAATATATTCCCTCCCCCTACTAGCGTGCGTTCCCACGTATTAGGTAAATTATATTGTGGACTTAATGTTTTCAACTAATTATTCATCTGAATTTGTAGCAAATAATGGTACGCATATAATGCTAAAGATTAACAGCTAAATTGAGTATGTGTTAGGCTATATCTAAATATAATTTTGATTGTTGAAAATTAGTCTTCAGTATAAACATTAATAATAGTCCAGAAAATAATAACCCATTTTCCAAAATGACTGATACACTCTTGAGAAAATCTATGGTGGGGAAATTAGGCTGGGTAACTAGAGCATTAAATAATTGCCAGGAGGTAAAAAGACGCGACCCCTGTCCAAGGGAGCTGTTAAAATCTCAAATCCAAGATCTTAAAACCCGGTGGGCTAATTATGAAGAGTCTTGCAATAAATTGGAGGACTTTTGCATCAAACAAGAACAATCTGAAAGGTTTGAGGAATTACAGCAAGCTTATGCAAATGCCCGTGAAAATTATTTGGATCAACTAGCTGGGTTCGAATCCTTGGCGACAGAGACAGTTACCGAAACAGGGAGTAATGGTACCAGTAATGGTACTGCGGCTCCGGGACAACAAAGCTTTAAGTTGCCACCTATAACCTTACCTGAATTTGATGGGCAATCTGATTGGAATACCTTTTGGGACAAATTTAAAGGTTTAGTTCATGACAGGTTAGATATTTCTGCAGCAAATAAATTTTCATACTTGTTGGGTCAACTTAACCTCTGAAGTGCGCATGGGGGTAATTGGAAACGTCCCCCTGTGCTGACGTATTTGAGGTGTTTCCGTCACTAAAATATTCATTGTGCCATTAATAGCATTAATACTTATCCATATGTGCCTATTATGGGTTGATTATAAAGGTATTAACCTGAAACAACAATAAAACGAGTGAAAACAGCGTTTGGATGGTCAAAATCGGAGATATAGCCCGCGAGTTGTATAATGTATGGGTGAGGCAAGCTGCTTTCCCGCCAATTTCCCCCAAGGCCACTGAGACACAGTCGATCGATACTCTCTCTCTTGCACTCGCTTGCCATCAGTGATGACAACACCCTGCTTGCAACTCGCTAATGTTAGCACGAAAATATACCTCAGAATAAGGGAATAATAGGGAAAATAGGTGATAACTGAAGGAGAGGAGGAAAGTGGGGAAGGAGGGGAGGTAGAGGACTGAGATTTTGCATGGCCCAGGGGCCAAAAAAAAATAAAAAAATAAAAAAATATATATATATTTTTTTTTCGATGTCAAAAGTTGATTTTTTTTTTCACTCACTCTTAAGAGTCTCCCCGCAGTCCGCCGGGGGAACTCTTAAGAGTCTCCCCGCAGTTCCCGGGTTAAGGGTTTTGCATTGGATTTTATCAAGGAACTTCCCATAACAGATGCCAATTATACAGCAGCTCTAGACGTACTCAAGGAGAATTTTGAAGATACGGAGTTGACTCTACAGCGCCTAGTTTACAAATTACTGGAGTTATCAGGACCAAAGCATACGTACCAGGATCTTCAGTCATTCCGGATCAGCTTGAATTGTGTTTTGAAATCACTTAGTACCCAGAAAGATCTTGATTCAGCTTCTTGGCTCTTGAACCATATTGTACAACAAAAGCTCTCTCAGAAAACCTGTGATGAATTGTACCACAGGTATAAGAAGAACTACTTCACGTATCAAGAGATAGAAGAGGGTTTAAGAGAGTTGTGCAAACACATGCAGGTTTCCAAGAAGGATAGCGGTATCAAGGAAGGAGACAACAAGGTTAAATACACAAAAGTGTCTACAACAGGGACTAAGGAAAAAGCAAAACCATTCAAGAAGAAAGAGGTTGGTACCTATGTGACATCCGTCCAGCAGAATAATCAAACTAATACAGTATCTAAAACAAAAGGTGTTTGGGAGAGAAAAAATTCCCGTCTCAATTCTCCAGTGACCCAGGAAGTAACCAGAAATATTAACCCCACACCAGGGATAAACCAAGAAAACCGGAAGGTGTGTATGTTATGTTCAGAACAACATTCCACAGTGTATTGTAGGACTTATCCAAATCTTAAGGCTAGACTTCCACGACTCATCGAACTAGGTAAGTGTCTTGTTTGCCTTGGCACAAGACATTCTACTGAGGAATGTGCCACTAAATTAAATTTATGTTTTCGGTGCAAGACTGGTGTACATTATACCGCGTTGTGTCCCAAGATCAGTGAAGTACAACCCAAACCGACAAGTGTAAATTATAGGTTTGACTCCTGTAAGGAGTTAAAGAAAACCTAATATTTAGTAGTGGCCCCGTAATCATTGACGAACATGCCTATTACATAAGGCATCCTCTTCAAACACTAATCCGCCGTAGTTTGAATCTACCGCGCAGAGCATTTAAAAACTGAGGAGCCTTCATCATGAGCGCACGCGACCTCACTCATGGCTTCAGTCATTATGAATTGGGTTCTCACTACGAAAAAACTTCGTAAAAAAATAAAAACAAAAAGAAAATAAGAATAACTATCCAATAAGCTTTCCATCATATCGTGGATGTACTTGTGTGGATTTCTGACCAGACGCTGATTCAGGCGTCATTCCTCCTTCACTGACATATCAAGTAAACCAAAATCCTTAATACATCAACGAATGGGAAGGGGACGGTCGGGAGGGCCCCAGTCGTCAATGATTACGGGGCCACTACTAAATATTAGGTTTTCTTTATCTCCTTACAGGAGTCAAACCTATAATTTATTAGTGGCCCCTCCATCATTGACGAACATGCCTGATATCTAAGACTGGAGGGGGACATTCGTAATCATATCATAACTCTAGAAAAGCAGATAATAAAAACAACCACATAGTATTCTTACTTTTGAAAAATGTATTTAATACGGCGTAGGCCGGAAATATACAAGAAAAAGGGGTTCAGGCAGGTGCGTGCTTCAAAGAAGCCTGCCCGACAAAAATGGGTAACCCTGAAGATTCTGAACACAGATCTGTAGTTACAAAAGGCACCCCACTCAACGAGTGGTGACAAAAATAATAAGTTATAAGTTTATATGTGCACATCATAAACCCCAAAATATATGTGGAGATCAATTGCAAATGAACTCCATTGAACTAATATTACATTGCTTTCGCAGCTAAAACTACTATAACAACACCGTTGTTTTGTACTAAACCTTGTACTAGCACAATTTCTCGCAGAGAAATTTTCATATCACATTTTAACCTTAAATTGTATCACAGCTCTCATACTCCGGCGGGGTCTAGGGTGTCCTATGTCAACTGACTGCACCCCCCCCCCATCCGTGAAAGTAAACATAAGTGACTGCAGGGCCACCTAGACCCTCTGCCTTAAAGCTATACATGGTAAGGAAGGTTTGTCTAGAGCAACTGACAAGTATCTAGAGAGAAACGTATGATTAGACGCCCACAACTGTGTGGACGCAATATCTTCAACTGAAAAGTTTTTCAGGAAACTTAAAGAGGCCGCCCACTTGCGTAAATCGTGGGCCCTACCCACAACGCCGGGATTACTCTCTTTAATGACTTCTACCAGAAGAGAGGCTAATCGCCGTTTAAGTAAGCGTTTACCCGTACTCGCTACCCATAAAGCACCTTGGGGGTTTTGAGGAGCTATTCTCAAATATTTGGTTAGAGCTTGCACTGGACATAAATTATGATGCACCTTTCCCCTTTTTAACGCCGGCACCGTGAACTCAGAAAACACGTGTGCACTATGCTCATTCTTGGCTACAAACGCCGGGGAGGGTGCAATGGAAATTGAATCATTAAGTCTACCAAACCTAAGACAATTAGGTGTGTTGCTCATCGCCGCCAGCTCAGACACTCTGTTTCCGGTGGCCAAAGCCAAAAGGAAAACTGCCTTCTTTAAGATTAAAGCAAAGTCTGCAGTATTTTGATACAGACGAGAATGAAGTAAAGACAAAGCTTTGTCCAGAGACCAAGTAGGCATGAGCTGACGGGGAGGTGGGCGGAGTTTAAAACACGCTCTCATAAATCCTGTTTCCTCCGCCACCGGTATGGATAGACCTGTAAGGTCGAAAAAGGGCACTCTAATCGCAGTTAAGTGATTCTTCAAAGTTACCACAGATAAACGTTTCTGCTCAAACAGATAGTTCAAGTAATTAAAAACCAATGCCACTGAGGGTACAGTTTGTTCCGTTCTAACAATCCAAGAAGTAAAAGCTTTCCAATGTGATTGATATTGTCGCTTAGTAGACTGAGTATATTGATTGAGCAATTTATTGGTCACATCCCTACCGTATGGTGCTAGCCACTTGGCCTCCTGAATGTCCATAATGCAAAAGTCAGCGAGGTCGCTAGGTTGCCAATCGTGTCTAAGTGGAAGTACCCGACCGGGAGCGATACCGGGTCCGGGCACCACATTATTAATTGCTGGTACCACACCTGCGCCGGCCACAGGGGCGCGATTAGCGAGACTAAGCCTCGATAAACTCGTAGTTTGTTCACTACGTGGCACATTAGTGACGCATCTGGCGGCGGAAACAGATAGATGGAGCTCCATCTGTTCCAGTCTGTCACTAGGGCGTCTGGCCCCCCTGCCGGCGTTATCGCCCGGCGGGTGAGGTATAGAGGGAGCTTGTGAGTCTCGTCGGACGCAAAAAAGATCCACTTGTGGATGGGAGAGCTCCGCAATCATTAGGTCGAAAATGGGTTGCTTGAGCTCCCATTCTACTGTCGTGCTCTGTCTCCGGGACAGAGCGTCTGCCCAGACGTTCGCTACGCCTGGGAGATAAGATGCGTGAAGATAAATATCTAGACTGCTGGCTAGAACAAAAATCTCTTCCGACACGAGTAGCAACTTCCTTGACCTCGTTGACCCTTGTTTCTGAATACAGTGAACTGCATTCAGATTGTCCATTCTGAAGGCCACCGACTTGCCCCGTAACGCCGGGCCGTGAGCCTGAAGGAAATACAAGTGGACTAGTAACTCTTTGACATTTATGTGAGAGATTTCTAAGTGGGACCAAAGCCCCTGACCCTGGTGCCCCTGATTTGACTGAAATCCCCACCCTATGGTGCCCGACGCATCCGTGTCTACCCATACCGTTGGAGGAGGAGAGGTCCATGACATGATTGAGTGCAATGTTTCCCTCTTCGCCCAGACCGCTAGTAAGGTGTGGATTAATTTTGGTATGGGCCCTAATTTTCCCGCCGGTAAGAGTGGGAAATATTTGTTGCCTTCCAATATTAATCGTTTTACTTTCAACCGGCCCAACTTGACAGTTAGCTGAATCCAGTTGAGAGAGCCGACCAGAGACTCCCAGACTCTTCGTGTCGTAGTCAGACTGTGAAGAAACCTGAACAGTTTCCTGCGAAACCTGTTGCGATTGTCCACACTCTGACTCAGAGTGAGAGCGGCGGTGTCCCAGACCAGCCCTATCCACTGAATTACTCTTGAGGGAACAAGGTTTGACTTTACCAGATTTACCTTGAAGCCTAGAGTTTTGACATGATTTAAAATGATATTGACATGTTTTATGCATAATTGTTGTGTCTCTGCCACCACCAGCCAGTCGTCTAGATACCACAACACTCTGATTCCCTGTTTTAACAACGGCATCAGGGCTTGCCGGACTAGTTTCGTGAATACTCGAGGTGCTAGGTTCAAACCGAACGGCATCCTCTGAAAAACAAAATTTTGGTGCCTGATCCTCAAGGCCAGAAACCTTTGAAATCTTTTGTTGACCGACACGTGCCAATAGGCGTCTGTCAGGTCTAGGGAACACATCCAGCCTCCCGGCGGAAGTGTTAGCCTGATTTGATGAACTGTTAACATTCTGAAAGACTCGTTGTAAATGTGAAGATTCAGATAAGACAGGTCTACGACCGGCCTCATCTGAACACTGTCCCGTTTGGGAACCAAAAACAGTTTTGACGTGAATACAGGGTAATCTGGAGGGACCGGGATGATGACATTCTTGGCAATCATCTCCTGGACCAGCGACTCCACCTCTAATGAAACACAATTTGCCGTTGTCGGCTGACGTAAGCGAGGTCGCCGGAGCCACTGCCAAGTGATGCCTTTGCGTGCCACCATCCGTGCCCAGGTTTTTAACGGCCATGCTTGGTGACACGTTCGGAACGACCCAGTTAGCAGACAAGGGTTCGCCGGCTGTACTTCCCTCGGTTCCTCCGGCCTTAAGATAGGCACTGGGAGTGAGAGAGACTTTAGTTTTTTGATGGTGGGGTTGGTGGTGTTGGACGCTTCGCCGGCTGGCTGGTGTGGGCCGAAGACTGGCCCTGCCCCGGCTTATACTGGCCGCGTCCTCTCTGTCCTGAAAACCCTCTGTCTATGCCTGTACTGACCCAGGGGGGATTTAGGCGGAAGAAAAGGCTTAGAACCCCCTGGCTGAGCTTTAGTAGGAGGCCTAGGTTTGGGGAAGTTAAATGCAGGTTTCTTAGCCTGTGCGGGACTGTGCTTCACGGCCTGTGCCATGTTAAACACTGTTCGCCATACATCAGGGGACATTAAAGAAGGAGTAAGTACTGGGGACATTACCACCTGGTTAGCAATGCGATCAGGCAGCTTGCGAACTAATGACATCCTAAGATCCTGTCGTGCTCGCACCGCCTCAAGTAAGGCTGTGCGTATGTCACCTAAGGATTGAATCGACGACTGAAGAATCAGACGCCGGGATAACTCAACTGATCTTCGAGCATCCGCGTCTGCGATTGCCTGAGTAGACCGGAGTAAAGACTTAGCCACCTGCTGAGAAACTATGTACTGTGAAAACAGGCGGAAAGCTTTTCCCCTTAGCCTAAATTCTCTGTCTAGGTGAGTAGGGGTAGGGGTAGTGAATGGGTCCTTTAGTTCACAAAGATTAATCTTAGGGGCAGCTAGAAAAGAAAATAAAGCTGACGGAACTCCGCCGGCAGAACCCACCGGCATGGAGAACCATGAATGTGTATCCTGAGGGATCTGGTGGGAAGATTTAGAAGTGAAAGTGGTTGCAAAGTTTTGAGCCTCTACCTCCCAATCCACCCAAGGTCCTGGTCCCAACTGTCCCACCTTCAAAACTGGATTAGCTGTCTCGTCTGTGACGGTCTGTAAATCTAGTTCAGGAGTAAGAGCCGACAGAGCCTTAATATCATTAAACCCATCCAGCTTAGACCAGTCTGAAAAAAGTTTTGAAGCTGAGGCAGGGGGTAAAGCAGGCTTAGATGCATAAACAAAATAATCCTGATGATAATAACTAGGTATAGCCTTGATATTTACGTCCAAAACATTACCCAAGGCATCCAATGCTCTTAATTTCTTTGACTTATTTCCCTGGATAAACCACTCACGTGGTACCGGGAGTTCCCCTGACAAGGTAGGCTGGGCAAGCTCTGGCTTAGAGGGGTTCAAAAGAACCCATGACTCGTCTGGCCCATAAAGCAGGGGCATAGCTACCTTTCTAAGAGGCGCTTTGTCTAGAGGGGGTGGATTAACATCCGTGATGACCCTGACATTTGACGTAGTGAATGCCGCCGTAGCTGGCTTAGAGCTCCCTGCCGGTGACAGAGTAGGAGGGTTAGGAATCTTAGATAAATCGATTGACGTTATCAGAGGCCGTACCGCAGAACTTGTCAAGGGAGCCCCCAAGTCCATTGTGGGGTTTTCTCGTTGTTGACTAAAGAATTTAGATAGAGCATGAGTAAGTAACCCATCAATTTCTTGTGCTGTAACAAACTGGTTAGATGCAGAACTTACAGGTGAATCAGTATTATCATGGGCGGCGTCCAGGCCTGAGCCTGACCCTTGTCCTTCCCTATCTGAAATTATTGACACTTCATCTTGTTCCTCCCGATCCTCCTGAGAAGACCCCGCCGAGGCAGGGGTACCTTGTTTCCAAGATAAGTCAGGGATAGAGGATGGGGTCGCCGCGTCCCTGTGGACATCGGCTACTGTGTGACTCGTATGAGTCGGACGTGGATGGTCAGACCCTGGTTGAGCAAACCGCCAAACACCGAGGCTCTGGCCTACGCTCTCTTGAGAGTCTGAAACATTCTCAATTATTGAATTTCCTGAACTTTCCATTTCTAGGGTTAAAATATCAATAGGTAAATCTTGTTTAGGGACAGGCGCTTCACTATACTCTGAGGCTGTAACAGAAACATTTTCAGGTGTAGAGGTACGACGAGATGCACTAGACTTAGGAGAATGTCGAGAGGACTTCCTATGGGAATCCTTTTTGGAGGATTTGTGGCTACGGTGTGACCGCGAACTAGACTTAGATTTGGAAGAATCACCACCATGACCACTGGTGGAAGCTTCCGTCTTACTCTTCTTACTCGCCGGGGAAGAGGCACGACTTGAAGACTGCTGTCTGAGAGGTGACCTTGACCTCGATCTCGCCTGCGACGAGGAGGTGGCTGCCGGGGGAGTAGGCTCTCTCGGGCGTTTAGACGTCTCCACAGACGATACAGAACCCTGGCTAGTCTCTGTCGGCTTAAAACCCGTTACTCTAGAGGTACGTTTAGGGGGAGGGTGCTCTGACAGCAACTTATCCCAAAGTGGGACGTTGTCACATTGAAGTGACTTATGTGCAACAATGGTAGTGTAGGCCGACATCTGTTGTCTGACCTCTCTCAACGCTACCGCCGCGGTCTTGTCATTGTCACACAGGACTTTATTGGCTAATTGGGAGCAAAAGGAACAATTAAGTGTAACCCAGAGACCCCTTGAACGGTCTAGACATTTAACACACCTTATGCAAAGGGTATGCGCAAAAATCGGGATACCCGCGCAAGTAGGGGTAATGCACAGGGCAAAAACTGGGGCCACAGTAGCCATGACAGAGACTGGTGTGAGGAAACTACCGCCGGGTCTGTATTGGTCCGCCGGAGCTCAGCTCTGGAAAAATAAAGAAAAATTTCCAGGAATTAATGCTCATAAGGTTAACCCAAGTGTTCGCATACAAGTGTTAATAACCCGCCGGGTAACGGGATGCAAAGACACAGCTAACACATCTCGCTACGCGGCGGGGTGTAAAGAGGCTAAACAAATCTTTTTAGCTAAAGAACATGAAGAATACCCTCTGATATAATGGTCCAGCATGGCACTTATAGTCTGTAGGAGGTGGTGACTGTCTCAAGATTCAATTTTGTAACAAAGCCCCCCTCATAAAGACGCCGGCCCTTGAAATATTTTAGTAGAATAGCCCAGGGCAGGAATATACGAGATCTGATTTTTTAACGAATTGTCCCAAAAGATCGTCGTAAAAATAGAAGGCGGCGATACTGAATGTATCACCAAATTAAGGTTAATCGAAATTGAATTTGTTATAAATTCCTTAGTTCCTCCACTTAGGAGCACCCGCCGGGTGTGGGAATCGATTTGGTTAAACCTCATTGAACCTTCAATTGCCGTAAGAGTAAAGGCAGCGATACACAGAGTATCACTAAAATGGATTGGTTAACTATATGAGACCTAAGTCGTTTATCCCACCCTGCTCAGGTGCACCCGCCGAGTGAGAAGTCTAAAAGTTAACCCCACAAGTTCCTGACCCCACTTCTTTGTAAAAGATCGCCGGGGAGGAACGCCTAAACAACAGCTAGGTTTTCCATGTGGTTGTCGTAAACCAGGTAGAAAAAACCTATAAAAACGAATGTTCGCAAGAACGTCGTTTTTATATATATATATATAAGGATGGGTACAGCCATCCCGCCGGGAATTAAAGGAGGCCTGAAACCAGGCACCCACAGAGACGCAGTCCTGGAGAGCCACAGACACCTCCCCACGCCGCGGAACCAGCCAGAGTTAAAAACCACGTGTGGCCCAACACGGCTCATCGGTCAGGATTTTCATGGTGAAACCGAGAAAAAACCCGCCGGAAGGCAAGCCCCACCCTGAACAGACACCATCTGAACAATACGACACAAGGAGAGTCACGCACGACTAACCAAGGTCACAACATAATCCGTGGAATTAGCCAATACACAACTAAACCAGGAAACAATTATAGTCCGAGGAATTAGCCAATACACAACTAAAACCCGGATACACATGACACAGTAGGGCATATTTATAATAATAAATAATAACACTAGACATGTGGCAAAGCTACGAGCGGCTGGCTAGGCCTAGGTAGACGGCATGAAAATAGTTGAAATATAAACACACACTGGAATATCACAACAGGAACCACCGCCAACACACCACCGTAGCGAACTTCCCACCCCGGGAAGCCTGACAAGGACCCAGAAAAAACTTCACTAAGTGAAGAAAAATACGCTGGGAACGTCAGAAAAACACAGCTTACCTCATCAGAAGGATAAAAGGCAGCAATAATTAACGCGTAATGAAAGCCGCCTGCATCACAAACTAACACAACTGTGAAAAGTTCACGTGTCCACAACAGGACCACGAGGGTACATCCGAAATAGATGCCCCATACACACGACCCAAAATACACTGCACTGCGGGCAACCAGCCCAGGACACTCCTGCTACGCCTATCCTAACCTTACTCGATACATCCTAGAGTAAACAAATGAGAAAAAACTCACTAGGGACGCAACGAATGCGGAACCAGCGGAGCGTGGAAGGTACGTCCGGGCAGGCTGAGCGCAGAGCAGAGAAGGAGGAATGACGCCTGAATCAGCGTCTGGTCAGAAATCCACACAAGTACATCCACGATATGATGGAAAGCTTATTGGATAGTTATTCTTATTTTCTTTTTGTTTTTATTTTTTACGAAGTTTTTTCGTAGTGAGAACCCAATTCATAATGACTGAAGCCATGAGTGAGGTCGCGTGCGCTCATGATGAAGGCTCCTCAGTTTTTAAATGCTCTGCGCGGTAGATTCAAACTACGGCGGATTAGTGTTTGAAGAGGATGCCTTATGTAATAGGCATGTTCGTCAATGATGGAGGGGCCACTAATAAATATGACCCTGACCACTGGAAACCCAATGCATACGCCGGCAGCTACTCCTACAGCCGAGATTCAACTGATCAGAGGAAAAGAGGTTATGCCGGTCAAAGCACTCTTTGATACTGGAGCGCAAAAGACCTTCATTGCCGGAAATATTGTCAGAGCCATGAATTTGCCAACAGTAGGAAGAGTGAACATGGCAATAACTGGATTTTTGTCAAATAAGGAAACACAAACATTTGACGTGGTTAAACCCCTGATTAAATTGGGCAAATATAAATGTAAAGTGACTGCGGTGGTTAAGGAAGACATGAACACTTCTGTGGTAAATAAGGGTTTAAAGGAAGCATCTAACTTCTTAACAAAGAAGGGTGTTCAACTAGCAGACCGAACTATAGAGTCTGACGTAGTAGGTCCAATTCAACTGATCATCGGCTCCGACTATTGTGGTTGCTTCTTGCGAAAAATGACTCGGAAACACGGTATCCAGTTAATTTCTTCATCAGGTGGATATATAATCATGGGATCTCTACCCACATGTGGCCCAAGTGAATCAGACAACCGGATGGATCCAGTCTTTGTGACTCCGGCACAATCTCTGGTGGTGGCTAGAATTGGTTCAGAATTAATACCATCACAACTAGGAGACATTCTAGAAGAGCAACAAGAACCTGTTCACAAACTTTGGGAACTGGACACTGAGGGTATAGAAGCAAATCTTCCCACCCCTGAAGACATCTTAACATATAACCACTACCTAGACACAGTTGAGTATAAGGATGGCCAGTACTGGGTAGGACTTCCATGGATGATAAATGCCCCTGAATTACCAACTAACTACCAGAGTTCAAGATGTCAATTAAATAAAATGGTGGAGAGATTGCGTCAACATCCTGAACGACTGGACATTTATCATAAAATAATTCAAGAGCAGTTGGAAAATGACTTTATTGAGGAGGTCCCAGGTGAAATAAACCATAAAGAGGGTCATTACCTTCCTCATCATGCTGTAAGTAAGGACTCCAGTACTACCCCCATCAGAGTGGTATTTAACTGCAGTTCTCGAGCAGCGAAGAATGAAGCAAGTCTAAACGATTGTCTCTATGTAGGACCAAATCTGACTGAAATACTGGGTGATGTACTATTAAAATTCAGGACGAAGAGATTTGGGTTTGTGGCAGATATCTCCAAAGCCTTTTTGAGAATAGGGTTAAAGGAGCAGGACCGCAAATTCACAAAGTTCCTTTGGCCTGAAGATCCTTTTGAGCCTGGTGGGCGGATAAAAGAATACCGCTTTCGGTCAGTGTTGTTTGGTTCCTGCTCTAGTCCTTTCTTGTTGTGCAGCACTTTGAGATATCATTTCCAGAAGACAGAGAAACCGGAAATGGGTCAACTGTTTTACATGGATAATCTTCAGGGCGTTGCCGACAATGGAGAAGAAGTGATTGAAATCTACAATTTGGCAAGGCAAGAATGTAATAAAGCCAATATGCCACTACAAAGTTGGAATTCAAACTCTCATATTCTTTTGGACCAGATAAGAAGAGACTATCCTGACTATCAAATACCAGAATATCAACCAGTACTAGGATTGCTGTGGAAAACAACTACTGATGAGATGTCTCTAAAACCCCTCAAGTTTCCCGATGTAAAACTCACAAATCGTACACTCTTAAGTCAGGTCTCTATGATGTTCGACCCATTGGGCATATTTAGTCCCATATCAATTAAAGGGAAGATTTTAGTTCAGGAGGCCTGGAGAGAAGCACTGAGTTGGGATACTCCATTACCTGAAAAGTATACAGAAGAGTGGAACAAATTGCAGGTGGAATATGAGAAGGTATCCTCAGTCAAGTTTCCTAGAAGATGTGATCCTACCTCTGATAATGAGTGTGCTCAATTGCACATATTTTGTGATGCCTCATCTAAGGCGTATGGTGTAGTAGCTTATTGTGTCACTGAAGTCCGATCTACTATGATTATGTCCAAATCCCGAGTAGCGCCATTAAAACAACGTACCCTTCCACAGTTGGAGCTGACCGCTGTTGAATTGGGAACTAGGTTAGCTACTTATTTGAATGGTATGTTTCCCTTTTTAGGTGAGACATATATATGGACAGATAGTGAGATATGTTTGCACTGGATAGCTAAGGATGATAGTCACATAGTTTATGTGCGTAACAGAGTACACAAAATAAAGGAACTGCAAATGAACTATACATTCATGCATGTTAAGTCCAAGGATAATCTGGCCGACTTGGTGAGCCGAGGTGTTGGTGTCAAGAAACTGATTAACGAAACTCTGTGGTTTCAGGGTCCGGTTTGGCTACGTCAGAGTGATTGGCCAGAACAAAAATCATACCCGAAGGTTAATGATGATAAAGTTCATATGGACCCAATAATTATCCCAGAGCCTTCAGTGATTGACATCACCAAGTTCTCCAATTTGGAAAAACTATTAACTGTAACTAAATTTGTGTTTAAGTTCCTGAGCAAGAAGGTAAAGATGGATGAATTAGACCCACTTATCTACTGGATCAGAAGGATACAAGCTGAAAAGTATGAGGAGGAATTAACACAGCTATGTAAACCCAATCCCAAGCCAACCAAAAGAATGAAGGACCTTGGGCTGTATCTAGACAATCAAGAATTAATATGTTGTCGAGGTCGTATTGGTAAAGCTGATCTACCCCTCAAAACTCGGCATCCGATCCTATTGCCCAAGGATTGCGAATTCACCAAATTGATGGTTTTAAAAGCGCATGAAACCACTAAACACGGTGGGGTAGCAGACACTCTAGCCTATATGCGACAAACATATTGGATACCCCAGGGACGACAAGCTGTTAAACGCTGTATCAAGAATTGCATTATTTGCAAGAGGTATACAGCTATCGCTATTCCTTACCCTGGACCACCAGCTCTTCCGCCAGACCGTATTCACCAAAGGACACCGTTTGAGGTAACAGGTATAGATTATACTGGTGCCATCACTCTCACAGGAGATGATGTGTCCACCCAAGAAGGTTTGCATATGTCTATTCACCTGTACCAGCACTCGGGCTATCCATTTGGAAATAGCGGAGGACATGAGCTCGGAAACCTTTATTAATTTATTTAGAAGATTTGCCGCTCGGCGAAGTTGTCCCAGACGTTTGATTAGTGACAATGGGACAAATTTTGTGGGCGCATCCCCGTTGGTTTCTGAACTATTAAAGAGCAACGCAGTACAGCAAATGCTAGATTCTAGAAATTGTTATTGGTCATTCACAACTCCCAGAGCCCCTTGGCAAAATGGATTTACAGAGAGAATGATAGGTATTGTAAAATCGTGCCTGAAAAGGGTTCTTCACAAGTCCAAGGTCACCTTGGATGAGTTAAGAACTGTTGTCACCGAAATAGAAACCAGAGTAAATAATCGACCACTAACGTATCAAGATGACTCCAATCTGGAAATTGAGGCCTTAACACCGGCTCATTTATTATATGGTAGACGATTGGACCCAGTCCCCCGTTTGGACGTGACCGAGGAATTAGTGGATCCCTCCGTTAATAAAGCAGATGCACACTTGCGACGAAGCTACCATAAACTCTGCAAAATACTGGACGCCTGGAACAAACATTGGGCATCTGAGTATATCTTGAGCTTACGGGAGAGGTATTATGGTGCGAATTCTGCTAGTAACCGTCACAAACCGGTAGTGGGAGACATAGTCTTGTTGAAAATGGACCAACCTCACTCTAAATGGCCCTTAGCAAGGATCCAAGAAGTCTATCCTGATTCCGAAGGAGTTATCAGAACCGTTAAGGTTGTATCTCGAGGACAAACCACTCTCCGAACTGTAGATCGTCTCATACCTATGGAACTTGCCATCCCACCGGAAGAAGAACAGCAACCCATAGTAATAGGGAGCCCAAGACCACCACGAGCAGCTGCTGCAGGGTCTAGAAGAAATTGGCGTGATTTGTTAGCCGCAGGTGATATAACATGATGCGACACATCATACTTCGCCGGGCCCCAATCTGTGAGAAATAAATTGACTACACCGGTATCTGGGGAATGTTGGCAACAACCTTCCGATAGGGTAACCTCACTAGAGTGAACAATTTCCTACCAGAACCCGGTGATTGTATATATTGTAGAGATTAATTAATGTTAGGTAATTTAGTACTGTATAAAAACAAATAAGATTACCTTGATCAAGTTAATTTAGTTATAAAACCTTGTAGAAATAAGTTTAGAAGAACTGTAAAGAGGATCAGTTTAAATATTCCCGCGACCGCATACGCGATCCACCGTTTGCTTTAGGGTCGTTAATATCTTGATATTATGTTCACTAAATCGTTGTGAAACGATGTTCACCTTTATAATTATATAATTTAAATGCCGATAATTATTTATATGATTTTGTGAAGAGGGAATGAACCCTTGGTAACGAATTAATATATAGTTTATTTAAGAGTCGGAAATTGAAGTTCCGATCAGACGCTAGTAAACATCTGAACGGTAGAGACGTGTCCCGGGATCTCCTCCACCACAATTCCCACGCCCGGCCCGGAGTCCTGACCTATAACCCTTATCTACCGAAGCCGGAATCCTCTGAACTAAACCAGGACCCTAGTTATAGCTAAGTCATTGATATATATGGCCATTTATACAATGTTTAGTTAGGGCATCCTGAGAGATAGGCTACCATAGTTCATACCATAAGGTAGGCGATCTCGGACTTTATTTTTATTTATGTTGATTAATTTAATATTTCGGTTGGTGTGGTAAGAGATAACCTTTGGCCATATTATCCCCCACATATAGAAAATGTCAAATATATAGCCACTATTATAATAGTTTGATAGAAGTGGAATATGCGTTTAAGTATATTGTTAATATTGTTAATTATTGTATATACACATGGAATGATATGTTTACTAACATTAAGTAATGTTAACCGATTAAAAAAGTAGGGATATACTAGATACCAATAAAATAGCGTTATAAATATATGGAGACATTCAATTATATTGGAAAAAAAACATACAAGTTTAATATTTATATTCATTGTCATACTTTTTAGGAGTTGAAAAAGGGTTCCTATAAATGATAATACAATCATCCAATTTGTAAAATATATAACCCAATATGGATTATAATTATATATAGATTGTATAACTTCTGAAATACATAAGGATAAAAAATATATACACCAAAATACTCTAAATATTAAATATACATTATGGGGCAATAACTTTGAATTCACAAATAGTTCTTCATTGTGACATTCCATATTAACATGCAACATAGGAGTATTTGAATATATAGTCTTAAGCGGTTGCATGTTGGGTGTAGGTAGAATCTCAAAAACAAATACAAGTGTAATCCACTAGATATATATTTATATTGACACTTTTTCCAAGATTGTCAATCATTACTCAATAGGACTCCAAGTATGCCATTTTTCATCTTCCGATGAATCCGTAACCGCATTATAGACAGTACCATCCCAAGGTGTATCAACCGCCCGTATATCTGAATGGCCCTTTATAATATCCGACATTCTTATTATTTTCAATTTGGCGGCAGCATCATATGACGATCTGGAATATACACAAAAATATATTTTGGTATTTTTACCCAATGTTTGCCACATCCTACCCTTCGTCTGTTCCTGTATTGCAATCTTGTCCGTTGTACTTAATGTTGATATTTTAGATATTATCCCCCAAATAATACAATAATCTGTATTTGCTTCTATATGTTCACGATCATTTAACATATTCCTAACCGACGACGAATATGACTTTGTTTTATTATCAATAGTAACCCAGATACTGGTAAATTTTACAATCCACGACTGTAGCTTGGGTATTTCCATCCATAGATATTTATTCCCGCTTTTCATAGTGGGAACTAGACACCATTAATATTGTCATTTATCTGTACCTCCACCTCATTCGTGACTTCACCGACATATTAGGAATACATTGCCAGTCACTTTTATTAGGTGGCCACACAAAACCGAAAGGTTTTTGCCACACATTTGTACTTTTCCCATTACAAACCCGCCTAAAAAGTTTCAATACGTTACGGACATTGTCTACAAACTGTACGAGTGAGTATCCGCTTAGGATATTAGCATATTTCTGAAACCATATATCCAATCCATTCATGTAATACATACAAATGTAAATATATTTTTCAGAATGGTACTGTAAGCTATATTCAATATCGTCAAATGTTTGGCTGGTATCAAATAAAAGGATGTGGTTAAGTTCAACGTCGGCAATCTTAGCAATTCTGTCATATAAAGCCGGCTTCGTATTAGTTCGAATGGTCTCCTTTAGACGACACACTACACTCTGGACTTGTTTCACGGCCTCATTCGGTTGTCCTTTTTAAAAAAATTTAGAAACCAAACCTTGTATACCAAACATGTCCACCAACTGCTCTATAATTAGTCCAAGTTTATTATAAAACATAGAATGTATCCCACCATCCTCATTATCCTGTTCTTTGAGACTACTCGTAACATCCCCATAACTCTTTCGAAAACTAAAGTGGTCACGTACTAGTTGGTGTTTAACAATGTCTTCCAATAGGACGCTCCGTTGTTTAATAAATGCCTGGTCACAGTCACGGAATTTTACTCCGAGGAGCAGAAATATCATATTTAATATAATAAATATGATACATAGAGTAATATTATCTTTGGTTAGTTTGTCTTTTAATAGTCTCAATTGATTCCACATCAATTACTGCTATTTCTCCTTCACTATGTTTTACATTGTTCAACTCATTAAAGTCACGTAGGAAACTGGCACTGTCTGTTGTAAATCGCTTATACAGTAGGGTCCCGCATAAAACGTGTTCGCATAAAACGAGTCTCGATTAAAACGACCGACCTAAAATATTAATATTTAATTTTCGATCAGAACGAATGTGATCACATAAAACGAGTCCGCCGCCAAAGTGGGGCAAATCCGAGGAGTTTTCATATAGAGCACCGAAATATCGTACAAAACGTACGAAATATCGTACGCTCCTGACGGAAATTTATGCTTCCAGTGAACATTGACGATATTGGGCCACCAAAATGCTGTGTTCACATAAAACTAAATCGCATAAAACGCCCTCGTTTATCGACCATATACTCGTTTTATGTGAGACCCTACTGTATATATCTGGAATCAACAAATCGTTCAAGAGATAGTCGGCCAGTTTATAACGCCCATCGGCTACATCTTCATCACTTAAATACTTTTCTGTTCTGAAAATGCATTTAGTGGCACAATGTAAACTCGCGAGACACAATTGATCCACCGATCCACCATGGGCTATCATTTTCTATTTTTTTTATCTCATGTCGACCATGATTCTCACACTTCCTTTTATTGGATCTTTCGGGGCGTTCATATGTTAACGGATCGCATAGATCGGGCAATTCATCGCGCTTCTTTTTTCTGGATCGATATGTTGATGGATTGCATAGATCGGGCAATTCATCATCGGACTCTTCTGAAGTGTAACCCAAATCTAAAAAATAAAAAAGTGTGTGTTTAATACATTATTTTTGAGAATGGTATATGTTTACTATATGACATGATATTTCACAAAAAACATTAGAACTTACCAATATGTTCTGGTGAAGAATCCATTTGTTCTAGGGAATCGGTATACTCTTCTCTATGATGATATTTCATAAAAAACATTAGAACTTACCAATGTTACGCTGGCCAGCTTGCCAGAATGCACTCGTAACTCGCTAGCGCTCGCCAGGGCAGTGAAACGGGCTATAATAATCGTAGAACGATGTTCTTTCTTTCATAGTGTTCATGTTGTCACAGACAGATCAGTGGTGGTCTTTATTCTTGTCTGTGACACTTGGAAGTATTTTATATCATTGATAGAATATAAGATAATTATGTTGTGTGAAGTTGTAGGGAGAAAGAGAGCGAGCAGCGTGGTGGTATTATGTGCGTGTGTATGTACGTGTGCCTCCCTCGCTCAGAGGAGTTTCCCACGCTCGTGATTGGCCGGCGGGCGTGGCGCGTCATATGACGCCTGCTCCTCATGACGTAGTCGTCTGTGATTGGGTGCCGCTGTCTTTGTTAGTGCTGGGGGGCTCCTACTCGCGTGTCTCCTGCAGAACTTGGCATAGCGTGCTTGGTCCTACATGTCCTTTGCAATCTGTCCCCAATCTAACCCCCTATTCTACTGTTTCTCTCTCTGAACTTCTTCTTTTCCAATACTTCTTCTCTTTATTCAATTACTTATCCCTTCTGGTTCTCTGCATACGACTTCCATAGTCGGCCAGTCGTATTACCAGCATCAGTTCTCACATTTATGTTTTGCACTAGCTTTAGGGATTATTAGAGTCATAGTCATATGGTAGCATAGTATTGGGGTGCTTATAATTATTGAGCTGTTCTTTCCTACTATATAATGCTAGACAGTGGAAGGTATCTTTTGTCGTTGTCTGAGTTATGTATGTGGCAAGTCAGAGCCTGTACGACTTCGACGAAGCTAGGTAGCCTGTAACCCTTGTGCATATTTTTCCTTTGCGAGTGTAGCAGTATACAGGTGAAGGGCTTTTGCCTACTCTTACCTGTATGCTTGCTGCCTCATTTTGTTGACCTTTGTGGAGCGCCAGGGTAAGACCAGATACTTGAGATCTGGACTTACCAGGAGAGCCTCCAAGTCACTTAACGTAACATAAGGGAAATCTGTTCAAGGGGAGACAGTAGGCTACGAGCATGCTTGCGCTCTGCCTAGTTTCCTGGTACCTTTTATGCCACTGCTAGACTTTATTAGTGAGAAAGACAGCATTGTGTTTATTAACTTTAATTGTGTATGCTTTAGGAATTATTCACGCCTTATTTTAGCCTAGGTTGATGCATAGTGCACAACCCAGTTTGGCTGTTACGTTGGCTAAGGAAGTACTGTTTTGAGTGGCGATTATTAGTGCTGTCACAGAGTTGTTGCACTCCCTTGTTTCATATATATGTATCCTACTTTTTGGTGTATTTAAGATACACGCTTTGGTGTCCTGCCCCTGCATTATTTCTGTTCTATATTAACGAGCATCTTAGAGCATCAGACGTTTTCAGAAGATTCTTTATCTGATTGCTGTAGGACTAGACTTAGTGTTTTCATAGAGCATTGTAGAGTTTAGTGTTGAGTACAGACTCATACTAAAGTTAACGTAAGCATATACTCCTTTATTAAATCTTGTTATAGTTTATTCAAGCATTGTTATTACTTAAGAGCATTTTATTAACGTAAAGTACTCCTGTTGTGAGTAGGCTTTGCCGTCACCGGAAGGCCTTTGTAGAAGTGAACTAAAACCCAGTTAATTGATACCCCGTTATCCAGTAGATTAACTCTGGAGGGTTTAAGTGTTTTTGTTCACCGGCGTTATAGTTCGAGGGTTTGGAATTAGCGTACCATTGTTGCAGATATAGCCTATCATCTAGTCCATTATTAAGTGCCATTGTTTATTTCGTAGTGCCGGTCGTAACACCAATATGTTCTGGTGAAGAATCCATTTGTTCTAGGGAATCGGTATACTCTTCTCTATGAAAGCCCGGTATACTCTTCTCTATGATAGCCCGAGGCCAACTGAATGATGAGAAGCACCTTGACTATATATATATATACGGGAGGGACGGATGGAGGGAGGAGAGATCACAGTGTGTGAGTCAAGCAGTGAAGTCATTCTTATTTTTAACCCCTTATATATCATAAAAAAGTGTGTGTTTAATACATTACTTTTGAGAATGGTATATGTTTATTATATTACATAATATTTCACAAAAAACATTAGAACTTACCAATATATTCTGGTGAAGAATCCATTTGTTCTAGGGAATCGGTATACTCTTCTCTATGATAGCCCGAGGCCAACTGAATGATGAGAAGCACCTTGTGGTGAAGAATCCATTTGTTCACCGGTAAAGTCATTTGCCCGCTAAAGGGTTTGTTACGACCGGGACTCGTATAAAACAAGGGCTCTTAATCATTGGACTAGAAAGGCACACAGTCACAACGGTAACACTAGATCCAACCCTCCAACTTATAATGCCGGCGCACAAAAACACCTATACCCTCCAGAGTTAAATCTGCGATAGCGGGGTATCCTATAACTCGGTAGGGAGTAGGATACTCCCTACTCGGTATAAATGCACTACTACTACAGGCTGATGATCTCTGATACAGCCTGATCACAACAACATACAATTACGTTAATAATGTATACAAGGAAAAAGATAGAGAGCTTAATTAAATCACTGAAATGATTTAATGCAAACAAGAAGAAGGTATAATTAAAGTTACTCTAAACAATAATAAACTGTCACTCCTATATTAAAGAAAGTGAATGAAAGTCCTAAAGCATCGAGCAGGAATCTTCTGAAGAAAGTCTGATGCTGCTTAAGATGATCGAATCGGATTTTGAACTGTTTTATAAAGCAGGAACAGGATATGACAAGTGTATGGACATACAGTGTTAACTGGCACGGGAATAACGATAAATGCGCAATAGTATTATCTCCAACAACAAAACAAGTACTTCCTCAGGCAACACAAAAGCCTGCTTGGGTTGTGCAACTCAACAACAACCAAGGCTTACAATCAACGTGAATAAAAATGCTGCATACATAACATAAGAGTTTATAATCTTAATCGGGTGTCTGCTAGGCGAATAAAGTCTAGCTGGGATGTAGTAGGCTTAGGAAATGGCTGAGCAAGCGGCTCATAGCCTAGCGAGGTCCTTAAGACTGTACGGCCTAATTACGTTAAATGACGGGGTGCTCTCTTGAGAGATCCAGATCGCTAGTATCTGGTTCTCTCCTGGCGACCCTCTCAAAGTCAAAGCAAAACGAGTTAGCTCAGTGTTGGGTGGCAGAGGCAAAAGCCCTCACTCGCAACACAGTGCTAAACTCACAAGGTACACAGTCAGAAAGACAACCTAGGCTTCCCACGTATCCGTTGCGATTGTACAAGTTCAACAAAACCTAGTACACATCGGAAATCACAACACCAGTAGCCTTACCCCAATCTAGCATTAAATAGCCCAGCAGACAACCAAGCAAAAGGTAGGGAGACACCGCGAGTGTGTCGAACCTCTACAGACAAAATGTTAACCCCCCAAAAATGTCTAACTAAACATGGAATATCTGAGAGCTTCAGCATATAATACGATGGCCGATATATGAAATCGTGTAGAACCAAAGGGGAGTTATGATGTTAAATAGATTAGAAGAATAAGAGGCAAGAAGTTGAGAGAGAGAGAGAAAGTGTTCTATAGGTGGAAGTCGGGGACAGGTAGCAAGGGAGATGTGAAGGGTATGCTGGTCAGGCAAGCTCTGAGCAAGGAAGACAAGGCAGCAGGGAGTGCGGGGGAACCACTTCCTGACGCGGCAGGAGGGTGGTGAGGCGGCCAGCCACTCAGAGGGCCCGGCCGTGGCATGACGTCACCGAGATAACTTGTAACACTACGCGACTACCCTCTGCCTCCTGTACTTACTCACTCACACTCTCTAGCTGTATCATTCAGTCTTATACATTAAACTTCTGATCTGCCTGTGACATGACGATTCACAAGAAAGAAAGTACAACATTGTAGATAGACTGTAGCCAAATACATTGCCCTGGCGAGTGGCTAAGCGAGCGGCTGAGCCCACGTGGCATTCTGCTAAGCTGCAGGCGTCACACCCCCCCCCCAAGATATTAGACGCTCAACCATGAGCTCCATATCTGACAAGCAGAACGCCGATAAGACTCGCCACCCCTAACCACTTTGCAACAAAGAAGGCAAAGCTCAGTTCTCATAAAAAAAAAAAATTACAACCCCTCCCAACACAATAGCTTAATTCATACTGCTATGCTCCTAGAGCGAGCTTCTACTAGCCCAGCCTTCTGAGAGAAGTACAGGTTCGACTCAGAACTTCAGCTATAACATACTTAAAAAAAATTAACTATTAAAGAAAGAGTTTTTATAGAATTTATATTTTTAATATGTTTATGGTGGCTGCACTACAGGGGCAAGCCAATTTTACTCCACTCTCAACACACACTGACTGAACGGCGAGGGTTCTCCTGCAAACAAACCCTCCCGTGACAAACAATCAGCCAAAACATTATCAGTGCCCTTAGCATGCCACACATCCAACTTGTGTTCCGGCAGCACAACAACACCTGACACTGATAAACTGCCCAGTTCATCACAAGACTGGCACTTCTCTTCGCTCTTTCCGGCAACGGGGCCTGCCAATAACCTATCACTAGTTCTACCTTCGTGAGTAGCGATGCAGCCCGGATGCGGTCTATGGTATCGTCAACTCTCGATAATGGATAGGCGTCTGTCAGGGATAATGCCTCCACACTCGTGCAATCACCACACACACGGATCTTGCCACTCAACTCCGGTTGCAAACTCACTGGCAACGACCACTCACGATATCCCTTATCCCTCAGACCCTTTTTCCACATGTCGTCTAGCTCTGTTTTCACGACAGGCTGTTGAACAGGATTTATACGGTAGGGAATTAAACTGAGCCTAGCACTGTCTCCAGCCTCCATGTTGGATTCTACCCCATACATCAGGCCTGGAGAGGCAACAAACATGCGGATGCACTGCCACAGCCTAGTAAACAACTTATCTCGCAGAACAACATGCCTAGTGCCCTCCCACAACCCAGCCTAGACCGCAGCTTCTAACCTGTAGTCTCCCTCCTTCTCCACCTTCGTCCCTAGAACAGCCAGGTCATGAGAGGGACAATCAGTACCACCTGTGCAGTCACTCCCATAGTTCATTATTGCTAAGGCTTCCCCGCCGATACCGGACATGCGCACCCCCGCATTCCTTACGACTACATCTGCCGGCGCAGCATCACCGCTTTTAGCGACATGGCCAGATACAGTCGGTCTATGGTAGGGCTGTTGCATTCGACTAGAGCAGCATTGGGAGGCTATGCGACGACCGGGCACATCCACTCCACAGCCAACCTCACCAATCTGCTCAATGTCCTCCTTCTGACCACCACCCTTGGCAGCCATGGGTCGACCCTGACCTGACAACCATGTCCAAGCCTCGTCGCCCACCCTGAACCACCGAAACAACGAGGATAACGGTCCATAAACATTCAAGTGACCTGCCCGCGGAACATCTTGCACCGCCTGAGTTGTGAGGCTCGGATGCTCGGCACGACCAGTGGGGTATGAACCGAGCTGGTGCTAGAGTGTGTTACGACTGGGGTTCAAATATATCAGGGCTCTTATTCATTGGACTAGTAATGGCATAAATGCTACAACGGAAAGCGCTAGATCCAACCTCTGATGTATATTCCCAGTGAACAAAGAACACAAATACTCTACAGAGTTCTATATGCAATAATAGGCTATCAAACTCTCAATAAATGTGCGTCCACTCTAGGCTTAATGTTATGTGAAAACAGCCTATTACCACCTATAACCGAAGGTGCTTGGTTATGGTATGCAAAGTAAGGTGGTAAGAGAAGTTACAGCTTACGTTACTTTAATCAATAAATGTCAGGCACTCCTGCATGAAAGAAAGTGCACTAAAGTCCTTCAACACTAACAAGGAATCTTCTTTAAATGTTAGATGCTATAAAGATGCTCGTATCGGAAATGGAACCCAAAAAGGCAGGCAGCGGAACAATGCTCGTGCAGGCTATGCACACAAAAAGGCAGAATATATAATGCCGTCGGAGCCAAGAATATCCTAAACACAACAACAATAATAATAATCGCCACGACAATGCAGTATTCCTATCAACAAAAAGAGCCTAAGTCGTTTGTGTCTCAATACATCCAACTAGGCTGCGAAATGCTTGTGTAATCATAAATGGGTATGCATAAAAAGAGTAATTAGGTTAATATACTTAATGTCTACTGTGACTGATAAAGTCTAGCTAGAGTCAATGATACGAGATACTGGTGCGCATGGCATGCTGCATAGCCTAGTGCAAATCTCAAGTCTGTGCGTCAAATATTACGTTATAATGAAGGGTAGCTCTCTTGAGAAACCTTAATACCGAAGTATTAAGCGTTCTCCTGGCGTACCTCAAAGACAAACAATCGAGACTAGAACAGTGCAGAATGGTATAGGCAAAAAACCCTCATTCGTGCATGCTCTACTCTCAATGGCACACAGACTAGAATTTACTCAATCAACTCCAGTTCTCAGGTATGTCGTGCCGCTTTTAACTGGAGCCAGCACTCATAGGAAACAATACCTTAGAATATCAGACTCCTAGTCTAGCATTATCTAATCCAGCAGAACACTAATAACTAAAGGAAGCAGTACTAAACAATATAAATGCCAACCAATGCTTCGTGATCCACTTATCTTAACAACTAACATACATAGGCTATATCAGACCTTAACACACAATACAACTGGCCAGCATAAAGCTGATTTTGCAGAGTTAACCAGAGGGGGTATAATATTAATAAAAGGTGGTGAAAGATATGGAAAATGAGAGAGATAGGCAGAGGAAAAGATTCTCAGGTACGGAGCGGGGACAGATAGCAAGGGAAAAAAGATGGGTGTGTTCTAGAAACCAGATCTGAGGGAGAGAGTGGCGAGGAACTGTATATATACTCGCACTAGCTCGAGCCGCGTGGGAAAACAGCGGTTACAAGTCATCTAACCACTAGCAAAGCTTACAGCATGGTAAGGGCCTCTCTCCACCAACCCCCGCGAGGCAGCCAGCCGTGACGTCATCGAGCGGGACAAAAAACACTGCGCGCCCCCTCTCACTCTGTTCTACTCCCTCTCTCTCCCAGATTCTATCATTACTAGTTAATGATAAAATATATACTTTACAATTAAATATATAAAGCCTTGACATGGGCGAAAACAAAGAGCCTTTCTGGACTGCCCATGACACGAGCTTTCATATGAAATAAAGCACACTCTAATACATAAACTGTAGCCCCATCCACTGCCCTGGCGATCCTAGTGAGTCACTGTAGGACAAGCCATGCGGTTCTAACGGAGTGGTTAACGTCACAAGTGCTGCACACTGCTGCTCAGGCAGCTGCTCTAGCGCTTCCACAGCCACCAGACTTGTGTCCCCCGCCCACTGCTCCGCCGAGGCATTACAGTCCCAACTCTCCTCCACCTGTGCCCTACTGCCCCCCTCTCCTTCTCCACCTTGGCCGCTGCAGACCAACGCAGGGACAGTAGGCTGCTCAGGTGGTTGCCTCACAAACTCCTCCAACAGGTTCACATGACATGTTTCCCCGTCCTCGTGTTTGATCTCGACAGCACCATTACCACACTTCTGAACTTCCGGATCCTCCAACTGCAGTTTACAAATATCTGAAGGAACCATCCTGTCTAAATGCTTCCGAAGCAACCCAAGTCCTCCCCCAATATCAAACTGAGCAACCCTTTTTTCTCTCTGTGCGTAACGTTGCTGCCTCTGAGTCTCTTCCTGCCCTACCTCCTCACTAGCTGTGATAGGTCCTGGGGCTTCTCCAGACTCCAACAATGGTGCCAATACTGAGTCGCCAAGAAGCGCTGCTGATACTAAACTCTCCAAACTTTTACCAACATTAGCCGTCTTCTTCCGACCGTTCCTCCGTTGATCAGAAGACTGAGGAATAGGCTGTGACACTTTGGATGCAAGAGATCTTGTAACAATGCACGCCATAGGTTGTACATGACACCTCTCTACCCACTCCTGTTCCTCCCTACTCACGTCAGCCGGCTTCTCGGCAACGACTAAGGGTGAAACCTCAGAAGTAGGCACCGCAAAGTCGTTGCCAAGAAGGAGGTCGACGCCCCCAACAGGCAAGTTCTCCACAATTCCCACATCCAACTCTCGTGTCACACCATCTACCTCCAGTTCCATCCTGACCAATGGGTATGACCTGATAGCATTGATACCTTGCACCAGAATCACCCTTGCCGCGTTTATTGGTCTACCAGTAAAGTTCTTCAACAAAGTCTGAGGGGCACCCGTGTCTCGCAACAGCTCAACTCCATGCTTCTTACCAGCCCACTTCACGCAGCCACGCCCTCGATGGTCGCAAAAGCCATCGCGGACAGGGTTCGAGCCTTCCGGATTCTTCTCCACTGGCTGTGTCCCAGCCTCTGACATTATACCCCGGGCAAACTCAGACAACTTCGGGGACACCCCAATGTTGAGAGCCAAAGACACAATTGCATTAGGTGGCTTGCTTGGACAGGCTCATGCAAAATGCCCCTCCTTATGACAATGGAAGCACTCTAACTTTCCCTTGGGCTTCCCTTGAGGTGAGGAAGGACCCAGACCCTTTCTAAACGGGACGGTACTAGGTTTATGGTCAGTTTTGGTGTCGTTGCTCTTGTTCTTAGTGTAATTATGTGTATCAGTGTTTCGGGGAGGGGGAGGGTTACGCTCCTTATTGCCTGCATCACTTCTCTGTGCAGAACCGCACCCACGAATCAAAGATAACCGAAGGTCAGCCATCTCCGATGCCTCATGAAGAGTTTTCGTTTTTTTTTTCTTTAAGATTCAACGTCAAATCGCCGCCCGTACACTTGAAAAATTGTTCTAGAAGCATCAGCTGTTTTAAGGGGACCGACCGGTTAATTTAGGCTTAAAAAACTCGAAATCCTGAAAATACCAATAGGTGTTTACTCAACAAGAGTCAACATCCCTTCATAAGCCAGTGAAATGTTATTAGTGAAAACCCATTGGAAATCGTTTTTTTTTAATGTTTTCCAAACTTTTCCTGTAATTCTAAAAACGTTATATAGCGAACTTTGAAATTAACATGCTCAGTAACTACTGGTCGTACGAGGAGCATACCTATATAAATCGAAAGAGCGTAAGCTACTCTACAACCTCCCATACGCTTCATCTTCTACTTTGCCATGTTCCTGCGTAAAATATTGTAAATCTAAAAAACAAATGTAAAAAATTTCACCTAATTACCTTAGACTTTCACCTGTTTTTCTCAGAACCTATATTGCCGCACTCTCGGATGTTATTCTACAGTTATTATTGGACCTATAGGAATGGTGTATATACCATTGGAAAGGTAATTAAAAACACTAAAAGGCCTATAAAGCCAATTTACTCTAGTAATTTAATTTTTTGCACAATATGTCGTCAAAGTTGTAATTTTCTATAATATATTCGCCTGAATCCGTAATCACCTAAATTGAACAAATACACAACATATATAAAATGTTTTTGATAGAAACTACAGATACACCTTTTGTGAGTTGTTTGATCACATAAAACATGTGCTATGGGGATTTCTGTAGGAGTTTATAATTTTCTGCAGTGCTATGATTTTCAACGTTTTTTTTTACCTAAATTGCAGGAAAAAGCATTTTTTTTTTTTTTTTTTTTTTTTTTTTTTTTATCTAGTTTTATGGTCATATACACCTGTGCCAAATTTCATTTAAATTGAAAGTAAGACCTGGAAGTTTGTAATTAACCGGTCGGTCCCCTTAACTCCTCAAACGTCGATGCCTTCTCAGAACGCAGCCAGTTTATAAATGCATCGGACAGATCCCGGGCATGCTCAAGAAAGGTGCACTCACGACCCTTCGTTACACCCCGGAACTTCAATCTGTACGTCTCTGGTTGTAACTCGTACGCCCGCAGGACAGCCTCCTTCAGTACCTCATAATCGACACAAGACTCCAAGGGCAATGCATCATATGCCTTGAGTCCTTTGCCAATCAACCTAGAGGAAACAAGGGCTGCCCACTTAACCTCGGGCCATTGGTGCTCCCGGCACTTCTTCTCAAAACTCATGAAAAATTCGGTGACACCCGACTCGTCAAATACAGGGACTAACTTAAGAAGGTGCGATAAAGACTGATCAAGACCTCGATTCCCAGAACCGAGACGCTGCCCTGTCGACTCCACCCTAGACTTCTCAAGATCTTTGTCTGCACAGTACATGACCTTTCTCTCCTCAGACTGAATCTTAACCAACTCAATCTGTTGCTTAGCCATCTCAAGTTGGTATTCCTGCTGCTTAGCCATCTTAGCCATCTCAAGCTGGAAGAGCATATCTGCAGTTAAACCTTGAGGAGGAGGAGATGCAACAATTAGAGACTCACCCAAGTGCAAACCACGCTGCCAGTGACTATCGGCCTGCGGGAACGTACCCGGCTCCGGAGCCCGAGGGGGCGCCATGGTAGGAGTCGAGTGGAATGGGGGCTGGGCCGAAGGTGCCCCAGCTCCCGCTCCACCCGAAGCCCCATGCACCCCGCCGAGCACCCAGGCCACCAGGTCACCTCTCGTCATGCTGCTAGTGCCCACATGACCCATGACCGTGGCCAAACACTGGAGACCATACCGATCAATCCCCGACACCCGGTCAACAGTAATAGGCATCTCCAGAAACTTCTTTGCATCCTCCTCGCTAGTTATAACTCTAATGCCTTCTAACAAACCCCGCTGCTGCACCTCAGAGCCTGCTTCCCATACTGTGTCCTCACTGTACACTGATCCGTCGTCCGACATATTGTCCACCGAAAATTCTCAACGTTTATAAAAAAAGGGCTCGTGTAGCACTATTCACTCAAAAATGCTTGAAGACTCTTAAGTGTTATACTACTTGCCAAACAAAATTCCTCATGTCCACTATATTCCTTTAAAAAAAAAAAAAAAAAAAAAAATGACCACAACACTCCTGCAATATTTCTCTAAGTTCACAAAATCCTAAGCAAGGTCGCCATTTGTTACGACCGGGACTCGTATAAAACAAGGGCTCTTAATCATTGGACTAGAAAGGCACACAGCCACAACGGTAACACTAGATCCAACCCTCGAACTTATAATGCCGGCGCACAAAAACACCTATACCCTCCAGAGTTAAATCTGCGATAGCGGGGTATCCTATAACTCGGTATAAATGCACTACTACTACAGGCTGATGATCTCTGATACAGCCTGATCACAACAACATACAATTACGTTAATAATGTATACAAGGAAAAAGATAGAGCTTAATAAAATCACTGAAATGATTTAATGCAAACAAGAAGAAGGTATAATTAAAGTTACTCTAAACAATAATAAACTGTCACTCCTATATTAAAGAAAGTGGATGAAAGTCCTAAAGCATCGAGCAGGAATCTTCTGAAGAAAGTCTGATGCTGCTTAAGATGATCGAATCGGATTTTGAACTGTTATATAAAGCAGGAACAGGATATGACAAGTGTATGGACATACAGTGTTAACTGGCACGGAAATAACGATAAATGCGCAAAGTATTATCTCCAACAACAAAAGAAGTACTTCCTCAGGCAACACAAAAGCCTGCTCGGGTTGTGCAACTCAACAACAACCAAGGCTTACAATCAACGTGAATAAAAATGCTGCATACATAACATAAGAGTTTATAATCTTAATCGGGTGTCTGCTAGGCGAATAAAGTCTAGCTGGGATGTAGTAGGCTTAGGAAACAATGGCTGAGCAAGCGACTCATAGCAAGGTCCTTAAGACTGTACGGCCTAATTACGTTAAATGACGGGGTGCTCTCTTGAGAGATCCAGATCACTAGTATCTGGTTCTCTCCTGGTGACCCTCTCAAAGTCAAAGCAAAACGAGTTAGCTCAGTGTTGGGTGGCAGAGGCAAAAGCCCTCACTCGCAACACAGTGCTAAACTCACAAGGTACACAGTCAGAAAGACAACCTAGGCTTCCCACGTATCCGTTACGATTGTACAAGTTCAACAAAACCTAGTACACATCGGAAATCACAACACCAGTAGCCTTACCCCAGTCTAGCATTAAATAGCCCAGCAGACAACCAAGCAAAAGGTAGGGAGACACCGCGAGTGTGTCGAACCTCTACAGACAAAATGTTAACCCCTCCAAAATGTCTAACTAAACATGGAATATCTGAGAGCTTCAGCATATAATACGATGGCCGATATATGAAATCGTGTAGAACCAAAGGGGAGTTATGGTGCTAAATAGATTAGAAGAATAAGAGGTAAGAAGTTGAGAGAAAGTGTTCTATAGGTAGAAGTCGGGGACAGGTAGCAAGGGGGATGTGAAGGATATTCTGGTCAGGCAAGCTCTGAGCAAGGAAGACACAAGGTAGCAGGGAGTGCGGGGAAACCACTTCCTGACGCGGCAGGAGGGTGGTGAGGCGGCCAGCCACTCAGAGGGCCCGGCCGTGGCATGACGTCACCGAGACAACGTGTAACACTACGCGACTGCCCTCTGCCTCCTGTACTTACTCACTCACACTCTCTACCTGTATCATTCAGTCTTATACATTAAACTTATAACTGATGATATAAAATATAATGCATTGTCATAGGCGAAAACTAAGACCACTTCTGATCTGCCTGTGACATGACGATTCACAAGAAAGAAAGTATAACATTGTAGATAGACTGTAGCCAAATACATTGCCCTGGCGAGTGTTAGCGAGTGGCCAAGCGAGCGGTTGAGCCCACGTGGCGTTCTAAGCTGCAGGCGTCACAGGTTGTTATAGTTGATAAATACCCGAGAGAGTATAGGTTCCACGCTAACAATGCGCCGGGTGAACCGTTCGCGGTCTCGGGCACATTGTTCCCAAATACCGACTCGCCGCTCGATATGCAAAATCCAAGGTCACTAACGGATACACTTTTATAGCCCCAAACCGAACCCGTTTCTTTAAGTTCTCAGGCATATCTATATAAATATACCACCATCCCCTAAATCCCAGAGAATGAATCTAAATGAGATAGAGTTAATGTCTGTGGTCACGTAGGGAATCGGTATACTCTTCTCTATGATAGCCCGAGCCCAACTGAATGATGAGAAGCACCTTGAATTATTATATATATATACACAGGAGGGACGAATGGAGGGAGGAGAGATCCCAAGCTGGAAGTATTTCTATAACTGAAAGTATTACTATAGCTGGAATTATTACTATTGATGGAAAGTATTACTATTGATGGAAAGTATTACTATTGGTGGAAGTATTACTATTGGTGGAAAGTATTACTATTGACGGAAAGTATTACTATTGATGGAAGTATTACTATTGATGGAAGTATTACTATTGATGGAAGTATTACTATTGATGGAAGTATTACTATTGATGGAAGTATTACTATTGATGGAAGTTTTACTATTGATGGAAAGTATTACTATTGATGGGAAGTATTACTATTGATGTGAAGTATTACTATTGATGTGAAGTATTACTATTGATGTGAAGTATTACTATTGATGGAAAGTATTACTATTGATGGAAAGTATTACTATTGATGGAAGTATTACTATTGATGAAAGTATTACTATTGACGGAAGTATTACTATTGACGGAAGTATTACTATTGATGGAAGTATTACTATTGATGGAAAGTATTACTATTGATGGAAGTATTACTATTGACTGAAGTAATACTATTGACGGAAGTATTACTATTGACGGAAAGTATTACTATTGATGGAAGTATTACTATTGATGGAAGTATTACTATTGACGGAAGTATTACTATTGACAGAAGTATTACTATTGACGGAAGTATTAATATTGACGGAAGTATTACTATTGACGGAAGTATTACTATTGATGGGAAGTATTACTATTGATGGGAAGTATTACTATTGACGGAAGTATTACTATTGACGGAAGTATTACTATTGACGGAAGTATTACTATTGACGGAAGTATTACTATTGATGGAAATATTACTATTGACGGAATATTACTATTGACGGAAATATTACTATTGAAGGAAATATTACTATTGATGGAAATATTACTATTGACGGAATATTACTATTGATGGAAGTATTACTAATGACGGAAGTATTACTATTGACGGAAGTATTACTATTGACGAAAGTATTACTATTGACGGAAGTATTACTATTGACGAAAGTATTACTATTGACGGAAGTATTACTATTGACGGAAGTATTACTATTGACGGAAGTATTACTATTGATGGAAGAATTACTATTGATGGAAGAATTACTATTGACGGAAAGTATTACTATTGATGGAAGTATTACTATTGATGGAAGTATTACTATTGACGGAGTATTACTATTGACGGAAGTATTACTATTGATGGAAGTATTACTATTGATGGGAAGTATTACTATTGACGGAAGTATTACTATTGACGGAAGTATTACTATTGACGGAAGTATTACTATTGACGGAAAGTATTACTATTGACGGAAGTATTACTATTGATGGAAGTATTACTATTGATGGAAAGTATTACTATTGATGGAAGTATTACTATTGATGGAAGTATTACTATTGACGGAAGTATTACTATTGACGGAAGTATTACTATTGACGGAAGTATTACTATTGACGGAAGTATTACTATTGACTGAAGTATTACTATTGACGAAAGTATTACTATTGACGGAAGTATTACTAATTGACGGAAGTATTACTATTGACGGAAGTATTACTATTGACGGAAGTATTACTATTGACGGAAGTATTACTATTGACGGAAGTATTACTATTGACGGAAGTATTACTATTGACGGAAGTATTACTATTGACGGAAGTATTACTATTGACGGAAGTATTACTATTGACGGAAGTATTACTATTGACGGAAGTATTACTATTGACGGAAGTATTACTATTGACGGAAGTATTACTATTGACGGAAGTATTACTATTGACGGAAGTATTACTATTGACGGAAGTATTACTATTGATGGAAGTATTACTATTGATGGAAGTATTACTATTGACGGAAGAATTACTATTGACGGAAATATTACTATTGACGGAAATATTACTATTGACGGAAGTATTACTATTGATGGAAGTATTACTAATGATGGAAGTATTACTATTGACGGAAGTATTACTATTGATGGAAATATTACTATTGTCGAAAATATTACTATTGATGGAAGTATTACTATTGATGGAAGTATTACTATTGATGGAAGTATTACTATTGACGGAAGTATTACTATTGACGGAAGTATTACTATTGATGGAAGTATTACTATTGATGGAAGTATTACTATTGATGGAAGTATTACTATTGATGGAGTATTACTATTGATGGAAGTATTACTATTGACGGAGTATTACTATTGATGGAAGTATTACTATTGATGGAAGTATTACTATTGATGGAAGTATTACTATTGATGGAAGTATTACTATTGATGGAAGTATTACTATTGATGGAAGTATTACTATTGATGGAAGTATTACTATTGATGGAAGTATTACTATTGATGGAAGTATTACTATTGATGGAAGTATTACTATTGATGGAAGTATTACTATTGACGGAAGTATTACTATTGACGGAAGTATTACTATTGACGGAAGTATTACTATTGACGGAAGTATTACTATTGACGGAAGTATTACTATTGACGGAAGTATTACTATTGACGGAAGTATTACTATTGACGGAAGTATTACTATTGACGGAAGTATTACTATTGACGGAAGTATTACTATTGACGGAAGTATTACTATTGACGGAAGTATTACTATTGACGGAGTATTACTATTGATGGAAGTATTACTATTGATGGAAGTATTAAGAACTAGAAAGTATCACAAGAACTAGAAAGTATTACTATTGATGGAAGTATTACTATTGATGGAAGTATTACTATTGATGGAAGTATTACTATTGATGGAAGTATTACTATTGACAGAAGTATTACTATTGACGGAAGTATTACTATTGACAGAAGTATTACTATTGATGGAAATATTACTATTGATGGGAAGTAGTACTATTGACGGAAGTATTTCTATTGACGGAAAGTATTTCTATTGACGGAAAGTATTACTAGTGACGGAAAGTATTACTATTGATGGAAAGTATTACTATTGATGGAAAGTATTACTATTGATGGAAAGTATTACTATTGATGGAAAGTATTACTATTGATGGAAAGTATTACTATTGATGGAAAGTATTACTATTGACAGAAAGTATTACTATTGATGGAAGTATTACTATTGACAGAAAGTATTACTATTGATGGAAGTATTACTATTGATGGAAAGTATTACTATTGACGGAAGTATTACTATTGACGGAAGTATTACTATTGACGGAAAGTATTACTATTGACGGAAGTATTACTATTGACGGAAGTATTACTATTGACGGAAGTATTACTATTAACGGAAGTATTACTATTGACGGAAGTATTACTGTTGATGGAAAGTATTACTATTGACGGAAGTATTACTATTGATGGAAGTATTACTGACGGAAAGTATTACTATTGATGGAAGTATTACTATTGATGGAAGTATTACTATTGATGGAAAGTATTACTATTGATGGAAGTATTACTGTTGACGGAAAGTATTACTGTTGAGGGAAGTATTACTATTGATGGAAAGTATTACTATTGACGGAAGTATTACTATTGACGGAAGTATTACTATTGATGGAAGTACTACTATTGATGGAAAGTATTACTATTGATGGAAAGTATTACTATTGACGGAAGTATTACTATTGATGGAAGTATTACTATTGACCGAGTATTACTATTGATGGAAGTATTACTATTGACGGAAGTATTACTATTGACGGAAGTATTACTATTGATGGAAGTATTACTATGGACGGAAGTATTACTATGGACGGAAGTATTACTATGGACGGAAGTATTACTATTGACGGAAGTATTACTATGGATGGAAGTATTACTATTGACGGAAGTATTACTATTGATGGAAAGTATTACAAGTATTACTATTGATGGAAGTATTACTATTGATGGAAAGTATTACTATTGATGGAAGTATTACTATTGACGGAAAGTATTACTATTGATGGAAGTATTACTATTGACGGAAAGTATTACTATTGACGGAAGTATTACTATTGATGGAAAGTATTACTATTGACGGAAGTATTACTATTGATGGAAGTATTCCTATTGACGGAAAGTATTACTATTGACGGAAGTATTACTATTGATGGAAAGTATTACTATTGACGGAAGTATTACTATTGATGGAAGTATTACTATTGATGGAAGTATTACTATTGACGGAAGTATTACTATTGACGGAAGTATTACTATTGACGGAAGTATTACTATTGATGGAAGTATTACTATTGACGGAAGTATTACTATTGATGGAAGTATTACTATTGACAAAAGTATTACTATTGATGGAAAGTATTAAAAGTATTACTATTGATGGAAAGTACTACAAGTATTACTATTGACGGATGTATTACTATTGATTAAAGTATTACTATTGACAGAAGTATTACTATTGACGGAAGTATTACTATTGACGGAAGTATTACTATTAACGGAAGTATTACTATTGATGGAAGTATTACTATTGATGGAAAGTATTACTATTGATGGAAGTATTACTATTGATGGAAAGTATTACTATTGATGGAAGTATTACTATTGATGGAAATTATTACTATTGATGGAAGTATTACTATTGATGGAAAGTATTACTATTGATGGAAGTATTACTATTGACAGAAATACTATTGATGGAAAGTATTACTATTGATGGAAAGTATTACTATTGACGGAAGTATTACTATTGATGGAAGTATTACTATTGACAGAAAGTATTACTATTGATGGAAGTATTACTATTGACAGAAAGTATTACTATTGATGGAAGTATTACTATTGATGGAAAGTATTACTATTGATGGAAGTATTACTATTGACGGAAATACTATTGATGGAAAGTATTACTATTGATGGAAAGTATTACTATTGATGGAAGTATTACTATTGATGGAAATGTTACTATTGATGGAAATGTTACTATTGACAGAAAGTATTACTATTGATGGAAGTATTATTATTGATGGAAGTATTACTATTGATGGAAGTATTACTATTGATGGAAGTGGTTACTATTGACGGAAAGTATTACTATTGATGGAAGTATTACTATTGATGGAAGTATTACTATTGACGGAAGTATTACTATTGATGGAAGTATTACTATTGATGGAAATATTACTATTGACGGAAGTATTACTAATGATGGAAGTATTACTAATGACGGAAGTATTACTATTGACGGAAGTATTACTATAGCTGGAAAGTATTACTATTGATGGAAGTATTACTATAGCTGGAAAGTATTACTATTGATGGAAGTATTACTATTGATGGAAGTATTACTATTGATGGAAGTATTACTATTGATGGAAGTATTACTATTGATGGAAGTATTACTATAGCTGGAAAGTATTACTATTGACGGAAGTATTACTATAATATATATAGTTAAACATATATATATGTGTATGTTTCATAGACGAACTCAAATGAATTGTCCCTCACCACCACCACTACCTTTCATCGAAAAAGAAAATATGGGAGATCTTGAAAAAATATCAAAGAGGCGGAAAAGTAAACAAACATCTAATGATGAAATATTGGATGTGAAACGCCCCCGACAAGAAAATATAAATGTTGTGGATAATGAATCTTCCGCCAAGCCTTATAATAATATCTTTAATATAAACCACTATTCAGGCTTCATTGAGGAACAAAATTATCCAAATTTTATTCGCCAATCAAATATTTTAAAAGCTATAGATTTTGCCTTTAAAAATGGGATTGTACAATTTACACCAACGAAAAAATAAAGGTTTCAATAAAAAATTAACCATTTTTATTTGTGTTTATTTTATCTATTAATAAATTGATTTATAAACCCTTATTATATTAGAAAATAATGTATTGTATGCAAATATATATAGTTATTGCAATTATCTTAAGCGTTGTATTTTTGGGTCTTCCTAGACCCCGTATAGGCTTAACTATATTCCCCTCTTTGGGCATATTAATTTCTATATAGAAGCACCATCATTGTACATTTGTTTTTTAATATATATGACCCCTTTAATATTCTCGGGGCTGTCAATATATGGGTATGATGGAGCGAATGATGGTGGTGGTAAACCTGGGGGTAATACACTAAAAGGGGCTAGGTTCCTGTAGCTTAAAGTTTGTAACTGGCTTGGGGAGTGGATTCCATATACCTCATCTTCATTAGGAATGTGACCTGCTAGAGTAAGATTTGATTTGAGATCATTCCTCATAATATGGCCAGATTGTTTATTTGAGATTTCTACTCCGAAGCTTTGGAGAAGTACATTTTTAGAGGTGGTAAGTATCATTGCTGCCTTGCCACCTTTATTTATAAAATTGGCAAAAATATATCTAAATACATTATGTTTTATGCCAAATACTAAATTCGAATTTTCATTATAGTATATTTTATGTATTTGGTTTACATTTATGTCGAGATTGGAATATAGGGTGAACAAACCCATCTCCTGACTGGATGTAATAAAGCTTATTTTATGTTCTAGGACACCCACATTAAAATAGTTTATCAATATTCGTCTTTCCAATGGATCATTTGGGTAGAGCTCGGTTGTATAGTCAAATGTATCATGTTCATCATTAGAAATGGACAGTGTTATAAAACGATCCAACGACCCAGCTGGTAACATAATTATCCCTTTAGAGCAACTCTAAGGATCAAGCCGCTTAGGAACCGTACTACTCACACCTCCGTTACGTTTTTGTTTACAATAAACTTTATTTAACCAGAAAACTTTTTTCGTTTCAATCTCGACTCCTCCTCAATGTAGATGAGTCCTGGGCAATATTGGCGGCAGTGTTGCTGTCTGTGTCTGGAAAGGCTCCACCGGTGGACTCTTAACCCGTATACGATGTGAAACTGGGAGCGGAGACGGGGTTGTTGTCGCTGCCCTGCCCGGAGTGATAATATCGACGCGACGAGAACTTGGCCAATTCATATAGTCTATAGGGTGTTTGACTTCTAACATAAACACTCTTCATTTACTCTGTATCAGACAATTCAAACCCACATATTATGGGTGTACTGTCACAGTCTGAGATTGGTCCAAAGATAAATGTGTCAAATGTTATCTTAGTATTGGTGACTGTAACTGTATTTAGAGGGCTGGCCTCCTTATGGTTTCCTTTTATCATTAGATGCTTTGGTAATTTATCCTGAAGTACAGTTTTTCACCATGCCGTTTTCATCACGACCAATACAAAAGTGTGGGGAGAACCTCTCATCAAAGACGTGAACCTTACACCCCATGACCTCCGAAAGGGAAGACAACACTTATGCCCGTGTTTAGATCCACATTAACCACCACATAATTAGCCCCCATAGCCCTGAAAGGTTCGGCATGGTTAACAACCCCCTCTATACCCCCTGTTTCACTTTAGACTGCAGCTTCTTGTAAGCCAGCTCTCCCTCCAGGGTATCTCCCCCCAGGGTACATACAACAATGGTAACGTGCATATTCCTGTATGAATCCTTACGTGCCAGTGTGTTATCATAGAATGACACATGTCCAAACATTGGCTCTTTCTTTAGTTTGTCAATATCATCCTTCAACCCCTCCAGCGATGAGCTAGTTAACGCAAAGTAGTACTTGGGTTTTTCATAACAACTCACGCCTATGACCTGGCCACTCTGGACGTCTGACAAGTGTAACTCCTCAATATAGCTGCTATCCTGGATGTAGTTCATATCCTCACGGCGGGGTTGTTTGACTGGCCAGTTAACCACGTCCACCATCCTCATCTTGGGGTCTTCCAGGTCGTCACTAATAAACTCTAGCGAGGACGGTTTTGTCAGGACTGCCTTTAAAGTCGTGTAGGGTTCTGCCTTGAGTGCTTGTACTGCCTCTTCTTTATACAAAAGTATGTCACATGGTATTAAGAACAATGGGAACATGTAAACCTGGACATTCTCACCTATGTGCGAATTTAACACGTAGCGTTGTATAGAACTAAGGTTGTGTTCATTTGGTGTGAGACCCAATACCCTTTCAGCATTGGGTAGGATATTGTGGTAATGCGCGGGTGCCACATAATCAATTGGGATACAAACCAGGTCCCACTTGGTTAAACCAAACACTGGCTTATTCCGTACATTTGTATAATTAAACTCCTTGATGTCCTCGATCACATCTGGTAGGTTAGTCTCGCCCAATAGCATACTGGTCATTTCTTCTGGGGGAAGTGTAGTAATGGGTAAGGAAAGACCCTTAAGGATGCTCTTTTGGAAATTTTCAAGAAAACTTAGTAGTGATGTATCCTTACTGAAAGCCCCCTTGGCTTTAATAGCAATAGCTTTAGAGTTCATCTCGCCACTGTAGTAATTTGTCAAGTGAAGCACATTAAACCAGAACAGACTATATATACATTGTAGGTTAGGGGAGGGAGGGGTAAGGGGAGGGTAGTAATCACAAGCCCCTGTCCACATGTCTGATATGTGGGGTAAACCCAAGCCACATTTGGTGTGACCAGTTCACCACTGGGCGCCTCTAGGAGTATCTATAAGGGTTTAATTTCCTCAATCAATCAATAAATATTTCTCTTACCCTAATAAATGAAAATTAAATATAAAAAACTCACCAAATTCAACTTTATTAAATCTCGAGCACCGCCTTCATTCGTACACTGGAGTAATCCCCCTCATGGAAAGTGGGTCGTACTAGTCTAATATGGTTGGTGAATTAGGAGGTCTTCTTCCCTTGTAATAGTAGTTGTTCCAAAGCCAAAGTGATGACTGAGACCCCGGTGGTGCATCGTTGTCCCGTTCCAGATGTCTGCTCTTGTATAGGTAGACGCCGTCGTGTGGGAACCAACCGGGTCCTACACGATTTGTTACTCTGAGGATGAGTTTGCGAAAAGAGTATCGTGTCGGTAGTAGTACCAATATAAGGTATTTGGGAAGACGCATACCTACGAACCTGCTGGGGTGTCAGGTGGATTACCTTGACTTGTTTATTCATCAGGAATCCAGGAGGAAGGTCAATTGTCTGGATGGTAGGAGGTGCAGGTATAATAGGGAAAGGGGTGGTGGTGGCAGAAACCTTACTTTTCTTCATCGGAGGGACAGAATCCTGAGTTTGATCCATCGGTTACTTAACCGCCATGGTAGGAGGTGAAGGTATAATAGGGAAAGGGGTGGTGGTGGCAGAAACCTTAGTTTTCTTCATTAGAGGGACAGAATCCTGAGTTTGATCCATCGGTTGCTTAACCGCCATGGTAGGAGGTGAAGGTATAATAGCGGTGGCAGAAACCTTAGTTTTCTTCATTGGAGGGACAGAATCCTGAGTTTGATCCATCGGTTGCTTAACCGCCATGGTAGGAGGTGAAGGTATAATACGGAAAGGGGTGGTGGTGGTGGTAGAAACCTTAGTTTTCTTCATTGGAGGGACAGAATCCTGAGTTTGATCCATCGGTTGCTTACCGCCATAAGGTTGGTAATAATATCAGGTAATATGGGGTCGATAAGTATGATGGCTGCTAGTGAGGATACGCGGCCCAGATCCCGGGTAGTTGGTGTTGCTGAACAGTCAGACCCACTACCACATATCAGAACAAGGGAACGGGAAATGTCCCCAGCTTCATCCGGTGCTACCATCTTGACTAGAAGGGTTGAAAGTATTTTCAAAATATTTGGGTGTTGGTGAAGAATTTTATGGAAGTGGGCTCTAGTCTCACCAACACCGCTACTACTATTAACTAACTCGAGGGGTTACCGCTGATATTACTCGCCCCATACATCAGTGACTCCACCCCTATGACAAACTCCACCCACCTCAATCCGACTCTGACGACATTTCTCCACCTCCAGAGCTTTCAGATTCTTCCTTTTCGTAAACTTCCGCCAATGTATCCAGTACCCGTGTCTCTTTAAAAAAATCCAATATATGGATGTCAAACAGGTTCCACATTTCATCCACCAATAACTGCATCGAATGTCGTCAAACTTCCTGGGTTGAGGAGTATCAAGTTATCAGCCAATTGTTTCATTATCAGGTTATGTTCAATAAACTCCCCAGCAATATTTGGTTGGCTTGGTTAAGATTAGAGGGGGTCCAGTGTTGGGAGACCACAATCATAATGGTAAGTTTGAGGTTCTCGATTATCTCAATTTCATATTCATATTACAAGCCCCTTCCACATGTCTGATGTGTCCCCCAACGGGAAGCTGGCCAAACTGATGAGAGCCGGCGCCGAAAATGTCACCACCGTGGATGAGTGGAACACCTCCAAAGTGTGTCATCATTGTAAGGGTCCTCTCAGCCCGGTGGGTTTCGTGCAAGTTCAAAACGAGGACAAAGGAGAAATGGAAGAACCAAAAGTTACCGATAAATTGATCTACCTGCGAGGTTTGCGTCTAACCAATTCACTCAAACAAAAAGTTCCATTTCATTAACCTTTTTTATTTTGTGTTGGCGTTGTGTTGACAATGTATTTTTCCGTTTGGTGGTGGTAGGTGGAGGTGATGGACTCCTCTAGGGAGAGTAAAAAACAAAGTCTTTATCGACATTATAAAGAGGAGTCAAGGTGGAAAAGAAACGCGTTTTCTGGTTAAATAAAATTTATTGTAAAAAATCATACCACACCATGCACATACGTGACGGCGGTGTGAGTAGTACGGCTCTAAATAAAAAAGGGTCGTATATAACCCCGAAGTTACCCTAAAACAATGTAAATAAAATACAAAAAACTCACCAAATTCAACTTTATTAAATTTCCTCAAACCCCCCAACCAGCACCCCCTTCATTTGTACACTGGAGTAATCCTAACATGGTAGGTGAATTAGGAGGTCTTCTTCCCTTGTAGTAGTAGTTGTTCCAAAGTGATGACCGAGATCCTGGTGGTGCATTGTTGTCCCGTTTCAGATGTCTGCTCTTGTATAGGTAGACGCCGTCGCGTGGGAACCAACCGCCTACACGATGTGTTACTCTGAGGATGAGTTTGTGAAAAGAGTATCGGTCCACTAGTAGTACCAACACAAAGTATTTTGGATGCATACCTACGAACCTGCTGGGGTGTCAGGCAGATTACCTTGACTTGTTTATTTCTCAGGTATCCAGGAGGAAGGTCAATTGTCTGGATGGTAGGAGGTGCAGGTATAATAGGGAAAGGGGTGGTGGTGGTGGTGGCAGAAACCTTAGTTTTCTTCATCAGAGGGACAGAATCCTGAGTTTGATCCATCGGTTGCTTAACCACCATGGTAGGAGGTGAAGGTATAATAGGGAAAGGGGTGGTGGTGGCAGAAACCTTAGTTTTCTTCATTGGAGGGACAGAATCCTGAGTTTGATCCGTTGGTTGCTTAACCGCCATAAGGTTGGTAATAATATCAGGTAATATGGGGTCTATACGTATGATGGCTGCTAGTGAGGATACGCGGCCCAGATCCCGGATAGTTGGTGTTGCTGAATGGTCACACCCACTACCACATATCCGAACAAGGGAACGGGAAATGCCCCCAGCTTCATCCGGTGCTACCATCTTGACTAGAAGGGTTGAAAGTATTTTAAAAAATACTTGGGTGTTGGTGAAGAATTTTATGGAGGTGGGCTCTAGTCTCACTAACACCGCTACTACTATTAACTAACTCGAGGGGTTACCGCTGATATTACTCGCCCCATCCGTCAGTGGCTCCACCCCTATGACAAACTCCGCCCACCTCAATCCGACTCTGACAGAGAAAGGAAACAAGAGGAAGGTAGTGAAGGAGGTGAGAGGGATTCGAAGGAGGGAGTTGAGAGGGATTCGAAGGAGGGAGTTGAGAGGGATTCGAAGAAGGGAGTTGAGAGGGATTCAAAGGATATTTCTCCACCTCCAGAGCTTTCAGATTCTTCCTTTTCGTAAACTTCCGCCAATGTATCGAGATTCTTTTCATAAACTTCCGCCAATGTATCCAGTACCCGTGTCTCTTTAAAAAAATCCGATATATGGATGTCAAACAGGTTCCACATTTCATCCACCAATAACTGCATCGAAGGTGTCGTCAAACTTCCTGGGTTGAGGAGTATCAAGTTATCAGCCAATTGTTTCATTATCAGGTTATGTTCAATAAACTTCCCCAGCAATATTTGGTTGGCTCGGTTAATATCAGAGGGGCTCCAGTGTTGGGAGACCACAATCATAATGGCAAGTTTGAGGTTCTCGATTACCTCAATTTCATATTCTTCAGTGAACCTGTCTAGGAATGTTCATCCCTCACTTTTTTCGGGGACGGTATTTTTAAGTAGTCTCAGAATTTGTCCGTTGGTATATATGGAAGACATGGTTGATCCGTCAGAGAGGTATATTCTCTACTGTGGGGTTGGACATAGACCCGCTTCATTATATACTTGTCACACATGGGCTGGGTGAGCCCCAGTCAATTGATATTGAATTTTTTTAAATTTGTTTTAATATAATATAAAATAGCCTGTGTTCTTTTATTCCGAGTGTTTTTATTATCCCATATATTATACATATTTAAAAGCATAATTATAATAATATAAAAAAAGGAGTAACCCAACGTCTGTCTCCTTTTCTTTATACTTTTTATATCATCGCCCGAGTAGACAACTAAAGGTTTGTGATAATTTTTTGGGAAATTGAACACCACCATTTTTAAAGGATTGTCTTGTACTTCGGAATGATCTTCATACGTAACATTTTCTAAAGTAATTTCATCTGTACAAAGATATAAAAACTGTATATATTGTCGTTGCCAAAACATCTTTCTCTTCCTTATATGTGCATTTGCTAAAAATAATCTAAGGTAGAAGACAATAACTAGTATATCCCCGGAAAATCTGTGGGTTTGACTGTGATATATATTTTGTAGTATATTAAATTAGAGGCTTTTTGGATGAAATATAGTATATACATCTGACATGTGACATTCTTGGATTGGTGTCAATTTCAAATGATCAGATAGCACCAGCTGGTAAAAGAATAATATCTCGTTTAAATTTTCAAGACATAACTGTCAGTTTTCGAGTTTATTATCTTGTCAATACCCAACCCTCTAACACCCACCTGCATATTTATTTGGTTAGTTAAATCATCGGTAATCTTAACACCCATATATATTAATTCCATACGAACCGCCTCACTCATTTCCTGCATAGCTTGTTCATTATATCTATATAAAATATGATTATTATATTTCTTTCATATTTTCATTTCAAAGGATAAATCTAATTTAGGGAATAGGGTTTTATTTAATATTCTCGTAATATAAAATTGAACATGTCCATTTGTGTGGTGAGTAGCGTGATTGTCAACAGTTGGTGTTCGCCACATTATATTTGTGTGGTGAGTAGCGTGATTGTCAACAGTTGGTGTTCGCCACATTATATTTGTGTGGTGAGTAGCGTGATTGTCAACAGTTGGTGTTTCGCCACATTTATTTGTGTGGTGAGTAGCGTGATTGTCAACAGTTGGTGTTCGCCACATTATATTTGTGTGGTGAGTAGCGTGATTGTCAACAGTTGGTGTTCGCCACATTATATTTTTCTACTATAATATAAGTATAGGACCTATTTATATAATTTGAAAAATATAAAAAAAGCCAATCCAATAAAATTATTTTAATTTCCATCACTACCAGTATGTAATAATGCTGAACTTTAGGATGGTGGGTCTCGTGGCTTTGGCGGCTACCTCGTTATTTTTTATAAAACGACCCATAACCCATATTATACCACCCATTCGGTCAAACAATTTATCTGAGGATCCATGCTGTGCCTCCCCCTGTCAGAATCAGGGTGTGTGTGTCACCCTACACGATAATGGTTATACCTGTGATTGTACAGATACGAACCACTATGGACGAGATTGTCACATACCCACATGGCCAGCGTGGTTAAAACAGAAAGTGGTGCCAGATCCCGAGACTATCCATCGTATAATCACCTCCCATGACTGGTTCTGGACTATAATTAATAACCTGCCACCACTACATTCCAGGTTAATGGCTTACGTCTACCTATCACGCGGGGATATGGTAGACTCACCTCCCACCTACGAAAGTGAGCATTCTTATATTACTCTTAATGCCTACTACAATGAAAGTCAATATGGTCGAGCATTACCGCCCATCCCAATAAACTGTCCCACACCGAACTACCCCAATACACACAAACTAATAGAGAGGGTGTTCTTGCGTCATGAGTTTTTACCCGACCCACACAACACAAACCTCTTGTTTCAAAATTACGCTCAACATTTTACGCATCAATTTTTTCGCACAGATGTTAAGAGGGGAGCACATCTTACCGTAGGCAGTGGTGGAGTGGACGTTTCTCACATCTACGGTCTCAACGAGCGGGGCCGACAAGCGCTCAGGTCTCACACGGACGGCAAACTAAAAACTCAAATAATTAATAATGAAGATTTTCCACCCTATGCCCGTGATATACCTGAGATTGTCATGGACCAATTTCCATCCAAAAAATCGACTCACGAGTTCGCCCTGGGTCATCCTTCCTTTTCATCCCTTCCGGGGTTATTCGCTTACTCAACCATCTGGCTTCGTGAACATAATCGTGTGTGTGGGATCTTAAAGACGGTCCATCCCCATTGGGATGACGAGCGACTCTATCAGACCGCCAGGCTTATCATCACCGGCGAAACAATCAAGATTACGATCGAAGATTATGTACAACATCTTAGCCAGTATAAGCTACGCCTAACATATTTTTGAGCCCCACCTAATACACAACAAACGATTCCAATACCATAATCGTATTCAGGCCGAATTCAAACAATTATATCACTGGCATCCACTCGTTCCCAACTATATGATAGTAAATGGCCAAAATTACACTCTACAGGACACGATCTTCAATTTATCGCCAATTTTGGAACAGGGTTTAGACGTATTTATCCACTCTATGATTATGATAAGGGCGGGGGCGTTGACGACCCAGAACCACTCACCCGTTCTCAGGTCGGTACTTGAGAGAGTCATAGAAAATGGTCGCCGATTACGATTCCAAGGAATAAATGCCTATCGCCGGAGATTCGAAATGAGGCCTTTTACAAGCTTCCTGGATCTTACCGGAAATATCATCCTTGCCAAAACATTAGAGGATTTATACGGGGGGGACATTGAGACGGTTGTGGCGCTTCTGCATAGTAGCCACGTGCGGGCATGCGCGCGCGTCGGCTGCCCAGCCGTTTAGAAACCGGCTGGTGGCAGCCGACCGGCAGGCTTTTCCTTAGTATATATCCTACGACAACGTAACTAATGTCTGGGATATTCTTATGTTGTTTCACAGCTTGTAGCTGCCCTTATTTTTAACCAACGCATCTTAGTATATTTTATTCTCGATAGTTGATTGTTTCATTATAATATATAAGATGTAAGTCTAGTGAGAGTGGGAGGAGACGAGCGGGAGAGAGAGACCGGCTGGGGGACGTTGCTTCGTGCGGAGAGTCCAGCTTGGGACGAGCCTGATGTTGCCACGTGCATTTGATCGCAACGTTAGGCTTAGTTTTCGACTCACGCACGGGGTAGAGGATTTTGACCCGGCAACTGTGTTGAGTGTTGCCAAGCATGGGATGTATTTTGTATGCCTAGGGTGGGGTCCAGACAGATTCAAGACTCAGAGCTCACCTCACTGTCGTACCCTTCGGACCCCCTTGATATCTATCCCTCTCAACCCCACTTAGAAACTTTCTCTCTTACTTTGTATACCTTCTTTCCACTACTTCACCAGTCTATTTAATTATCCCATCCCCTTGATAGACCTTATATCTATTATTGTATTAACGACGAGCTCTCAGATAACTAGATAGGATTTAGGGCCTTATGCAGAGTTGTAATTGTTAATGAGACCTAGGAAGCTTTTTTGTTGTCTCATATTTGGTGGTTTCATACTTGCTAGTGTGTTCTTGTGTCAGGTTAGCAGGGGCTAGACCAGAGTGGAGGCTTTTTGCGATCCTTTAAGTAAAGTCTGCTGGTGCGAGTCCTGTGGACCCGCACGACTTTACTAGGATACCCGTGGGAGTCTGGGGGCATTTTCTTGTCTGTGTCCCTGTGTGTCTAGTGTTGTGTTGTGTGAGGGCCCTTGCCTAGTCCACTCAGCACTGGCGCTAGCACGTCTTACTTTTGTTTTAGGGTCGCCAGGAGAGAGTCAGATACTTGCGATATGAGTCTCTCAAGAGAGCACCCTTTCAATTAGAGTAATTTGGCGCACAGACTTGGGAACGTCCCTAGGCTAGAGCAGGTGGCTCAGCCCGGGTATCCGAAGCCTATATCTTTCCGGCTAGACCTCTGCCACCTGGCAGATTAACGGCTAGGGGTTTATCATCTCTGTATGCTTGTTATTGTGCCACAGTTTACCGTTTTTGTGAGCATTGTGAGTCAGGGTGTGGCTTAGAGACTCTGTCCGAGCAGGCTTGCCTGACTAAGAGTGAGAAGCACACCTGTATGGGGTTATGTTGCGAGTTGCTACCTTTATTTAATTATACCTATGCCATTATACACTGTATGGCCTATCACTAGTATTTATTCCTGCTTATGAGTTAAGAGTTCTCTAAATCCGTAATGTACTTTCTTTGCTAAGCATCAGATCCTACAGTAGCCGCATGCAGTTTAGAAACCCGCATCTTGTCTACCGGTACGATGTTTTGAGGACTGTTTGCTTTCACCTTCTTTCACGCAGGGGTGATTAGTTGTATTAATTAACGTAACGTTAAATGTACTTTTTTCTAGTTTGTTATTAAATTGTTTCTGCAATTTAATTCCGTTATCTATCTTTTCCTTGAAGCTTTAAGTCAACTTAATTGTGTGATCTTTTATATAGCCTGCTTGACTATCAGCAGTCTATAGTGCGTGCACCCAGTAACCGAGTCATAGGATACCTCGTTGTCCAGGCAGGACTCTTGACGGTTTAGGGTGGTTTGTTGCCTGGGTTTATAGATAAGGGTTGGATCTAGCGTTTTCCGTTGTTGCTTGTTGCCGCATACCTAGTCTAATAGAAAGAGCCCAGTGTTTATATATCCCAGGACGTAACAAATGGCGACCTTGCATAGGATTTACTGAACAGAGGAATATAGTGGTCATTTGTTTTGAGATTCCTTATGATTAGAGGAATACAGTGGACATAGAGTTTTTTTTTTGGAGCAACCAATATAACACATTAAAGACTTTAAATAACATTAGTATATACATACTTGCATAGGAGATAAGGCACATTCTATAACCGTGATAATTACTGCAGTACACAAGCATGTCTAATACATCAGAACACAGTGATGGGTCAGGTCACGATACGGGCTCGGAGGGAGAAAGACCTGTGGAGTGGCTAGTCGATAGCGAGGAGGGTGCTAGAAGATTTTTAGAGGTGCCCCTTACCGCTGCCAGGGTGTTGAAGCTGAATAAGTATGGCTTAAAGTGTGTGGCAGGTCTTCAGGGTCACCAGGGTTTAAGTGGCATGAGGAAAGATCAGCTAAGGACTTTGATATTGGGTTTAGAAGGGAGAGACCTGGGTGGAGAGGCGACTGGGGGCCCCGGTCCCCAGCCCCCCCTCCACTCTACCCCCGTATCAAACGTCAGGGTGCCTGAATTTAGTACATACCCCCAAGTTGATGGTCAATGGCAGCGTGGAATTCAATCACAGGGACCCTCTCCATTAAATGCACCTTCCCCTCCTCAAGGGTTGACTCCAGATTTGTTGTTTCGGCTTGAGATGGCCAAGGTTGAGGCCGCCGAAAGACAGGCTAGAGCTCAGGTTGAGGCTGCCGAGAGACAGGCTAGTGTGCAGGCTGAGGCTGCAGAGAGAACAGCTATACGAGAGGCTGAACTGCAGGCAGAGTCTACTAGGTATCGGGCTGACAGGGAGCTGGAGAGATCTCGAGTGGAGGTAACAGGGCGAAATATTGGGGGAGGTAACAGACATCGGGACCGATCATTGTCGCACCTGCTTAAACTAGTTCCTGTGTTCGATGAATTAGGTGTGTCTGAGTTTTTTACGCGATTTGAGAAGAAGTATCAGGAACACCAGTGGCCTCAGGAAAAGTGGGCAGCATTAGTTTCATCAAGACTCCTAGGAAAGGGGCTAAAAGCGTATGATGCACTACCTTTAGAGTCCTGTGTAGTTTATGATGAGCTAAAGAAGGCTGTGCTACGGGCCTATGAGTTACAACCAGAAACTTACCGCTTGAAGTTTCGGGGTGTTACTAAGGGCAAGGATAGTACCTTCCTAGAACACGCCCGGGACTTGTCTGATGCACTACGACATTGGCTGCATTCCGAGAGGGCAGCTACTTTTGAGGAGTTGAGTGAGCTGGTTCTCTTGGAGCAGTTCTTTAAGTGCACAGGCGGGGACTTAACATTAAATATAAAGGAAAACAATCCTAGAACTCTCCAGGAGGCAGCAGAAATGGCTGACCTCCGACTGTCATTAATTCGAGGGTGCGGAGCAGCAGCTAGGAGTGAGTCGGGTGCAAAGGATCGTACCCCTCCCCCTCCCAAGAATTTTGATACACATAAATACACAAAACCATTAGCACTGACAATAAAACTGAACATAAACCAAATACCGTCCCGTATAAGAAGTCTAATGGTACCTCCCACTCCCAAGGGAAACCAAAGAGTAAGGAGTGCTTTGCATGTCACAAGGAGGGTCACTTTGCAAATGCTTGTCCGAACAAGCCACCAAACAAGGTTGTGTCATTGGTCCGCAGCATAGGGGTGTCGCCTATATCTTCTGAGTTTGCCAAGGGTAGTTCGTCAGAGGTTGGGACACAGCCTGTGTTCAAGAGTCCGGAAGGCTCGAACCCTGTCCGCGACGTCTTTGGGGGTCATAGAGGGCATGGTTTTGTGAGGTGGGCTGGCGAAAGGCGAGGAGTTAAGCTATTGCGTGATACAGGGGCTTCTCAGACCTTGTTAAGGAACTTTACTGGTAGACCGATTAACGCTGCTCGGGTGGTGGTAGTTCAGGGGATCAATGCTACGAAGTCCTGCCCGCTGGTGCGGATGGAGCTGGAGGTGGGTGGTGTGGCGAAGGAGCTGGATGTCGGAATTGTAGAGAACTTGCCTGTTGGGGGCGTCGACCTCCTCCTCGGCAACGACTTTGCGGTGCCTGCTTCTAAGGTTTCACCCTTGGTCGTTGCCGAGAAGGCGGCCGACGTTAGTAGGGAGGAACAGGAGTGGGTTGAGAAGTGTAGCGTACAAACCATGGCGTGTGTTGTGACGCGTTCTCAGACATCCGGAGCCTTGCAGCCACCACCTCAGTCTATCAAACCGCGGAGGAAAGGTCACAAGAAAACGGGAAGTGTTGGTCAATTGGAGAGTTTTGAGCCGGCAGTGTTTCTTGGTGACTCATTATTGGCACCTATGTTAGAGTCTGGAGAGGCCCCGGGGCCTGTCACCGCTAGTGCAGGTGCAGGGCAGGAAGAGACTCTGCGACAACATCGTTATGCGCAGCGTGAGGAAAGGATGGCTCAGCGGGACATTGGAGGGGGAAATAAATTATTTAAGATGAACTTGGATAATCTCGCACCTGCTGATATATGTTCCTTGCAGCTGGAAGATCCTGAAGTCAGGGCATGTGGTAATGGTGCTGTCGAACTGGAGAGCGATGGGGATGCGCAGCCTGGTGATTTTTTCTTGTCCGAGGGGATCTTGTATCGGAGACATCAGGATCCCAAGAAAAAGTGGGATGGCGGGTCAGGATTAGTGGACCAGTTAGTAGTACCGAGGGTGTGCCGTGAGAGCTTATTGAGATTAGCTCATGATGTGCCTTTGGCAGGGCACCTGGGGGCACGTAAGACGGAGGCAGCTCTGAGCAAGCTTTTCTGGTGGCCTGGGTTAAAGGCGAGTGTCGTGTCATGGGTGTCACAGTGTCACACTTGTCAAGTGGTTGGGAAACCCAATCAGGTCATCCCGAGAGCCCCGTTACAACCCATCCCTGTCATTGGGCCGCCCTTCAGCAAAGTAATTATCGATATGGTTGGCCCATTGCCCCCCACTAGTGCTGGCAATAAATTTTTACTAACTGTAATGGATGTAGCAACACGGTGTCCAGATGCTTACCCCATGCGCAATGGGATGGCCAAGACTGTTGTCAAAAACCTACTTGTCTATTTCTCTCGTTATGGCTCCCCTCAGGAGATCCAGTCTGATCAGGGATCCAATTTTACTTCTGCTCTGTTTAAGCAGACCATGCAGCAACATGGGATAGTGTCTGTGGTATCATCTGCCTACCATCCCGAGAGTCAGGGAGTTTTGGAAAGGTGGCACTCGACTCTCAAGAGTATGTTGCGGTGTTATTGCATGGAAAATGGGAAGGACTGGGATCTAGGTCTCCCATACGTTTTATTTGCTGCGAGAGAAGTACCTGGGGAGAGCTTGGGATTTAGCCCGAACGAGTTGGTTTTTGGACACAGGGTCAGGGGGCCCCTCCACATAGTCAAGGAGATCTGGGAGGGAGTCACAAAGCCATGCTCGCTTCTAAAGTATGTTGTTGAAAGCCGTGAGAGAATGCTAAAGAGCCTGAAGGTAGCAGGTCGGAACCTTAAGAGTTCACAAGCTCAGATGAAGGACAGATACGACCAGAAGGTGAAGCTGAGGGAGTTTGAAGTACATCAGGAGGTACTGATACTACTGTCTCTGGTGGGACACCCCTTGTCTGCCAAGTATTCTGGTCCGTATCGGGTTGTAAGGAAGGTTTCTGATCTCGACTATTTAGTAGCTACTCCTGATCGTAAGAAAAAGAACCAACTTTGCCATGTAAATCTGATGAAAGAGTATGTGAGGCGCCCCTCCGAGCCTCTCACTGTCCCGGTGTTGATCTGCAGCGATCGTGGTGGAGAAGGAGGAAGGGACAGTCAAGCTGCGGGGGAGGATAATTGGGATTGTCATGTTTCTGCGGATCAGTGGACGGGGAATTCTAGACAAGTGGCTCACGAGTTGATATTGCACCTGCCTGAGCAACAGCGTGTAGCTGTGCAGCACTTGTTTGATTCAAACCCAGCTGTTTTCGCGGAGCATCCTGGCCTCACTACTCAAGCGGTGCATGATGTCGATGTTGGGGACCACCCGCCCTTTAAATCAGTTCCATACCGTGTTCCCCCTATTGAATTACCAGCACTTAGGGAAGAGCTGGATTATATGCTGAAACGTGGGCTGATTTCTGAGGGTGCAGTAAGGTGGACTTCCCCCGTCACACTGCAGCCCAAACCAGATGGCAAGGTGCGGTTTTGTATAGATTTCCGCAGGTTGAATGGTTTAACCCCCACAAATGCCTACCCTCTCCCTCGCAGGGACGACAGTGTGGATAAGATAGGAAAAGCCAAGTTCCTCACTAAGATAGACCTTGTTAAGGGTTATTGGCAAGTGCCCTTGTCTGAGCGAGCGCGAGAGGTGTGTGGGTTTGTGGTGGACGGTGCCACATATCGTTGCCATGTTATGCCATACGGGCTGAAAAATGCCCCTGCAACGTTTCAGAAATTAATGAACGACATTGTAGCCGACATTCCCAACTGTACGGTGTACCTAGATGATGTCATAATATACGACGATGATTTTAACAGTCACTGTGCTCACAAGCTTTTTAATAAACTGAATGAAGCAGGTTTGGTGGTAAACCTGGGTAAGTGCGATTTTGTCAAAGCCACAGTTTTGTACCTGGGGTTCGAGGTGGGGATGGGTCAGGTGTGCCCTCCACAGACAAAGATCAAAGCCATCGATCAGTTTCCCCAGCCTACGACTAAGAAACAAATCATGCGGTTTCTAGGTATGATAGGCTATTATCGTCGCTTCATCAAAGGCTATTCGACTGTACTTGCACCTTTAACTGACTTATTAGCGAAGGACAAGAAATTCCGGTGGTCTCCTGAGTGTGCAGTGGCGTTTTCCTTGGTGAAACACCTGTTATGTACCCACCCCATACTCAGGGCCCCGGACTTCAGCAGACCTTTTCAGCTGGCGACTGATGCCAGTGGCGTAGGGGCTGGGGCTGTCTTGTTACAGACAGATGATGAAGGTATCGAACATCCAGTGAGTTTTTACAGTTAAAAATTCAATAGTGCACAAAGGAATTACTCTGTAATTGAAAAAGAACTCCTGGCGATAGTGCTGGCGCTCAGGCACTTCGATGTATATGTTCCTGCTTTCGGACCAGTCGTAGTGGTTTATACCGATCATCACCCTCTGAAATTCTCGAATCAGTTTCATAACCGAAATATGAGGCTGACCAGGTGGTCACTCATGCTTCAGGAGTATAATCTGGACATACGCCATATTGCCGGTTCTGATAACGTGATAGCGGATTGTCTATCAAGGGTGGATGATGTTGGTTAGACTGCCACAGGATTGAAGGTTGAGTGTGGAGGAAAATAGGCTGTCACTGTAGTTCAGCCGGAAAAAACAAATTAAAAAAAAGCAAAAAACCTTATAAAAACTCTTTATTTTTTATAACGTGTAGAATTTTGTATAAGATGTTGTAGCAGTATCTAAGTTGAATGTGTTCGCTTATTGTCGCTAAGTTAGTTGAACTTGCTCGGTGGAGCGCAACAGTCTTTATTTTTTTATATATAGTGCCTTGTGTCGCAACAGTGTGTGGTACTATGAGAAGCTTTCTGTTAGATATGAAGAACTTAGTCAAGGGTCTTATATCTTGGGGGAGGTGTGACGCTTCTGCATAGTAGCCACGTGTGGGCATGCGCGCGTGTCGGCTGCCCAGCCATTTAGAAACCGGCTGGTGGCAGCCGACCGGCAGGCTTTTCCTTAGTATATATCCTACGGCAACGTAACTAATGTCTGGGATATTCTTATGTTGTTTCACAGCTTGTAGCTGCCCTTATTCTTAACCAACGCATCTTAGTATATTTTATTCTCGATAGTTGATTGTTTCATTATAATATATAAGATGTAAGTCTAGTGAGAGTGGGAGGAGACGAGCGGGAGAGAGAGACCGGCTGGGGGACGTTGCTTCGCGCGGAGAGTCCAGCTTGGGACGAGCCTGATGTTGCCACGTGCATTTGATCGCAACGTTAGGCTTAGTTTTCGACTCCCGCACGGGGTAGAGGATTTTGACCCGGCAACTGTGTTGAGTGTTGCCAAGCATGGGATGTATTTTGTATGCCTAGGGTGGGGTCCAGACAGATTCAAGACTCAGAGCTCACCTCACTGTCGTACCCTTCGGACCCCCTTGATATCTATCCCTCTCAACCCCACTTAGAAACTTTCTCTCTTACTTTGTATACCTTCTTTCCACTACTTCACCAGTCTATTTAATTATCCCATCCCCTTGATAGACCTTATATCTATTATTGTATTAACGACGAGCTCTCAGATAACTAGATAGGATTTAGGGCCTTATGCAGAGATGTAATTGTTAATGAGACCTAGGAAGCTTTTTTGTTGTCTCATGTTTGGTGGTTTCATGCTTGCTAGTGTGTTCTTGTGTCAGGTTAGCAGGGGCTAGACCGGAGGGGAGGCTTTTTGCGATCCTTTAAGTAAAGTCTGCTGGTGCGAGTCCTGTGGACCCGCACGACTTTACTAGGATACCCGTGGGAGTCTGGGGGCATCTTCTTGTCTGTGTCCCTGTGTGTCTAGTGTTGTGTTGTGTGAGGGCCCTTGCCTAGTCCACTCAGCACTGCGCTAGCACGTCTTGCTTTTGTTTTAGGGTCGCCAGGAGAGAGTCAGATACTTGCGATCTGAGTCTCTCAAGAGAGCACCCTTTCAATTAGAGTAATTTGGCGCACAGACTTGGGAACGTCCCTAGGCTAGAGCAGGTGGCTCAGCCCGGGTATCCGAAGCCTATATCCTTCCGGCTAGACCTCTGCCACCTGGCAGATTAACAGCTAGGGGTTTATCATCTCTGTATGCTTGTTATTGTGCCACAGTTTACCGTTTTTGTGAGCATTGTGAGTCAGGGTGTGGCTTAGAGACTCTGTCCGAGCAGGCTTGCATGACTAAGAGTGAGAAGCACACCTGTATGGGGTTATGTTGCGAGTTGCTACCTTTATTTAATTATACCTATGCCATTATACACTGTATGGCCTATCACTAGTATTTATTCCTGCTTATGAGTTAAGACTTCTCTAAATCCGTAACGTACTTTCTTTGCTAAGCATCAGATCCTACAGTAGCCGTATGCAGTTTAGAAACCCGCATCTTGTCTACCGGTACGATGTTTTGAGGACTGTTTGCTTTCACCTTCTTTCACGCAGGGGTGATTAGTTGTATTAATTAACGTAACGTTAAATGTACTTTCTTCTAGTTTGTTATTAAATTGTTTCTGCAATTTAATTCCGTTATCTATCTTTTCCTTGAAGCTTTAAGTCAACTTAATTGTGTGATCTTTTATATAGCCTGCTTGACTATCAGCAGTCTATAGTGCGTGCACCCTGTAACCGAGTCATAGGATACCTCGTTGTCCAGGCAGGACTCTTGACGGTTTAGGGTGGTTTGTTGCCTGGGTTTATAGATAAGGGTTGGATCTAGCGTTTTCCGTTGTTGCTTGTTGCCGCATACCTAGTCCAATAGAAAGAGCTCAGTGTTTATATATCCCAGTACGTAACACGGTCGAATTGTATGTCGGTCTAATAGCCGAGCGTCCAGGGCCATCAATAACCCCCTTGACCATGAAGAATATGGGGGGTCCTTGGAGCATTAAGGGATTAATGGCCAACCCTATCTGCAGCCCGCGCTATTGGAAACCCTCAACATTTGGGGGCAATGAAGGTTTCAATATCATCAAAACTGCCACTCTGAAAAAACTATTTTGTATAAATATGAAGTCCGGGTGTGATGACATTAATCCCAGCTTTACCGTGCCTTCTTCGGTCATCTGATTTTTGTTATTTAGGTATATATATATAACCACTTTTTATATACATATAAGATACAAATGTTTGCATTTATCAAAAGGAAAGATTTATATCATAGTGTCGATGACTCTACACCTATAACCATATATAGCAATTCATCAAAGGATACACGTGTCTATTCAAAGGAACAATTTGATCCGAAAAATTTCTATTATTATATACGAGGATTAGATTGTCACATTAGACAAAATAGAAGATATATAGCTTCCGACCCTCAATATTGTAACACCATTACCCAAACTAATGCGTGTGCTACTCTGCAAAACATTGTGAGGTCATTTTTCTATCCCCGCAATATTAGAGATGTGATGGGGTGTGAACTATTATTACAAAAGTCAATCGATAACAAATTATATGTGACATATATAAACAATACGGGTGGAAATATTGTTTTTAACACTATGAATAGTCTGAGATGTTATTTTACACTATATACTAATTTTGATATATTAATTCTTATGTTTCTCCATCATAGAAACAAAACGCTAGGAACGGATAACTTAGAACATTTTAATTTCTTAAATACTTTCTTTAATGATGAAGAAGATTTGGATTAATGTCATTGTCATATGGATGAATATTTTGTCTTTGGTTTATGTCTAGCGTGTTATTTACAGAAATATAAGAGAGATGTTGACAACATAATATTTAAACCAGCCATAGATACAGTTGCGAAGGACCTTTTGAAAAGGAGGGATTTTTTACAGAAACCCAATAATTTATATCACCTTATGGAAATTATAAATAAATTAGACCATCCATTGGATATTTTTAACAATCTAAATGCAATGGGTAAGTTAATTTTATTAGACCTGTTAAATTGTGAGGTGATTACAGGCGAGGATACAAATGGCGGGGTTGTTTCGTATACCGGCAATTTTTGGTCATACACCCATCCGACAGAGAATGAGAAGGTTGGCAAACACTTTCAGATATACAAAATAGATTGGCTAACAACAACAACAACAACAACACTACCATATACTATACGAAACATGTTCAGAGTCCCGCTCACGACCAGTCCCGAGGATGCCGCCATGGGACCCCTCTGCTATGCGAGGCTTTTTCTCAGAAATAACCACAATCCAAGCACATTATTTCAGGAGGTGTTCAACTTTAAAAATAAACACAATTCCATAATAGGGGAAAGAAATATTGGTTTTGATGTAACGGATTTTAACAACGATATTTGTGTATATGGCTTACATGGGAACAGGGTTATAAATCACATTTCTGGGTGTGAAATGCCAACGTTCGATTGGGCACTGAAGTTTACCTCCTTAACAATAATAAAACTCCCTGCTTTGTCATTGACGAACCAGAAATGGAGAAATCGGGGGGGAGAGGCTGCACCCAGATATTTAATGATATGGAGGTGGCCTTTATAGATATCGAAACTACAGGGTTGAATGCTAGGGAATGCTCCATATATTGTGTGGGGGTGTGTTATCGAAACATATCGGGTGGTTCATTGACAGAGATAAATATCTTTACCGTTCCACCGTGTAAATTTCGAGATGCGGTCACGCCAAAACTAATTGTGGACCGAATACGGTCAGATTTAGTATCTAAGAGTGAGCTCTACACCAATATTCCAGCCACTAGTATGCATATATACATATGTCAAAATGAGGCAGAGTTAATATATAAATTAGAAAAAACCTTACTCGACCGACCAAATTTAATTTATCTATCGGGGTACAATTTACCCTTTGACATATCATTTATTTTTGTTCGAATGTTAGTGCATAATTGTAAAGGGGAGATATTTTCATTACATCGATTGACGCCTCGACAAAGAGAAACTTTAAAATGTGGATATTTGTCATATCAGATGGACGATGTGACCCGCAAAGCCTCTTTTCGATCCAAGCAATACGATCCTCTCCTGAAATTGGTCAATTCACTTATTCATATCAAATTTATGTGTCTAGTAGATTTACTTAAACTTTTTAAAATAAAATATCCCAATCTCTCGAATTATAAGTTAAATTCGGCCGCCAAGACTTTACTGGAAGGAACCAATACTATCGACCAAAAGATGGATGTCAGCGTCGCTGATCTGTTGAATTATTTCGAGTTAACGAACCTGGAGAAAATTTTGGATATAATTACGTACTGTTTACACGATCCTGGGTTGTGTTCATTAATTGAACAAAAGTTAAGCGTATTTATTGAATTAGATCACCATAGTTGTATGACTGGGAAAAATATCGAAACCATTTATAGTTGGATCCAGACGCCGTCCAAGATTATAGATAGATCCATAAAGAGATACTCGGACCAAAATAATTTGAAATAAGTCACATGTTTCGATAGTTTAGAATTGCACAATTCTGAACGTCACCGAATAAAGGGTGGACTCGTCATGTTTCCTTTACAATCTACATATTGCGACTACTATCTAGCCACGGCAGATTTTAGAAGCCTATATCCCAGCCTTATGCAAACCTATAATATATGCACCTCCACCCTGGTTTTTCACAATGGTATAGTCACGGCAATGGATCACTCTCTCGCCATTAACCGGCCCTCTTCCTTTGAGAGATATTCAGAGCTATGTCTCAGTTTAATGGGTGATTATGTACCATTCGATTTGATGGATGATTGCTGGGAGGCGACGGCGGCAAAAACCACAGAGTTTTGCTATTTTCCTCGCAATAAATTTGATGGCTCCCTAGAGAGGATAGCATATCATAGAATGGATATTCAGGTTGAACCTGGGGATATTACCCACCTATTTCCCTATTATATTACGATAGGAAAGGCGGCATTATTTCCCTTTGAACCCCAAACCCCTTACGAGATTCAAGAAATATTGTTGAGATTACTACACGAACGAGAGTTGGTATCGCCTGAGGAGGTGAACTCTCTGGGTTGTATAACGGAGGCTTTCCTATCTAGTCTCTTGATTCGATCCTCTAGCTGTGCTAAAACCCGGAGATTTGTTCACGAAATGACAGCCAGATTATGGGATACGGGCGCTTACACTCGTATCTGGTTATCTCGTATAAAATTGAGATGTGGTATCTTGTCCGATTTTCAAAGAACCATGGGGGTGAGATGAGGAGACATTCGTAACAAGATGAAGGGCCTGGACGAAAATGAGCTGGAAAGAAGAAGACTGGATGTTCAACAGAATCAGATTAAAATGATTATGAACTCGACCTACGGTCTTATGGCGTTAAACAACAAACCCCTTGCTAGTTTGATTACCCAAATCGGCCGGAGAACCATTGCTAATATACAGATAGCGGGACAATTAATTGATAAAAATTGTATAACTTCTTATGGGGACACAGACAGCTGTTTTTTTTACATGAATGATCCAACCATTCGGAGGAGTATCACCCCGGATAAAACCTATCTTGATGTTGATTTATTACTCGAAATTGAGAGTCAACAAAAATTTATTGACCAAATTTCATGCGTATTAAAAGGCTTAAAACAGTCCTCATTTGACATGCCCGGGATTAATGTTATGAAACTTTTACCCGAGAAAATTATATTGTTGGCAAATATTTGGGGAAAAAAAAGTTACGTCTTACTATATTGGCGGGATGATTCCACTCCCTATCGAGACCTAATAAAGGCCCTTTCCGAGGGGAATACGATTACTAGCAATCTCTTCCAAATTATACCTAGATCGGAATCGAGCCTATTAAAAGTGCGACGCGCCTCTACGCACATTCTAAGAGTTAATATATGGGGCATTGTCAATTTCTATCTCAATCGTTCCCTAAAGACGGACAATAATGTTGTGGATTATGCGAGCCTCATGGGAGGTACTCCGTTGGACGATGTCGTTAAAGACGCCGAACGATATTTGGATATGTATTATAAAGGTATTTTTGTTAAGGGGGACTGTAATTATCTAGAGTTGGCAATTAATTATATTACCCAAAATAAACAAATATTTTCCTCATTATAAGCTGGGTCATATTCTGGCCAAGTTGATTAAGAACATTATTATTTTTAATAATAGTTTCACAGACATGTCATATTGGAAAAGTGTCCGCAAGGAGACCCCCAATAGTCCCTACGATATAGCTCTGAAGGACTATAATAAGGATCCCGTATTATTCCCCGAATTGAAATTGGGTATCAAATCATTATTTGGAAATATGGTTTACGTGAATAATCTTTACGAGCTGAGATCTAACGATTGGGGGGTAAAGTGGTTTACCACTACACATCAGAAAAAAAAAAGTTGGAATACTCAGACAATGTGTGGCATTCTATCGGGTAATAGTATACTCCAAAAATCGGTGGTGGTGAATGTCTTTAAAATTGTTGTAGACGCCATCCAAAAATTATACCTCGGACTACAAAATCAATTTAAAACTAAGTTATCATTCTCGTTTCATCGAGATAATATGAATGGTGTATGTTTTCAGTCAGAAGAGATTGAAGCCAAATTAAAGATTACTAATATAACCATGCCCGATAAACACGATATTGCAACCATAATGGATCATTTTAATTGCTGCAAGGATTTAGCTATAGAGATACAGAGCGCGTCCTCGCATCAGGTGCTATTTATGAATTTAATGGAGACAACCAAGCCTCGCTCTGCGTTCATGTCGTGCAGTAACGAGGCGTGTCAAAAGATTCACAAATATTTTCTCGAAAATGTGCATATAAACTCGTCATGATAAGAAAGTATTTACGCAAATGAATCCCGAATCATATAAAGAGATTAAATTAATAGTATCACCTTTGCTAAAATATAAGTTGGATATTAATGATTTAATTGGCAAATGTATCGATACCATTTTCGGACATGTTAAATACTGTAAACTTTCCATTGACACCTATCAAATTTTTATAAATATGTTATGGGGCATCACATCTTGCAAGGATGTGTGTTTATTTACACTAGATACCCACATGTATATAGTTCTCATATATTATGTTGCAAAGTTGGATAAAGGATTAACTTTTATGACACCCGATGGAGAATTATGCAATCAGTTAAAACAATTCAAGTATTGCTACTGCACCCACAGATCATCTACATCAAGAAACCAAAATCCTCAAAGTCAAAGACCATCTGGACATGAGAGGCACTCAATTCCTGGCAGCAGCCTCCACGAACCAAGACCACCCACTAAACTACATGGCAACACACCCACAGACACCAAGAAATATCAAAACAACACCCAGCACACGGTATCACACACAATTATTGTCCTCTCTCCCTCCCTGCCCACCCCGAACCAACTTCCAGAAGCACATCCATACTCATATCTCTCGCCAATCCATCCACTCACTCACAGACAACACGCAGCTGCATGCACGACCTCCCGAAATCCATCCTTCCGAATCCTCCCTCCCTCGCGAGGACAGAGTCCACCTGGCCAGGCTGAGATGCGGACACCATCCAGCTCTCCTGAGCTATCAGAAGAGACTGGATGACTCCGTTGTCGACGCCTGCCCGGGATGTAACACAGCACCCCATACCATTAAACACATCATCGAAGACTGCATTTCACACAACCACTTACGCCAACAACACAACCTACACTCAATGAGAGCTCTGTGGGAAAGCCCGATCGTGGCCATGGCCTTCCTCAGGGACTCGGGGCTGTTCGGCCAGGCAGCTTAGGGAACAACAACAACAACAACAATTCAAGTATTATTCTAAAGACAGGAATGCCTTTGTTTATATAACCAATCATGAAAAAATACATCATTGATCGAAACAGATGAAGATAGATACATATTTTCAAAACATGCAAAAAATAGGGCAAGTAGAATTGGATACAAAAACCCATGGCGATGGACCGGGAATATATAATTTTAATATTGTATTTTTTATTACAAACCTCGCCTTGACACGTTTTACCTTGTTAGGGGGCATCACCCTATAAATATTTATATTTTATTTATATTATATTATACCTACCAAGAATGATATTAATTATTTTAATTGTCCTAATATTTACTCTTATATATCGTTTTATATATTTATAATCAACAACAACAACCCAAAATGAATAAAGAGGACCTATTGGATATTAAAAATATGATGGCGAAAATTGTGACTAATGAGGTTAATATCTATGAACCATTATATATTGAGGTCATGGACCAATATAATATAATGAAAAGAGAAGACCGTGTAGAAGACACTGTTTTTATAAATGATATAAAACCTATGAAAATTGCAAATGGTAAGATGCATCAATATCGTATACAAATTCAGCAAAAGCTTAGACGGAAGATGTATTCTAACTTACCACTACTAGAACTTCAGAGTGCAATTTTTGAATCTACTATAAACATTGTTCAATTTATGGATAGCGTGTGTATACTCAGAAACTGTATTGATAATTGGAACCCAAAAAACCCAAAATTACAACAATAATTTATTGGTTTTGTCTTTTCACTATGGATACTGGATTTACCACATTATCCTTAAACATTTGTATCGCTTGAGAATATTGGGTCCAATCACCCCCTCCCAGTTTGCACCCTATTTTGTATGGAAATATAATATGTTTGTATGGATTTTTGGTTGAATAGCTTTGTATTTGCTGTAATCCAAGTTTAAACCATTTCAATCGATTTTCCGGCGTATATTGTTCTATTCCTGTTCTGAGATGGTCATCAATATCTTGGTGAGTCAATATTTTCTGAGATAAAAAACATCCACTCTTTCCCATATAAAATTGTCCGAAAATATTTATAATGATGGAGTTTTTCGTGAGTATAGGGGGGTTGCATATTTTAATATCACCCGGATTGGACCGATCGGTAACAACGGCGCGATTATAATGTTTGATTGGTCGTCTGTGAGCGTAAACGTCACTATAGGGATATTTCCCCCCCAGGGCTTTGGATAGTCTGTGTGCCCTAACGGCGCAACAATTCAATATCTGTACTATAACGTAATCTGTATTGGTATAGGTTATATCTGTGACATTTCCCGGTGTAGTTGTCAGGTTGTCCATGTTAATGTGCACCTTTTAAATATATTTGTCATCCTTATATATAAATTTTACCCATTTTACCCTAACTTTTTCAATGTAGAACAAAAAATGGAAGGGCCTACTCGGTGAACCAATTTGGAGGAACTGTAAAGATCGGCACTCGGCGCCGAAACATCAGTCGGACCCAGAAACTGGAAAAGGGTCCACTTACCTGAACGCTATAGCAGACCAAGACTGCGAAGAAGTGGAGGAAGCTCAAGTTTCGAACGTGCTGTCTTGGCCAGAAAACTCTGGATGTGTTCGTCCAGAGAACTCTGTTTGGCGGCGATAACCGTTCCCGGTTTCACGTCGCGTACGGGTTGGCCAAGTTCTCGTCCCATAATGGGAAGTTGGCTAGGAGAGAAATGAAAGGAGTTTTCTGGTTAAATAAAATTTATTGTAAACAAAAAATATATAGTACGGCTAAATAAAGGGCCATATATAAAACCCCGAATGTAGATTTCTTTTTTTATTATTCATACAATTAGGCGATGGCTGATTGTAATACTAGTTTACTAATTTTACCTAAACTTTTTTCATTAGAAAATAAAATATTAAATATTCTCGATAACCACCAACAGAAAATAAATTACTACATGACTCTTGAAGAGTCCCATCTTTTCAAGGCTATGAAATTCTATCATAAAATAAAAAAACATGGACGATAAAAGAATTACATTTTTTAACCTTTATTTTTTTAATCGAGCCCTTTTCAGAGGACTAGAATGCCAATTATATTTAACGTATTTTTTTTAAATATGTTTCTTTGAATTGTCAATGTTGGATATATTGGGGCAGCATAATAATAATAATAATGATGATGCTAAGCGTAATGACATAAAACAACGAATAGCGCTCAAGTTTATTTTGGTGTCACATTTAGTAACAAATTGTAAATCAATCGAGTTCACCATTCACCAGAAAAATCTCTTCACAAAACAATATGATACCATTTTGGATAAATCTGGATACAAATCTGAACTAGATGTATTATACAAGACCCAAATCCAATCACACTGATAATAATAATGATCAAAATCCAATTTTTTCTCTCAATAACTCTACCAATTATGCTATCGTCAACTCGGACCATTTTAAGCTTTCCACTCGCAACTTTGATTTCTCTTGGGATTCGCCAGAATTGAGTGTTAGCAATATACTAATCCGATATGAAGATGTAAATGGGGGACAATTAGACTGTGCACTAAGCGAACACCACAAGATAATGGAAGGCTATGCTCAGTCTCTGGAATGGATTAAAGACCTAGTCGGAAGTCAAAATAATATAAATGAGCCAAATAATGAAGTTAAGGAAATTGATAAATTAAATTTACATCTAAATTTGGTATGTTATATATCATCTGATTTGTTAATGTTAGATGTCATAAAACACATATAATGATGACAGATTTAATAGATATGACCCTTTTCCGTTTTTCAACTATATACAATATGTTAAATAAATGTATAACAATTATCCATAAAAGTAATTGTAGTGATATTATTAAGATAAATTTTAAAAATTATATCCTTGAACAATTGAATGTTTATACCTTTAAAATTCATGGTATTTATCAATACAAACACGCGACAACTAACACCACCAATACTAATACCGGTAAACCCATCAGGTTACGGAACGGTAACATTTTAACGGCCTCCGAGGTAAATTCCATAAAGTCTTGTCGATGCGAAGATGGAGAGTCGCATTCAGATTTGGGGAGAGATAATATGTCTATAGAGGCTTTTTATGCAAGAAAAACCCAAGAGTTAGGATGTTTGACTTTTGGCAATAGATTAGAATCTGATGTTTGTGAGCTTTACAATCCATTAACGGATCCCGCTTCGTTAATGAGGGATGACATGTCTAAAAATACAGAGGTAGGACAGAAAAATATGATCTACATAACACCAACCCTCTATACGGAGGTACCCCATTCCCTGAGACATTTAATACAGAAAAATAAGTCTCATATGTTTATCGTGTTAAAAATAGGCATACTCATATTTAGAATATTTAATTTAGAAGATGAATTTCTAAAAAGCGTGGAAACATTATTACTAACCAAATATGAGACTAACAAACTCGAAAAAAATCACATTAATGATTTATGCAGTGTGTTGAATGAAACAGATACGTCAAATCATATATTCATATATTTAAATAAGCTATTTGGAGTTGACACTGTACAATGTATTCGTCACGCGCAATATACAACCTCCACGGGTAAGAATGCTAAATATACGGCTTTAGGAAACGGAATTACATTTCAAAAGCTGGTTTACATTATGCATTTTCTGCTTAGGGAAACTCAAAATATTATAGAAAACGCCTACCATTTCCAATTGAGTTCTGAAAACCATAAACGCTTGTTTCGTGTGGTATATAAAAACTCTATGGGTGGTGGTAGTGGTAGTGGTGGGGTGGAGGATACAAGTCAATATGCTACCAATCAATGTCATTGTTTCTGTCATCTCGTTAAAAAAATAGTAAAAAGAAAATACAATAATATAGTAAATAGTTCTATATTAAAAAAACAAATTAACATGTTTTATAGAATGCCCATGTTGCTTTTTACTCATGGAAATGGTAGATACAATCGGAATAATTTTACCACCCATTTCGTACCATCAATGTCCACTCTACAAACAATATACCCTAATGAAGATCCAAACATTTTAACCCAGCATTTCGTGTACTTATCCTCACTAAAATGCCAAATGGGTCACAATAATAGATATTTCGTAACCCCCAATAAGCCTCACAAAATATTCCCAGCAAAAAGAAGGGTGGTTAGAGGGTCGGTCAAGAAAAAATGTATGAAGTGGCAAGTTAATTCTAGTATTATATTGAGATGAATTATTTTACAATATTCTCATACAACACCAACAAATATATCATTAAACGAAATAGAACAAAAGGAATGCTCCTTTCCACTCTTTAATTTACATATACCGGTAATCTCGGCAATCTAACCAACCTTTTAACGGGCAAATAACTAACCAATGTCGGTAAGGGTTTGCCGCTTCGGGGTTCTGTACTACTCACACCTCCATCACATGTGCACAATGTGGTACTTAACCAGAAAATTCGTTTCTCGTTTCGTTTCAAGACATTGTTGAGATGGCAACTTTCGTTTCAAATTCCCGATATCCCGGTAAGGCCATTTGCTCGCTAAAGGGTCATTTTCTTACGCCTATGTCGTCGGTGCTTGACTCTGGTGGCGGGGCTGGTAGATTCCGGGATGTTGTTGGGGGTGGTAAAAGTATCCTCGATGGTTATATTGTTCTCAAAATCGTCTCCGGTGATGGTACTGACGTTGGCGCTGGTACTGGTGACAATATTATCCTCAGAATCGTCTCCGGTGGTGGTGTCGGCGTTGACACTACTAGCCTCAAAATCAACTCCGGTGGTGCTATGGAGCGGAATGTTGCTGCTGCTGGTAGATTCGGTGGTGGAACTCGTCGTTATTTTCGGAGTGGTAGCATCATTGGTAGAAGAATTGAGCCAATGAAAATTGGTGTTGAGCATTGTTATGGTGGGTGGGTTGGTAGATTCCGGGATGTTACTGGCGGTGGTAAAAATATCCTCGGTGGTTATATTGTTCTCAAAGCTGGTACTGGTGATGGTACTGACGTCGGCGGCTCGGCGCTGGTACTGGTGACAATATTATCCTCAGAATTGTCTCTGGTGGTGGTGTCGGCGTTGACACTACTAGCCTCAAAATCAACTCCGGTGGTGCTATAGAGCGGAATGTTGCTGCTGTTGGTAGATTCGGTGGTGGAACTCGTCATTATTTTCAGAGTGGTAGCATCATTGGTAGAAGAATTGAGGCAATGAAGAAGGGGATTTATATTGGTGTTGAGCATTGTTATGGTGGGGGGGGGGGGGGGGGGGTAGATTCCGGGATGTTGCTGGCGGTGGTAAAAATATCCTCGGTGGTTATATTGTTCTCAAAGCTGGTACTGGTGACAATATTATCCCCAGAATCGTCTCCGGTGGTGGTGTCGGCGTTAAAATCGTCTCCGGCGGCGGTGGTGGTAGAAGATTCGGTGTTCGGAGTGGTAGCATCATTGGTAGAATGATTGAGCCAATGAGGAAGGAGACTTATATTGGTGTTGAGCATTGTTTCCTCCTGAATGGTGGTGCTGGCGTTATCATAGTATCCGGTGATATAAGAAGAAGATTCGGAAGAGTTAATCCAACGATAATCAGGAAGAGACATCGTCGTATCTATTTCTTCAATGGTGGGTGTCGCTGTCGCTTCGTTATCTTTTGTTTCATTGAATATTGGTGTCACATGAGGCTCGGAAGTGTCTATGGTATGATTCTTGGTTTCGGGTACATTATTATTATCTTTATATGATAAAACAACTAACCAACATATGCCTGTTATAATTAAAACTGAAATAGTAATAATAATTACCCACGGCATGTTTTTATCATTTTCGGAAGCGTGTTTGGCCTCCTCGCCATCATAATATATGAAACTCATTTTGTTATGATATTTATCCATGAAAAAATATTTATGATGGAGGTTATGGGAAGGGTAATATATATATATATATATATTATGTATATACAAAAAAATTATCCACTACAAAAAAAATTGATTCCCTATTAAGAAATATAAATAACATAACAACGTCAATAGTTAATGTATGTATTCAATTAAGGATTGAGGATGAACATGACCCAACATTTATAGTACATAATATTTTCAAAATAAAAAATGTAGGGAAGGTATTGTCTCATAGAGATATTAAAATGTTGGCCAGAGCCAATAAAACAAGTACAGATAAAATTAACGAGGTTATGATAGCGGCCCGGGGTCCGTCAAAGAAAGTTTATTTTCCCTATATTGATAGAGATCTTTACCACGAAAATGCACAGGGATATTTCCAGTCACAGTTTATAGCCATAAGACAGTCCACATACCATCCCAAGAATACATGTCTCATCTTCACAAATGGTATTGTAATGTGTGTGGGTATAAAGGGGAATATTAAAGCCTCTATTGAAAATAACATACAAAAAATCTCTAATGTGATAGAAGCGCCTATTTTTATTAACGAGAGTTGTATCGTCAATATTATCGTTAGTTTCAGATTACCCTTCCACTTGGATTTTTTGAAACTCAAATACTTTTTAGATTCTCACGGAATCACCTACAACAACAATAATAATAATATTTCGTTTTTTTTTATCAAGATATTGATACCCATTAAACCCCTATCGGGCCAAACGCTGTACGAGTTTTACGAGCGAATGTTACCCGTGACCCATGATAATTATCGAGTGATAACCCTATTGCTTTTCGAAAATGGAGTTTGCTCTCTCCTCGGTAATCAGAGTGTTCAAGATTGGCAGATTCAACCCAACTTACTAATGGGCCTTTTTATAAATTTCAGTCATGGTAGGCAGGCCATATCCGAGGGTGAGATAGAACATGTAGTATCCTATTTCGACTTTAAACCACTTGAATGGTATTGCAAAATAAACTTTTTTATAAAAAAATCATACATTGAGAATGACTATTCCCTCTCAATTCTGCAATACTGAGTTTGAACAATCGGTCCTATTTTTGAGAAGACATAATTATCCCGACTCATCCATTGACAATGACAATCCTAGTAATAATTATTCAAGTAAAAATTTAATTAAAGATGGCTCAATGAAAATAATAAATCACGATGAAGGGAATAAGATAGTGATGGTTTCGCATGATTTTGTGAAACGCATGCGGGCCAATAATCCTTGAAACCCCGAGCGCCATTGTGGATCGTACCGGGCTAGATATAAGGAGATTAATGATAGGCGAGAGTTTTCTCAACGAAACCTAATCAAAAGACTTTGTACTTTAATAAATGGAAAAAATAATATATCAACTATAAATAAATATTGTTGCAATTGTAACCTTTAGCGCGTTCTCTATCTAGCAGGGCTCTTCTTCGCTGTCGTCGGTACTTCCACCTATTCTTATTTTTGAAGCTCAAACCTCGCAGCTCGGTAATTTTTGGTTCTTCTTCCGTTTTGAACTTTCACAAAATCCAATATAGCCGCCGAAGGGTTAAATTTTTGTATTAAAATTGGGGGTTGGTAAATCATGGGCTGGTGGTGGTTTAGATATATTTGGCATTGCCAACTTCGACTTCGATTTGCCGCCATCCTTGGACGATAAGTATAATTCCTTCATCACGATCGGCTTCAATACAATCTCCACTTCACTGCCCCTATTTACATTTCTTGCATTATTCATAAATTCAACAACCGCATTGGCAGCTTGCCTTACAGTTTCTATTACATTGTATCGCTGTCGTTCTTGCCACCGGGTAGACATAATAACCTCTTAAGAGCGCTGACTGGAACCTTTTATTTATATGTTTTTCTCTTCCAGTTAATAAAGCCCCATTTCACCCCAAAAAAATTATTATTTTTTCTATTTACAGTATTATATTGTTTTGTATATTATAAAACTTTCTATTTAACATGTGTGATACCATCAATGATGGCCCGGGGTCCAGCTCCATTTCGGCCAATAAAGTTAAATACTCAATAATTTCAGAGATTTTTTTTTTTTTTTTTTTTTTTAAAAGAGACAATGAACGGAGGAAGGAAAAACACAGATAAAACAAAAAGGTCCATGTGCCTAAAGGCATCCTCCATTCATAAAATGTTTGTAACAACTGGATTTAAACATTTGTAGATTGTAAGTTTGTGGAAAGCAATTCGAGGGAAGTGAATTCCAAAGAGTAGTAGTTCTAGGGATAAATGAATTTTGATAAGCAGAAGTTCTGCATTGTGGAGGAGAAAGTGTAAATTCATGGACGCTCTCAGCTGCCCTAGTTCTACGGGGAAAGATGTGGAGAGGCGGCACAATTGAAGCAAGTTCCTCGGAACAATTGCTGTGAAAATATCTGTAGAATAATGCAAGGGATGCAACGTTTCTTCGTATGGATAATGTAGGAAGGTCCTGTGTGATTGCAGGGTTATTGATTAATCTAATAGCTTTATTTTGAATTTTGTCCAACTGCCTCAATGCAACCACTCCACTTCCACTCCACAGAGGTGAACAGTAATCCATCTGAGAACGCACATGACTTTTATATATTACGGCCAACTGCTCGTCAGTGAAGAATTCTCAAACTCTGTACAGAAGTCCCAGTTTTTTAGAGGCATTCTTAGCAATGCTTCTAACATAATGTGTCCAGCTCAAGTTAGTAGTTAATGTTACACCGAGAATGTCAATACTAGGGGAAGTGGGAATATTTACATCATTAAAAAATATATGGGAGTCAGTGAGATTCTGTCGGTTAGAAAATTGAATGTACTTGGTTTTCTGTGCATTAAAGGAAACTAGATTCTTTTGTCCCCATTCTTCAATTCTAGAAAGGTCCTGGTTCAGAGAAATTGCAGTGCTTATTTTTGAATTTATAAGATCGGGTTGGGTGAAAGAATTGGTAAATGTGAAGGAACTGTGGAGTGTTGAGTCATCTGCGTAGGAATGTATTGGATTATGAGTGGTAGATATGAGATCATTGATATGAATGAGGAACAGAGTTGGGGCCAAAACTGATCCCTGGGGAACACCAGCATTTATTGAGTGAAATTGAGAATAAAGGCCATCTACCATTACACGTATTTTTCTGTTATGAAGATAAGAAGAAATTAGTGGAACTAATGATGCAAGGCCGTAGTGTGACATCTTCGACAATAAGGATTGATGCCAGACTCTATCAAATGCCTTTGATATATCCAGTGCTATTGTATGTGTTTCACCATGTTGGTCTGTAGCTTGGTTGATTTGATGCGTAAGAAGGCAAAGAATGTCTGCAGTTGATCGACATCGTCTAAAACCATACCACTGATTAATTTATTATTCTCAAGATGCTTAATTATGTGATTATTTAATATAATTTCAAATACTTTACCAAGAGTGGAAGTTATAGCTATTGGTCTGTAGTTTGATGGATCTGAAGATGCACCATTTTTAGGAACTGGATGGATGTTTGCTTTTTTCCAGGGTACTGGGAAGCATGAGGTATGAGTACATAGACGGACATTTTTTGCCAATACAGGAGCGAGCACCAAGGAGCAATTCTTAACCCTTAACTGTCGGCGAGCAACATAAGTCGAGTTAAATAAAGCTGGACTATGTGGCGGCGCTCGACATAGGTCGTGTGGCAATTTCAGCACGTAATGTTGCTGAGAGAGAGAGACAAGTGGTGGCAGGAGAGTAGCGAGCGTATGACTGCTCCAGACCACCGCGGCGAACCTACTGACACGAATCCCACCTCCTCCCTCCCTCTCTCACTCGCTATATACGGAATTGTATGGGGAAAGTGCCTAATTACATGCTTTTTGCACTCGCGTTGCACGGTTATTGCAAGAAAACTAGCCATCATAAAAGGATCGTTATGGTGTCATTCGAAAGCTCTGTTTATGCCCTTTCAGGGATAGATACTTGTTTTACGTTCTGGGTCTTATTTAGGCATGAAAATGATCACGTAAACAGCCCTATTTTGGCTAAAAACACCCCGCTGGGCGGTACATATAAATAAACCGCCTAGGCCGCTAATAAGGTGTTAAGTACTATTGGAGGAATTTCATCTGGACCAGGAGCCTTATCTACTGAGAGATTCTGCAAAATAGTTTTGACATGTCTGGTGTGGATCTTAAGTGAGGGAATTTCAGGCGAATTAAAATTAAGTACAGGGACATCTTGATTTATTTCATCTAAGGTTGAGTTGGTGGAGAAAATATCCGCAAGAAGGTTAGCTTTACCTCGTGGGTCACTTACAAGATTGCCAGTCGGAGATTTTAATTTTGTATTTCTTCCAGATTTTTAATAGCCATTCGTATATTTTTATTTAAGTCTTTATTGTTATTTATCTTTGTGGTATCCTGTGATAATATCGATGGAGCTTCTTTTAATATTTCCTTAATCAATGCCACCATAGTAATCAATATTTCCAAGTAATAAATTTTTTGGGAGCGTATAGTATCGTATTCCATATCAGAAGATAGTATAGTTTCAAATATTAAGAGGTCGAGGTGAGACATGTTCAACCGATCATTCTTAGTCAATAGGGCAAATAAAGTATAATAGGGTCCATTGATCATGGCATCCTTTCTGAGATGTTGATCTTCCGATTCATTTTTTCTAACTACATTTTTGGATATGACATTTAGTGAGATATGTGGTCGTTCCTAGAATCGATGATATGGACAGTCATTCGTGTTGAATTTTGGTTTACGTAGCACATCTGTGATAATATAACTGACCAATAAACCTAGATAGTGATCGTCAATACATTTATCATTCTTTTCGTCACAGACAAAAAAGTTTCCGTGACACAATTCTTTCCAGATTGATTCACAGACATGCATTCTGTTAACATACACAACCCCTTTACTGTGTAGGGCCTTACTACACTGAGGAGTTTTATATACACAAAGGTTTCCTTCGTCAATCCATCCGTATTGGAAATAGTATTTCTTAGCGGCCGAATTTAGGACTTTCATATCTATTTGTGTGGGAATGTTCGGGTATATAGTTTGCATGTATTTTAATACACACTGACGTTTATCCTCGGTGGATAAGTTTGCCTGCAGAGCAATTTTTTCGAGATTAATAAAAATATTGGAAAGATTATGAAAGAAAGATTGGTACCCCAATGTTTAAATCAAAGTTGAAAAATTACTATCATTGTCTCCTTTTATAAAATCCCACAGTTTATTTTGTATCAGATTAAACAGGAGGGACGTCGATGTTCCCACCATGGTCCGATCTCTAACGAATATGTGTTGATAACCGCACAGGGCTATAAAGCCACAAATATACATGAGCAGACTCTGAGACGGGGCCGTTTCTAAATTCATACGGAGAAAAGCCTCTTTCAAATTAACCGTTACCATATTCCCGGTGCACCCGTGGGCCAGACAGGATTCGTAATATTTGGGTTGGGTGTTAGTAGTCATTTTCAGAGCTTCCGTGACCGTGTTTAGGATACCAAAGTTTCTCAGTGAATTTAACAAGGGCAACTGATACTAAACAAAATAAGCCCCCATACACCTCACCAAAATGACGGGAAAGTTGTTATTTTAGACGTTTTTCAAAATGGCCGCCGCCGTCATCTTAAAATTTTTATAAAGTTCTATTTCTTGAAGTGAATGGCCAAAAATGACAATTTTGCTGTCTATTCCCACTAATTTTGGTGTCAGAAGATCAATGGCATGGCACAATTAAAAAATAATTAATAAATAATTACCAAATAATTAAGTAAATAAGAAAATAATTAAGAAAATCAATGGGATGGCATAATTCATGATTTAGAGTCCCATTAACCTCAACATCTAAGACAAATATGATGTTGTTAAACCCATTGAGAAACTTTGGTATCCTAAATTAATAAAACATGAGACCTACTGCATTAAGATGCACTATCACTGCAGGACAAATATGATGCACAACTGTCAGAATCACTTCCGCTGTCATCATCGCTGCTCTCCATTTGTGGATGACTTGGAGTTTTTAGAAGATCCAGGAATGATGGAAGTGCAGGTTGGGTATAGCGTACTGGGAGGCATAAGCCATTTACAAGGTGCCATCCATGGCAAATTGGTGATGGATGATTCTGAAGCTGGAAATTCTTCTGCAGATATATGAGGTAATTGGTGCGCTCTAAGTGTGGTCGTAGACTGTCAGAATCAGGTACCAGTCTGATGATCTTCTTTTTCTTGAGTACTGACCACTTTGCTGCTCTCACCTCTGCTAGGGTCTTGTGTTTGGTGTCACAATAGATGTACCGGATAACAAATTTCTGTAAGTCATTGATGATTTCCTGTGTGACTGGGATGATTGTGCCACAACTTTTAAGGAGGTTGCGAGCTTCTGATGATTTTTCTACACGGTCAACAATAGTTTTCTTGCCTATTCCATAAAAGCCGGAGTTATGGTCGCATCCGGTAAGAACATAAAGTGGGATCAAAGACTCCGCCATTGCCTCACTACACAAACACTGAGCATTTATCAGCTGAGATTTGCGTTTCAAGCACAAGAGTCCTGATATTTGCCGAGCCACATAGGCTGCCTGAACGTACTGTAGTTATCAGTATCTTCAGTGTCTATGACATCTGCTTCTGTATACCCTTCTGACCGCAGCTTACCATAAAGAGTGAACAGAGCTGTGTCTGCTTCTGCATGGGCGTATGTGAGATTCTGCAAAACTTCATCTGTGGTGAGATTCCTTGCTGGTTTGCCAACAACACAGTGTATGAACTGAATAGTGGTTGTAGATGCCTTTCTTTTGAAAGCAGCCTTGATAAATGCTTGAAGGCGAACTTAATTTGCTGGCTTACCAAGAAGAGCATGAAAGTCTCTATTAGAAGGAAATTTGTCCTCTGACTTCATAAACACATTGCAAATGGACTGATTTTTTTTGACGGTGTTGTCGTTCACTATCTTTGATGGAGAAGTCTTGCTCGTACGAGTCATTAACCAAGATAACACATTCTGCATTCGAATGTCTATTCAGGACAAAGTTCACAAGTTTCTCACCATAGTCTCCCCACGTTAACTTGGTTCCATCTGCTTTTTCTCTGTCTTCAGTAGTAGGCGTTGTTAGACGCCAGATTAGTCCCATGTCTACTATTGATGTGTAAATATCAGGGTACGGTATGGATGTCATTGTCAGTTTTTCCTGTAGCTTACTCTTCTGCGTTTTGCGCATAGTACCATTTGCATTGAAAATTGAAAGGCACTCATCTGTTACTCGATGCTGCATTAAGTCTTCCATCTTTAAGCCGTCACTTGCCTCAACAAGTTTGATGACCGAGGTAAATGCCTTACTCTCCATTTCTTCAGTTGTCTGTTTCAAGTTTTCACTTGCTGTCTTCTCGATTTCTTGAGTTGCAAAATTGCCTCTTTTACTACGTGGTATTCGAGCATTGAGGGACTTTGTTTTGGAATAGACTCTTTCATTTACAAATTCCTCCACTTTTCTTTCTCCATCGGCCTTTGCAGACTTCAGATCAGCAAAGAGAGCTGGAGAGGCTTGAATTCCAGATTGTAGGGATCTTAGTGTCAGATCTGATTGGTCAAATGGATCACAATGGAACTCGGTGAGACATGCACTGATATCCTGCACAGATTGTTCATCTATCTTCATCTTACTTGGGGCACAATCTGCATGCTTTCTTGAACCTCGTCTCTTGTGATTTGCGTGACGATGAACACAGCCTCTTATCCGGTTGACGTTGTTAACATTCCGCGTGTTTGACAGGAGTTGCTTCTCATTCTTTAGAGGAACTGTGTCCAGATGTTGTTCATCCGTTATCCTTGGTCTGATGGGTGGTTCACCACGCTTGACTGTTTTGTATGGTTCAATTCTTTGCATCTGGCTTCCAAGTTCTTTGAGGCTATCAGAGAGCTACGAAGGCAAGGTGCTATTTGCAACTGGTCTATCATCATCTAGGGTAGGTAGATTTAGCTTAGGTAGGTCTGGCTGAACAAACATGACATTTGTACGATGTGATTGGCCACTTCCAGTCAAAGTGTCACTTTTGAAGTCATCGTTGTCGACTATACATATTGCCGGTGTTCCTTCAGAAAGTTCAAAAGGACACTCAGTTGAATGCTTCAGGTCAGTAACTGCCCAGAAATCTCTAAGCAAAAGCACATCATTGTAACTGATTCCCAGGCCATCCTTATGTAATATGTCTACCATTTCTCTGCTCTTTGTCATACCATGTAGCAGTACACCGAGGTTTGTCTCAAATGCAGTACTTCTTCCAGTGATGTAGCTGGTCAAAATAGACGCAATTGATCTGACTTGGGGCTTGTCATCGACTTCAGACTTTGTGGGGTGCTTTAACCAAGTGATGAGCTTCAAGAGGAGATCATTCAGGTCTTCATATTCTTCTAGCTCATGTATGTATGGAGGCCAAGGAACAGTTTTTGTTTTGATGATCTGATCTCTGACTCGCCCAGCTACATTCTTCACCAGCTGATCGTCACTTACACCTAGAGAGGATATTGCAGCCTCAATATATGAACCTGCAGCTCTTGCATCATATACCAGTTCACTCACATTCTTCTGACCTCGTTCATGATTTGCTATGTCATCTCCAAATTCCTTGATCAGAATTTCCTTCACGAAACTGGACTTTGCTGTGGAACAGTAACCATAATTTGAAGTAATGCCTTTGTAATCCTTTACAAGAGCTTGCAGTGTACGGATTTCATGATCTTCAAAGATAACTTGACTGACATGATGAAAGAAGATATTTTGGGCCTCTCGAAGATTAACATGTTGCAGATGGTCTGTTTTTTCATCAGGAAAAGACTCCTTCAGAGGGTTGCTGACATAATTGCGCCAACATTCACGATGATAACGAATTTCCAATCCAAACACCGTTCGACTGTCTGGGATAGATGCAAGTAGGGTATTCAATCTTTCTCTTATAGGCTCATCTGACAGACAAACTGTATGCAACTTGAACCGGTTCCATGCGTCTACTGTTGACAGCAGCAAAAGTTTGGACTTGCCAGGATTACTGGTTTTTTGTGGTCCTTTCATACACCACACACAGAGATTCTTATCATGAACCACTCCAGTACTAGAACGAAGCTTTTTAGGCACATTTCCTGGGAGTTGTTGACTTGAAGTTGATGCTTGAACTTCTTCCTGTTCAGATTTCCGTTTACGATTCTGTGCTTGCTAAATATAGCGATTACTACTGATCTGGGTATAACATTTACTATGCATGTACAGGCCTTTAGGCCCCTTGTCCCACTCCACTGCTGCATAGGCATGCTGAAATTTATCAAGTTCCTTCCACCGAAAACACTTGCTCCTTAGATTCTCCCACTTTGTATCAGATGTCTTGTCCGTACTATCATCAGCTATACAGGGATGTTGACATAATATGCATTTTAATCCAGGTCCTGGGTCAGGCACATCACTAACTCCTCTACGTTCCATGCTTATGATTCTTCACGCCAAATTCGATGCAACAAACCTGAAAAAGAAGGAATTGATCAGTCAACATTCTTGGTTTACATTTTAAATTATATATTATATTATTTGAGTAAGTTTCAGAGGATCCGTGACCCTGTTTAGGATACCAAAGTTTCTCAGTGGATTTAACAACATCATATTTGTCTTAGATGTTGAGGTTAATGGGACTCTAAATCATGAATTATGCCATCCCATTGATTTTCTTAATTATTTTCTTATTTTCTTAATTATTTGGTAATTAGTTATTAATTATTTTTTAATTATGCCATCCCATTGGTTTTCTGACACCAAAATTAGTGGGAATAGACACCAAAATTGTCATTTTTGGCCATTCACTTCAAGAAATAGAACTTTATCAATTTTTTAAGATGACGGCGGCGGCCATTTTGAAAAACGTCTAAAATAACAACTTTCCCGTAATTTTGGTGAGGTGTATGGGGGCTTATTTTTTTTAGCATCAGTTGCCCTTGTTAAATTCACTGAGAAACTTTGGTATCCTTAACACGGTCACGGAAGCTCTGAAAATGACTACTATGTGGTTCACAAATCGAGAAACAAAATGTAGTACATATTTCGGCGCGATACCCCCTTGTAAAAATGTATAATACTTTCGACAGCAACAGTTTTTGAAGGCGGGTGCCGCACCGACACTAGCACTATCCACACATGTGCCCTCGCACACAAAGAACGGGACCTGTTCTGCAACATCAAAACATGGAACGCTAAAATATTTAAACATTAAATTTAGCAATTCATCATTATCAATGTCATTGTTATTATTGTTGGTCATGGTTGATATCAGGGTGGCGATATTATCCATCTTAATTTTTTTAGAGCGGGGTTGTTCGTCGCCATTATTATGACCCCTAAATAGAATGGACAATAGGGATTGTTCAATTCTTCTCTGTTCAATGAAACCCTTTAGGACAATGGCAATTTCTTTTAATTCTTGATGGTTAAACCTATCCACATTATTAATAGAGACTATATGAATATCACCCAGCGAAAAGGTGCTGGGATAGGTGAACATTCTCTACCCGAAACATTCTACATACATAATGTTTTTATTATCCCATTAGCGGGCAAACATTATTTTAGCCCTTTAGCGAGCAAAAAGTTATGTGTAAAATTTGTACACTTGCTGTTTTGAACAAAACACTTTTCGTACCCTGTCTCTGGTTTTCATGGACTCTGAAAAAAGGCCAGGACTACGAGTCTTTAAATTTATAATATCTCTCCTTTTAATGAGAACATCGTCAATCTCATATAGACCGTCCGGTAATCGTGAGCAGGGATTACACAAAACTATCTCCCCCATTGCATTCAAATGGTAAAACATTCCCATATTCTTGGCTTTATGTACGAGGGGTTTCATACCCAGTAGAGGCATATTTAGTGTGGTCTCTCCTCGACCCAATGTCACCCGCATTTCCAATGGGTCGCCCGCCGCTTCGGTCAGGGGTGGACAGGCGAGCAATTAATGTTTGTGCCTTTCGCAACCACAGAGGGTCTTTTGCATATTATTCTTGAATGCATTTGCATTACCCAAATCCCCCCATATATTAATAAATATTGCTTTGTGGTTTGTGCATATTCCAGCAATAAATGGCTCCTCAGAGGGAGGAGGATGTTTTTGTTGTTGATTCCACAATATATCTAAATAATTTTGACGTAAATTATAATTTTTATTAATTGCCAAGGCGTTGGGTAAAATCAAAGCATCGTGAATACTTCCCGACTTCCTACAATCAAAATTGTCAAAATAATCCATTATCGAATCAGAAAAAAATTGAACATCTTCATTTAAAAACTTAATGGGATTCCGATATATAGAATAATTTAATATTTTAATCAGACATAAAATGTATAATAATACTAAGCCAAATAACCATATTTTAGCGGACAGGGATATTTGCGATAGGGTTGGAATTTGAACGCTTTAGCGGAATGTTTCACAACACTGTGACCAACTGGCTTTTTTTTTACTATATTGACCCCATTTTAAATATATTTATATAGAGGGCTTCGGTTAACTAACCATGGCCTGTTCGATCCCAGAACCGGCACCTTCATCGCAAGAGGAAGATGAAAAATGATGGGACCGTCGCCTTCCCTAAGAGTACGGCTGAAATCGCCGTCGTATCGTTGGAAGGTAAACGGATCATTGGTATGGATCCTGGGTGAAAGAACATTACCATTTGTGTAGAGTTGGACCCCAAAACTCGAAAGATTACTAAAAAGACGAGACTGACTTCTAAAAAAAAATGAGAGAGCCGGCGGCGAAAATTTCACCGCCGCGGATGAAGACAGTAACGCTGCCACCCCCAGAAACTTTCCCTGGATTCATCTACATTGTCGTTGTCATCTACACTACAAAGAGGAGTCAAGGTGGAAAGAAAACAAGTTTTCTGGTTAAGTAAAGTTTATTGTAAAAAATTAGCACCACACGTGATGGAGGTGTGAATAGTACGACTCTAAATAAAAAAGGGTTGTATTTATATAACCCCGAAGCGGCCAAATAATGCTGGCCCGGTGAGTTATTTGCCCGCTACGTAAAGGGTTACGTAAAATGTAGTGCCTGTTGGGGACTTAAATTGTCTCGTATATAGTCTTTTATCTTATGTTCGGCATTGTCCAGTAATTTCATATGATTCAACGATTCCTCTTTTTGTTTCAATAATCTATACCAATAATTAAATTTCGATGCATATTCCATATATAATTTATTATATACATAATGTATCATTCGCACCCATCTTTGAAAATTTTAATTAATCAACCAAAAATTGGGAACTACAGTATATTGCCGAATCTCGGTTCGATGGTTGAATCGAGGATAATATCCACCGACCTGACCATATCTCCATGAGTACAATGGATAGCCTTCTGCAATGCAACATTAAGCATGGATGAGTTCTCATCTAAAATATGATGAAGGTTTTATAAAGAACCTATGTATATTATCTTTGACAAAACACTATGTAAAATAAAATTAGGTAAAATATGTGAAAGAAAATATACCTCGTCCGATCTCATTATATGAAAGGTGGTGACATTCTGGGAAGACGGAAAGTCGGTGGCTTTCATCCTCTCCTCCTCGGACACGAAGGCTGACAAATCGCCACCCCTACGATAATCTTCGAGAAAGGTATCAAATATACACCTCGCATACTCATCCTCCGAGGTAAAAATATAAATACATTTCTTTAAATGAAAATATAGAAAATTAATTAGACTTTCGTCCTCGGTGATGGATGAGGGTATTATTATTATTTTTTTATTAAACTTCGTCTGCTTTTTGGTATAAGGGAGGAATTCAAATAGCCCTCTTCCCTCAGAATATAGATACTCTTATCATTATCCTCGATGGGATAGATACCCAAATCAAAATTATATCTATCCGTGTCATTTCGCAGGTGAGGACAACCACATGTGTCATTATCGTCGACAATAATCACTTTAAAATTATGAATGGGTATAGTGATCCTCACTGGATCTTTTCTTCACAATCTTGCCATATTTTTTAACGCAATTATCCGCTCTTCGAGACTGGTGATGGAGGATAAATCTGTCCAGAGTCGGTGGTCTTCCTGGTATAGCTCTTTTACCACCGAGCACTCACTCAGTGCCGAGAAGGGTCTGACATAAAACCATAATAGGGGAATATCATTACCCAACACTTGACATATTCCCCTGTGTTTCCAGATGGATATAAAAATCCAACTCGAATTGAGTATGGCCTTCCATGGAGCAATTGAGTCGCATACTTTCGGCGATCCTACCACAACGAGAGCTCTTCCAGAGATTGTTTAGAAAAAAAAATGACACAATCTCGTCGAATATAGCATATCGCTCGGGAATATTCGCCACGGTAATCACTAAAAGTTGTATCTTTTCTATAAAGAGAAAATCTTTGGTGAATTCGATACCCTCATGTTCAAAAAAAATTCTCTTCAAATTGGCCGTAAAAATGGACCAAGTCTTGACATTCTGAATTGTCACATTGAGTCCTATACCCCACGCCCCTCTTTGTGGAAAAGTACGGCATGTTTCGCAAAATAGGATTTTCGGGGGTCGTCTTGGAGGATGAGATCCCCTTCACCTCGACTTTCCAACAATTCATGATTAAAAAACACAAAACAAAACCCATTGGTGGGAATGGTGGGTTTTATAAACAATTCACAGCTTTCTTTGTAACTTTTTATATTACAGGTGTTACACATATAAAATACATATATATACTTTAAATTTGAACACAAACATTGGTAATTGTCATGATTAGAACAATGGGATAATTTCAGAGACCCCCAAAAAGTATCCGCTCCTCGCCCGATACTGACACTGACATCCAAACCGACATCTTCGGTATAATTATTGTTCAAGACAAACACATCCCGCGCCGAAAGACTCATAGTATCCTTTCTATAACCCTGCCGAAAATCACCGCGATAAATCGGACCCTGAATAACTATCTTTATTTTAGAAGCCTCCAACACGTAAACGTCTTCCCTAATTTGTACATTCACTATGACTTTTTTAGCCGAGGGAAACAATAATACATTTGAATGGTATTTGGGTAAGGTGGGAATCTTACATAATACTACTAGAGTTTTATAACTTGGGGGTAAGGATATCGCGATACAACCATCATGGGTAAATTCAAATCTCCGAATATGTATAAGTTTGATATTTTTGGCCATAATTTTTTTGACCATATCTTGATAGGAATATGATATACAACGCAGGGATATGGGATATATTAATATGTCATAGCTCATACCTAATAATGCCATATTATAATCTTAAAAAATGGGCAAACAACTCATCAATCAGGGTCAATATTGTTTTACTGCTTTGGTAGGAACCATACTACTCACACCTCCGTATTCCAACCCTACCACAAATATCCCTATAAGGCCATTTGCCCGCTAAAGAAAGTAACTATATGTATATATATATATATATATATATATATGTGTGTGTGAGAAGAGTATATGTGTGAGAAATGTATGTGTACGTCTCTCAAATGGCCCATGATATGGGATCTACTCGAAAAAGAAGAAAGAGAAAAAAGGACGAATGGAGTATCTCCGGTGATAGAATGGCCCGACTTTACCAAATTGAACTAAAAGTTATGCCAATACCCCAAGCAACAATTAAATCCATGCCAATACCCCAAGCAACAATTAAATCCATGCCAATACCCCAAGCAACAATTAAATCCATGCCAATACCCCAAGCAACAATTAAATCTGGGATATCTTGGTATCATCATGTAACCATAGTTTTGTCGCCTCCACATATTTCTCATAAATCCAGGATATCTTGGTATCATCATGTAACCATAGTTTTGTCGCCTCCACATATTTCTCATAAATCCAGGATATCTTGGTATCATCATGTAATCATAGTTTTGTCGCCTCCACATATTTCTCATAAATCCAGGATTATATCTTGGTATAATTATTTGTCGCCTCCTCATATTTCTCATGTAAACAGCTCGTCGTCGTCGTTGAAGTTGACGTCTCGTTTTTTTCTGAATATATCCAGAATTATAATAGATGGGTGGATGCTTAGAGGTTGACACAAAAAATCTCTTTGTTGGGGGTGTCATTTTCGGGTTGGGTGAGGGGGCAGGTGGTGCCGGGTCCAGTGCCGGTGTCGGTGCCGGTGCCGGCGCCGGTACTGCTCTAGGCTTCTCACCAATATTTATCCCAATATTGGGGTGAGGTTGTGTTGAATTAATTATGAACACAATCGGTGCAGTTCCAATAGAAATATTTATTGGAGGTTTAGTTGGTGGTGGAGGCTGGTCAATTTCAATCGATGATAAATACTCGGAAGGAGAAGGCTGGTCATCTTCAAAAGGAGTTGTTGGTGGTGGAGGCTGGTCATTTTCAAAAGGTTCGGAAGGAGGAGGAGTTAGTGGTGGTGGAGGCTGGTAATTTTCAATTGATGATAAATACTCTAAAGCAAAAGGCTGGTCGTTTTCAAAAGGCTCGGTAGGAGGAGTTGGTGGTGGAGGCTGGTAATTTTCAATCGATGATAAATAATCGGAAGGAGAAGGCTGGTCATCTTCAAAAGGTTCGGTAGGAGGACGAGTTGGTGGTGGAGGCTGGTCATCTTCAAAAGGCTCGGAAGGAGGAGGAGATTAATAATAATAATAATAATAATAATATTTATTCAGTTAGCAATTTACAGAGTTGGTACCACATAGTTTGTTATAAATATGACATGTACCAGCCTTGCATAATTCCAACTAAGGATAGCCCAATAAGGCCGTTAGGTGTATTTCCATTGGGGTCCTTGTGGGATTAGGTTAGCTGGGGAAATGGGGAGGATAAAGAAATAGATACTTTAGAGAAAGTATTTCTAGGGGGTTATTTTAAGATACCTTACATCCTATAGTAAATATCAGTAATCCATAATCAGTAATAATTTCAGTTTGGTTTGTCTATCTCTTATGTCGTATTTAGTAGTAGACATAAGCTTGGTGCTCCCTTCTCGCAGCTGTCCGGTTCAGGTGTTCCTTCAGGCTACGTCTGAAGGAATACAGTGTTCTCTTTTCACGGACTGACTGGGGTAGGTCGTTCCAGTCTTTGATGGCAGTGAAGAAGAATGTTTGCTTACCCTGTCCTTGGATTCTCGGGACCTTAAAATTAAACATCATGTTTCTTGTATTATGTCCACTCCTCTCATTTGCTTTAACAAAATCATTCTTTAGATACTCTGGAGCTCTGTCATAGAAAATGTTGAAGGCATTAGTTAGCCTGATTTGTTTGGCCCTGTCAGAGACATTGAGCATACCTAGTGGCTGAAGTTGTTCCTGGCCAACATGTGATCTGGGTCCTAGGTTCAGCATGAACCTAACCATTTTATTTTGAGTGACCTGAAGTTTGTGCTGTGCTGATTTAGATGATGCAGAGTACCAGGATGACACAGAATAGTCAAAATGACATTGAACAAGCGCTTGGCAGAGGGTCTTTTTGGTCGCCGCGGGCAAGCATCCCACCTGTCTATACAGGTATTTTATACGTGCTCTACACTTACTCAGGATAGATTCCAAAATTGTTTCACCTGACAAACTCGCGTCCAGTTTCAGTCCGAGATATTTAACTTGTGACACTGTTGTTATAGGAATATCATTACAGTTGACTGAGAAGCCCACAATGTCTTTCAGTTTGCGTTTTGTTCCACATAAGATGGCTTCCATCTTGCCCAGGTGAAGAGATAGTCTATTGTCCACTAGCCATTCACTACATGATGCTAGTTCTTTGGAAAGTGAAGCGGCAATACTTATTGGGTCTTTTCCTGAAACCAGAAGCACGCTGTCGTCTGCATACAGTAATAATTTACATGAGACGCTCAGTTCCATGTCGTTCACATAACAGAGAAAGAGTAAGGGACCAAGGATGCTTCCCTGCGGGACCCCACAGTTAATTGGCATAGGATCACATATATTATCATCAATTTTGACTCTTTGGGTTCTACCACTAAGATAAGATTTAAACCAGTTCACAGACCCTATGCCCATAGCTTGTAGTTTATTACATAGGATATCATGGTCTACTGTGTCAAACGCTTTTTGTAGATCAAGAAGAACCATACCGGTGTAGTTACCTTTAGACATTTCTTTACGAATGTGATCCGTTAAGTGGATGAGACAGGAGTCTGTCGAGTACATGCATCTGAAACCTGATTGAAACTTATAGAATAGATCATTTTGTTTGAGGTAGTGTTCAATTTGGGTGTATACCGCTCTTTCAAGGATTTTAGATACAATACATAATATGCTAACTGGTCTGTAGTTGCCAACTTCTAGTTTATTTCCTTTCTTGAATAGAGGGGTTACAATAGCTTCCTTCAGTTCAGCAGGTACTGTGTTGGTGTTACTTGACAAGTTGATGATGTGGGTTAGGGGGCCTGCTATACCAATGGCTCCATCTCGTAGATATTTGGCAGGAATTTTGTCTGGTCCTGTGCTCTTATGTACATTTAGGTTAGACAGCTCGTCAAAAGTGTATTTTGGTGTAACATTTTGCAATCTAAATGTGTTCGGGTGTATGTCTTTATCTCTGTAGAAATTACGAAAGGTGGCCGTAGTTGTCGTGTATTTATTGAGAGGTTGAGGTAGGTTCTGTGCAAGTGTGTTTGCTATGGAAGTGAAGAAGGAGTTGAAGTAGGTTGAAATTTGTCGTTTATCGTGGCAAACCTGATCATTAATGGTGAGAGCAATATTAGTGTTAGACGAATCCCTTGTCTTGTTGCTGTAGCCTGTTGTTTTTAGGTGCCTCCATAGTTTCTTTGGGTTATTCTGATATTCCTCTGCCTTATTGTGAAAATAATTATTTTTCGCTGATTTCATTTTCCTACTTAGTTTATTCCTGGCCCTGTTGAACTCATGTTTCAGACCTTGATCCTGTCTATGTTTCGCTAGCCTTTTTAACAGATTGTCTGTGTTCCAGATGGTGTAGTATGTCATTGTTGATCCATGGGTCTGACCTTGCTTTAATTCGTATGTCTTTCAGAGGAGCTATTTCGTCTAGGATGTTTGTGATGATGGTTCTGAAGCCAACCCATGCGTCATTAACGTTTGTACTTCCAAACACTGGAGACCAGTCTGTATTCCATAAAATGTCCAGAAATGTTTCCTTATTGTAGTTTCTGAGTGACCTTGTTTTGATAATCTTGTGATTCTCTAGGGTAATTTTTGTGGTTTTCCGTGTGCAATATGTGACGAAGTGATCACTTATCCCAGTCTGTATAACCCCTGATTGGGATATTTTGTCCTCTCTGTTACAGTTTATGTGGTCTAATATTGTGGCAGTGTTCTCAGAGATACGTGTGGGGGTTGTGATGAGTTGTTTGTGATTGTGCATTGTCAGTATATGCCTATATTCTCGTACAAGCCTATCATTTCGTTGTTTGTAACACAGGTTAAAATCCCCTAGTATGATGGATTCATTCCGAGGGTCTAGCGATGACAAAGTTCGTTCAAATTTGGTCAAGAATTGTGTGTCGGCTGGTGGCCTATAGCATACCCCAATTGTGATGGGTCTTGTCCTCGGCAGGTGTAGGTCGATCCACAGAGCTTCGTGATTTTCTACATGGAGGTCGGTCCTAGTTGTGTGTGTGAGGTTGTTTTTTACATACAGACATACTCCTCCCCCCTGCCTATTGCGATCATTCCTAACCATGTTGAAACCTTGAATGTTTATTTCACCATCGTTTATACTTGAATCCAGCCAGGTTTCTGTGATTGCAATTATTGAAGCTTTGGCCTTATTAGCTAACAAGTTTATTTCTGACAATTTATGGTACATTGATCTGGCGTTAATGTGGATAAGATGGAGCCCTTTGTTGGTGAACACTCTGTATTAATCTTTGATTTTGAATGTGTCCTGGCTGGATTCTGAGTTGTTAATACTTGGATCATTTACATTAATATTCGGTAATGAATGCAAGGCACACTTATTGCAAAGGAATTCCCGTTCTTCACTGTTGGTCTTCTTAGAGATGCACTTCATGTGAGCTACCTGTTTACACTTTACACAGTTTTGGATCTTCTGACGTCATGTTATGAGTGATTCACAAATAAAACAAATGGTTTCGCGATGTTGTACAGCTGAGTTCCTACATTTAACACATTCATCTTTGTTTCTACTGTTAACGTAAGTACATCGGTTATGAACAATTTCATTACAACTGTTGCATTGTAAAAGTGAACTCCTATTGTTGAAACCAATATTACACACTATACATAGTTTTTTCTTACTGTTTATCATACGACTGGAGGTGTGGTTTGGTCCGCGTCGATCAGCTGTTTGTGCGGGAGAGAGTAGGGGATACTTGCGGTCGGGCTGTGGTTGTTTGCTGTTGTTGTTGTTGTTGTTTTCATTGTCCGTTGATGCTGCTTCCCTGTAGATGTATTTGCGAGTGCTACCTGTTTTATTGTTGTTCTTGTTGCATGTTGTGCTACTTGGGTCGCCGATATCTGTGGTATTAATGGTAATGCTGTGGGTAATGTAGAGTTGGTGGAGTGGGTAATTGCTAATTCCCTGCATTTATCGCATTCCATTTCTTGTCTGCTGTTAACATAAGAACATCGATCGTGTGCTGTTTCATAAAAAATACTACATTGTGATGTTGGACTCCTTTTGTTGAATCTAATATCGCACACTGTACATAGATTCTTTGTATTGTTCGTCGTACGTCTGGCGGTGTGATGATCAGCTGTGCTGCTAGGGTGGGGACTGTCTGTGGCTATGTCTCCCCCTGTGACCCTCCCTGCCCCACCTGTATTTGCTGTTTGATGATGTTGTCCTTATTCCTGGCTGCTAATGCTGCTCCATTGTTGATGTTGTTGCGACTGATGCCTTTCTTCCTAGCTGCTCCAGTTACATGTTGAGCCACCGATAGTGTTGGATTGTGTTGTGGGTTGAATTGGAGCGTGACGGCCGGAGGCTGGGGTACCTGCTGGCCCAGTTTGTTATAACGAATTTTACTGCTAGGGACTGTTGAAATGTCGGTGTCTGCCTTACTTGTTTGGTGGTGAGGTTTCTTCAACGTTGAACAAGGGCCGGGGTTGGTCTCTACATCTCCGCAGCTAATTAGAGTGTAGCACAATAGGTGTTGTAGCGAGGTTGTGCCAGAGTATTTGCCCAGTCGCGGCGTCTTCCCGATATATGAAATAGACCAGGCAGGAATGGTGACAGAAATTTCACTCGTGTGTGATTTCTGTGTGACAAGGTCCTTCAATACTTGTTTAGGTTTGACCTGGGACACTACCGGACCCCTCTGCACCTGTATATCAGCATAGCCCCTCTGGATGTTGAGAAGGATGATACATAGAGAGAGGGCTACGCCCGCACCCTTCATCCCTCCCGCCATCTTGCTAGATTGAGGTGTCTTCGTAATTGGCAAAAAGGACCCTGATGTTGAAGGCTGAGGCGGTGTTCGAGAGGGACCAGGTGCAAATGATTGTGATGTCGGAGGCTGGGGTGGTGTTCGAGACGGCCCAGGTGCAAACGACGGTGATGTCGGAGACCAACCCATGTACTAGTTTCTTTTGGAACCATCAGGTGCAAACGACGGTGATGTTGGTGAGGATTCCATGATGTAAGACATGATGTGTCTTCTGGTGGGTATAGGTACAGATATATATATATATACTATATGTACATAAAAATAGGGGCACCCCGCCTCCTAGTGAAATTAACTCCACCCCCTATGTGGGAGGGGCCACCCTCACCTAACAAACAGATTTACAAGCTTGAAATCGTTAAGCCACAATACACCTAGAAAACTACGAAGAATCTGATAATCGTTTCTGGTATTCCGTATCAACTTCAGATGGTTTTGATATATGTCTCTCGGGGGCCACAAGCAAAATATATGCTCCACTTCCAACAGTAAAGTGGAGCATGAATTTACACTTTCTCCTCCACAATGCAGAACTTCTGCTTATCAAAATTCATTTATCCCTAGAACTACTACTCTTTGGAATTCACTTCCCTCGAATTGCTTTCCACAAACTTACAATCTACAAATGTTTAAATCCAGTTGTTACAAACATTTTATGAATGGAGGATGCCTTTAGGCACATGGACCTTTTTGTTTTATCTGTGTTTTTCCTTCCTCCGTTCATTGTCTTTAAAAAAAAAAAAAAAAAAAAAATGGACTTTACATCAGTTGATCTAGAAGTTAAGACAATGGAGGACATGGATGACAATGGACATATGTTGTTACACCAGGACAAGTTCCGAATTGCGACCTTACCTTCGGAAAATATTGAATTGAAAGTATTCCGGATCGAGCTTGTTATGGTAGACCGGCTTTATCATATAGAAAAATTTGGGACTGCCCAATACTTCCGCCTCGCGGCCAGAGTCGTCGACAAAGTAGTATATCCGAAGAAGTGGTTGTTTATAGATTACTGGGTGTGTCGCTACTGCTGCTTTAACTGCCGAGGGTTGGTGGTCTGATCTTTATCACATCACACCCTCGCGCCTTCTTTCAATACATATCCCGGGACAGGAGATGTGACAAGAACGCAATATATGAGTCTATGGTGAATGATGGGTACTATATCGACTACTATAATGAACACAGCCGTCGTTATCCATCACTGCTAGACTTTCCCGCCAGGTTTCGAGAAGCTCCCACGACTCCCACGTTGGAGTTCCTCTGTCACGCGGCCGTTAAAGATAATACGGAAAAACTCCAACACTATACATGGGTGTTACCTAAAATTCTTGTGGACACCATAAACGAATTCACCTTAATATACGAAGCTCAAAAAATGGAACCTCGAAAAAACCACCAAAAGTGTAGATTCCAATCCAATTGGTATACTGTATGTTTCGGACGAGTAGTTCTAATTCGTGACAGAAATAGATGTGTGTTATTCTTGTTGGGATGTTTGCTGGGCTCTTTATTATTTGGGCATATCCTCACTCGACAATAATAGCTGGCTGAGCACCTTTCATAAATTCATCAAAACCAGCTACTCCCATGGACATCACTAGCCTCACTCTGTCTTTGACCATAGTCGGTTGAGCACCTACCTTTCACAATCCCCTCATCTCACAATCACAGTTGAACTTTGTCAATTGATACATAACTCAAACAAGGAAGCGAGAAGAAGTGCCTTTTTCAGAGTTTTTGTCCAGATAGTAAAAAAAACTTGCGCCTTCTTTCAATATATATTCCGGTATAAGAAATGCAACAGGAAAGTCTATGGTGAGCGACGGGTACCCCATCGACGACGACAATGAACATCGCCATCGTTATCCACCACCGCTAGACAATCCCACCAGGTTTCGAGAAGCTCCCACGTTGAAGTTCCTCTGTCACAAGGCCGTTAAAGAAAATACAGAACAAATCCAACACTATACATGGGCGTTATATAATATTCTTGCGGAAAACATACAAGAATTTATCTTAGTATATGAAGCATATGCAGCATCCACCAAATATTCCCATGCCCCTACGTGAATAGATTCTAACCATGGCGTCAAAGTCTTCTACCACACCAGCTACTCCCACGGACATTACCAATTTTAGGTCGATCGATCCTAAAGTTAAGAATGTGGAGGACATGGATGAATACACGGGACATATGCTGTTTCACCAGGACAAGTTCAAAATCGTGACATTGCCTTTGGAGAAGAAAAACCGAAAGCTTTCCGGATTGATTTTGATATGATAGACCGGCTTTATTACATAAACAAATATGGGGATGACCTGTACTTCCACCTCGTGGCCCGAGTCGCCAATATGGTAGACCCGGAGAAGCGATTGTTTGTAGATATCTGGGTGTGTAGTTACCCTTTATTTCACCATGAGGAGGGCCTGATCTTCATCACATCATACCCTCACAGGTTTTTTCAATACATATCCCGGTACAGGGAATGCAAAATGGACGCAATATACGAGTCTATGGTGAACGACGGGTACCCCATCGACGACTACAATGAACACCGCCGTCGTTATCCACCACCAGCCACCAGGTTTCTATTTCGAGAAGCTCCCATGTTGGAGTTCCTCTGTCACGAGGCCGTTACAGATAATGCAGAACAACTCCAACACCATACACGGGTGTTACCTGACATTCTTGTGGAAAGCATATACGAGTTCACATTGGTATACGAAGCATATAAAGCATCCTACATATATCCCCTAACCCTAAACGTGTATATCGCTAGGTGTTTATTGATGAAAATAAAGGGAAAATATCGGCGTACATTCCCAGGTTCGACGCTCCCACGTTGAAGTTCCCCAACCCTATACATGGGTGTTACCTAAAATTCTTGTGGAAAATATAAACGAATTTATCTTCGTATATGAAGCATATAGAGCATCCACCAAACTTTCGGCACAAGGTAACATCTGGATTGTAGAGGGCTTACCGCTAGGTGTTATATAATGAAGAGAAAACATAATTTTTGTTTTGGTGAGGATTTGGGGGTTGGGTGTCTTTTTTCTGTAATGTATTTCAATACTACTGTAGATTCTTTTGAAAATTTATTTGATTTATTTCTACTATATATGTAAACATTTCTAGAAGCTCCCACGTTGAAGTTCCTCTGTCACAAGGCCATCAGAGATAATGCAGAACAACTCCCACGCTATACACGGGTGTTACCTGAATTGCTTGTGGAAAGTATAAAGGAATTCACCTTGGTATACGAAGCATATGAAATATCCACCACATATCCCCTAAACCTGTGTATCTCTGAATTTGTGGAATTTTATTCAATGAGGAGAAAAGAAGACTTGTATGCAAAGATGAGAAAACGTAACTTTTTGCGGTGAGGGCGGCACTAGAATTCTTGCGGGTGATGTAACCCCAACCCAAAAATTTGCTGGGTGATTGATGACCAAAATAGCACCTTTCATAATCCCCTCCCAATACAAATTCAGATCATTGACATCAAAGCCTCAAGCCGGCCTTTCACAATCCCCTCAACCAATTTTAACCATGGCGTCAAAGTCTTCTACCACACCAGCTATTCCCACGGATATTACCAATTTTAGGTCGATCGATCCTAAAGTTAAGAATGTGGAGGACATGGATGAATACACGGGAGATATGTTGTTTCACCAGGGCAAGTTCATAATCGTGACATTGCCTTCGGAGAAGAATAAACCGAAAGCTTTCCGGATTGATTTTGATATGATAGACCGGCTTTATTCCATAAACAAATATGGGGATGACCTTTACTTCCACCTCGTGGCCCGAGTCGCCAATATGGTAGACCCGGAGAAGCGGTTGTTTGTAGATATCTGGGTGTGTCGTTACCCTTTATTTCACCCTGAGGAGGGCCTGATCTTCATCACATCACACCCTTGCAGATTTTTTCAATACATATCCCGGTACAGGGAATGCAAAATGGATGCAATATACGAGTCTATGGTGAACGACGGGTACCCCATCGATGACTACAACGAACATCGCCGTCGTTATCCACCAACATCCATCAGGTTTCTATTTCGAGAAGCTCCCACGTTGAAGTTCCTCTGTCACAAGGCCATTACAGATAATGCAGAACAACTCCAACACCATACACGGGTGTTACCTGATATTCTTGTGGAAAGCATATATGAGTTCACATTGGTATACGAAGCATATAAAGATCCAACATATATCCCCTAACCCTAAACATGTATATCGCTAGGTGTTTATTGATGAAAATAAAGGGAAAATATCGGCGCTTCTTCTGGTGAGGAGTTGGGGTTGGGTGTCTTTTTTTATGTAATGTGTTTCAATACTACTGTAGATTCTTTTTTGGAATATTTATTTGATTTATTTCTACTATATATGTAAACATCTGTAAAATATCTTCTACTGTTAACCCAACCTCTCGGATAACCTCAATGGTAGAGGAATGACCAAAGAGAGATTGGAGCGACCATGGCGTCAAAGTCATCTACCATACCAGCTACCCCCACGGACATCCCCAAGTTTTTATCAATTGATCCCAAATTTAAGAAAATGGAGGACATGGATGACTACAAGGGACATATGCTGTTTCACCAGGGCAAGTTCAAAATCGCGACATTGCCTTCGGAGAAGAATAAACCAAAAGATTTCCGAATCGATTTTGATATGATAGACCGGCTTTATCACATAAAAAAATGTGGGTATGACCTGTACTTCCACCTCGTGGCCCGAGTCGTCAATGACGCAGATCCGAAGAAGAGGTTATTCGTAGATTTCTGGGCGGGTCGCTACTGTTTCTTTTACCCTGAGGAAGGCCAGATCTTCATCACATCACACCCTCGCGTCTTTTTTCAATACATATCCCGGTACAAGGAATGCAACAGGGACGCAATATACTAATCTATGGTGAGCGACGGATACCCCATCGACGACTACAACGAACACCGCCGTCGTTATCCGCAGTACCTTCCCAGGTTCGACGCTCCCACGTTGAAGTTCCTCCGTCACAAAGCTGTTAAAGAATATACAGAACAACTCCAACACTATACACGGATGTTACCTAAAATTCTTGTGGAAAGTATAAACAAATTTACCTTAGTATATGAAGCATAAAGAGCATCCACCAAACTTTCCCATATTCGGGGTGCACAAGGTAACATCTGGACTGTAGAGGGCTTACCGCTAGGTGTTATATAATGAAGTGAGGATTGGGGGGTTGGGTGTCTTTTTTCTGTAATGTGTTTCAATACTACTGTAGATTCTTTTGAAAATTTATTTGATTTATTTCTACTATATATGTAAGCATCTGTAAAATATCTTCTACTGTTAACCCAACCTCTCGGATAACCTCAATGGTAGAGGAATGACCAAAGAGAGATTGGAGGGCGGCACTAGCATACTTGCGGGTGATGTGATCCCAACCCATTAGAATGGTAAAAAGTGGAACAATATCTTCAGATTTAACGGAATAGTTAACCATTGACTCAATAAGGGAGGTGTGTGATATGGTGGAGGGTGAGGGTATATTAAGAGATCAACACAGGAAAATAATTTACGAGAAACTGTATTACCCACACGAAAATTAATATATTATCATAATTTTGGTAGATGTCAATAATACTCGAGTTTCTATTATTTGTCGGTCTGGGTGTTTTAAGTAGTATATCTATATACTCGGATATACAAGTTGGAGCTTTGGCATTCTCAGCAATCTCTCGTGAAATAGTTTTAATCTTTTTAATAAAATTTGTAATTTTATCATCGTTGACTTTTGTTTTTTCCACATTATCAATTTGTGTTGTCTTGGCACCTCGCTTAGGTTTCGTCGAATTATTTAGAGGCTCCCCACACATTCTTTTGATGCCCCGCTTCATATTCCCATGTTTAATGGGTATATGCGATTCTTTATTATCGGTATTGTTCAGATTATCGGTACATTTTTCAATTATAAAGGAGAGTAAGTCTAACATATTCTCCATGGTAAAACCTCCATTCTCCAAGACAATCAGATTATCTGTTTTTAACTTTAGAATTTTTGCCAATTGAAAAGCGTGCGTAAGAATCACACCTTCCCAACAGAGCATGCTTGTAAATAGCGGCACAATATTTGCTTCGTTAATATTATAATTTAGATTTTTTTTTAATTTTAATTGAAAATTTACATCTTGTCCCATTTCTAAATAAGCTTGCATTGATTGTAATGTACGCTTGTCCAAATTGGAAGCGTTAATAGATCGTCCATCCATGGACAAGTGACTATATATAAATACGTTGAGCCGGCTATCTATATTATCCCCCATGTTATATTTCAGGGTATTCAGATTGGTTATCAGGTTTGGCTTTGATTTCGGAATCGGTTTCTCAATCTCGCCGTCGGTTCTCACGATATAATCTTGAAATTCCCGTAGAAGGGAACTGGATTCACGAATTGGATTTTTTTGACCACACAATTTTTCAAATATGGGTGAAGCCAGATGCAAATTTCGAAGATTTTCCAAGCCATTGCTTGAGTTTGATATTACGATAAATTCACCCAATAAGTCCACTGTATGTTTTAATAAATTCAATGTCTTAGTTTTATCTATAACCATTCCGTTAAGATTACGTATATATTCTTCAGATTCAATAACCTTAAAATCATTATGTAAATCCTTCTTTTGTGTATCGGTGATGGTTGGTGTGGTGGTGGTGGTGGTGGTTGGTGTGGTGGTGGTGGTGGTCGCCGTCACTATTATGTTATAAGGTAGTGGTGGTGGTGTAAACTCGGGTGGATTAAACTCTAGTGGTGGAGGCAATAATTGTCTTCCATTGTCGAGTTCATCGAGTAAGGCCGTAAGAAAAATATCGTCATTGTATTCAGTAATTTTTTTGAAATATAATAATTACACTATTTATATACATTTCTAGACAAAAAAAAATCAATTTTTATAGAAAAGTCTACCGAGACAATAACCTCGGCCAAGTTCTCGTCCACGGGTAAGGGGGAGCACTACTCGTCCCCCATTGGGAAGCTGGCCAAACTGATAAGAGAAAGAGAGAGCCGGCGCCGAAAATTTCACCGCCGTGGACGAGTGGAACACCTCCAAATAGTTGTAAGGGTCCTCTCAGCCCGATGGGTTTCGTGCAAGTTCAAAATGAAGACAAAGGAGAAACGGAAGAAGAACCAAAAGTTACTGATAAATTGATCTACCTGCGAGGTTTGCGTCGTTGCTCGGCCCAGAGTAATAATTTCAACAAAGTAGACACTTAAAAGGAGAAAAAGACAAACAAAAATCGACGGTAGTGCCAACCCTGTCTCTACATTGTCTTTATCGAGGAGTCAAGGTGGAAAAGAAACGAGTTTTCTGGTTAAATAGTTTATTGTTAAAACAAAATCACCTTCATCGCGTTGCATGAAAGCCTCAATATCTCTCATCATATTATTCAATTCTAAAATATTTTTACAGTCTTTACAAGTGTCATTATTATATCTATTATTTTTGTTTTTACACACATTACATTTATATATAAATGGCTGCAATTTATGAGAAGTATGACATTTTTGTATATAGAGTAAACCGTTCTTTATCATTGCTGTGGCCGTACAATCCGCCTCCATACATTTCAAATAAATTGTATCCTTATATTTTCCTTGTTTTTTATACGAAAACGAATTTGAGCAATAACGTGTATTTCTCTTAATCAAATAACAACAAAAATCCATTTTCCAGAAAGGGGCGGGCGTAACCGGTGCGTCTACCGACGGAGGAGCGGCGTCGGCGTGCTGTGTGTTGTGTCCGCTACATACAAGATCCACAGTCATGGAAGCTTGCCCATATATATGGTCGGTCCTGGTTAAGGAGTCTCCACATAGACACCTTTGTGGTATTATAAATCTAATTTATAGTATAATAAGAGTGACCCAATGTGTAACATGCTTCACACGGGAAACCCTTAGTCGTAAAGAATATAAAGCCATCATCGCTATCGGAAATATGGACATCAAAGAGGACCGACAAAGGGATCAACATCTAGCAAGTCAACTGCGAACACTATTGGACAAATTGAGTCCCTTGTGGGGTGTGGCCCATATTCCATTGAATAATGGTGGATTTAATATCTCCTTTGAATACGACACTGCAATGACACTGTGTCGACTGTATTTAATATTGCCGGGTGATATATCTCAACATGTGTATACTATCAACTATGAACATATAATGAACAAGATATCTGCGAATACAAATGTAAAAATTCACTTAAGTAATATCTGTCTCAGCAACCGAACCAACTTCCAGCAAGAGTTTATGAAGAATGCCATAAAACATGACCATTTTAAAAATTATTTTGGAAAGTCCACCTCCTCGCTTGATAATCACCACCACCACCACCACCACATTAATGTGACCGAGGCCATGTTTGAATTAAAGGCTTATGATGCAACAACCATAGAGACCATTTACTGGGCTCCTACATCATTGGAGGAATTTTATGTAGCGGTCCAAACATTTGAAATGCAACCTCTAATAAATGCCCTCCAGTCAAAGATGCAGGGTTTCATAGGTGGTCGATTAAAACCTCTGAAATGCAACGGTATCACGTGCTGCATGTTGAGTCTCTTTTTCCAAACACAAATGTACATTATCAGAAATAACAAAACATTTGTGGAATTATTTAATGAGATCAAGACGGATATAGCATACACCATTGATGCCACAACACCGATAAAATTGTTTGGGCTGAATAACAATTATATCGGCATTGGTGTACACGACAGAATTGGGCTGAAATCAAGATGTGAGTGGATTCTGGCCACCACCATACCCCATGTGGCTAAAACTTTCAACCCCTAGAACGAATCTCACCTACAGGTATGGAAGATGTTAAATCCGCAAAATCAACTCCCCCGCAAAATCGCATTCAAGAAAGGTATACACCTGACCCCTCAGACATTGGGGATCTATTTCCAAAAAACCCACTCGGCACTTTGGGAATCTGAAACCATTTAAAGGCCAAACAACTCTGTGGTAAGGGGTCAGCAGTATTGTTTGGCCGCTTCGCTACGACCCCTTTTTTTTTTTAGAGCCGTACTACTCACACCTCCGTGTGTGGCATTTTTATATACTGTAAATAGGTATGATTTTTTTATAATAAATTTTATTTAACCAGAAAACTAGTTTCGTTTCCTTTCCACCCTGATGACACTCCTCTTTGTAATGTAGATGATGAATCCAGGACAAATTTCTGGGCAATATTTGTGGCAGCGTCTAGAAAGGCTCCGCCGGTAAAGTCATTTGCCAGCTAAAGGGTTGTTATAGTTGTTGATAAATACCCGAGAGAGTATAGGTTCCACGCTAACAATGCGCCGGGTGAACCGTTCGTGGTCTCGGGCACATTGTTCCCAAATACCGACTCTCGCCGCTCGATATGCAAAATCCCAGGCCACTAACGGATACACTTTTATAGCCCCAAACCGAACCTGTTTTTTTAGTTCTCAGGCATATCTATATAAATATACCACCAACCCCCTAAATCCCAGAGAATGAATCTAAATGGGATAGAGTTAATGTCTGTGGTCACGTACAGGGTTATAATTCCCTTTCTAATAATATTAGGTGTGCCAGTGAACTCTCTCGGATTGTATTTAATAACAACTAAACCTCTTAATATGTAAGTATATTTTGTATTTATAGATAAATAAATTAGTGGATATAATATATTATGAAGCTAAAACTGAAACCATTACCCTTTAATAAAATACGTCGCCCTAATCCGGGCGGAGGAATGAAAAGAGCAATGGCACAAAAAGCCCCGCGCCATAAAAAAAGGAATAAACAAGACCCACAGAAACACATAACTAAATATATGAGGTCTTCGTACCTCCTTATTCCCAAAGCGCCCTTCGCACGACTTGTCCGAGAATATATACTTCAATTTAGTAGTACAATGAGGCTAAAAAAAAGATGCACTAGACACTTTACGAGAAGCTACCGAGATGCATTTAGTCGAGTTGATGTGTAAATCAAATTTGGGTGTTCTTCACGCTAGTAGAATTACTATACAGCCGAAAGACCATCGACTGGTAAAAAACATTACTGACGATATACATGCAGGTATTATACACTAGAGGCTTTACGAGAAGCTACCGAGATATATTTAGTCGAGTTGATGTGTAAATCAAATTGGGGTGCTCGTCACGCTAGTAGACTTACTATACAGCCAAAAGACCATCAACTGGTAAAAAGAATTACTGAAGATATACATGCACGTATACACCATTAGAGGCTTTACGAGAAGCTACCGAGATGTATTTAGTCGAGTTGATGAGAAAATCAAATTTGGGTGCTCTTCACACTATTAGAATTACTATACAGCCGAAAGACTATCGACTGGTAAAAAGAATTACTGGCGCTATACATGCAGGTATTGTCTAAACCCCCTTTTCCTCCTACAGAAATCTGCTGGCGTTACTGGTCTGTGACAACATCCTACTGATACTCGGTGTGTTTACGTCAATCACGCTCAATGGTTGTGGGCTAACATCCCGCGCACAGATAATACTACTAGCGAATGTTCCGAATACCTGTTTTTACATATTCCAGTCGTGTTCGATATATATTATATTGTTAATGTCCATTGATCGCTTCATGGAGGTCCAAATGCCTATATACACGAATAATAAAAAAAATAAAAAAAACATACTCTTTGCCAATTATATTTATAATAGCGGTATTTTTACACATGTCTGACTTCATCAATTATGATATCATTTGTGAAAAGCGATGTGTTTCATGGATGAATATATCTACCACCATAGACACTAAGCTTATCAATAACATGTCCGACACAGATTGCCAATATCTGCATATCGATTATAGTGACTATACAAATAGTGGATTCGGATATATTTGGTGGAACATAAGATCTCTATTGGCTATAGGCATTCCGTTACTTGCGATAATATTTTTCAATGGGGGGCTTATCGTAAACCTCGTTATGAGGCCAACCCAACACCATATATATACCATATATGTATCTGTATATATTGCAACTAGCTTTGTAATATGTTTCCTCCCAATAACTATACACGCTCTTTTCTTTGGCAAAAATATATTATTTTGTAAGGGACCCCCCTCCAATGAAATACTTCGATTAATTGCCAATATACTTCTCATAATAAATAATATACTACACGGTGTAATAGTTATATATAGCTATACTAGAAATACTGGTCTCGGCCAACACCGCGCCAGTGCGCCCTAAAGCACAAATTTCCTTTCCAATTTGTGGATGTTAGGATAAATGGTACAGTTATTGTCCAGTGGGTCAAAAAATGTACTATATTCTCTATTGGTTTGACATATCCGTTTTCTGAAATTAATATTTTGTATTAAATAACTAAGTTCCTCTTGAGCCAGATTTATATTTGTTTTATAATTGATGGGTATAAAATTGGAAAATAGTGCCTTAATAAAAACTCTGTGTCTCAATTTTATTGGTATGATTTACCTCTCTATCACAATAAAAAGGTTGATAATTATTTTGCGCATCGAGAAAATTACAAATGAGATTGTATATATTGGTTATGGTAGAAATATTACCCAATTTTGCAATCTGAGCTTTGGAGGCGGGCCGTATGTAAATCATTATGGCTAGTCCGAAATTACGAGGAGTTTTTTGGTGTAGGTGTGTACACTGCTCTAAATTCTGATATAATCTCATGGCATTATCAATGTCTTCTTGCGAAAACCCCACATAGGATTTTGAACTGTGAATGATCACTTAGTAGTGAGACATGCACTGGATTTAACATGATCCCCTTTGGTTGTAAATTAAAACCCCTGTTTGATACCACCCAGGCAGTCACTAGAACAAATATTAGGTTAGCTCGTGAGTATGTATGTGGGCTAGAAAGTGATAATGTTAGGTTAGCTTGTGAGTATGTATGGATAAAAAGTGATATTACGTTAGCTCATGAATATGTGTGTGGATTAGAAAGTGATATGAGTGGTAGGACCCGGTTGGTTCCCACACGACGGCGTCTACCTATACAAGAGCAGACATCTGGAACGGTACAACAATGCACCACCACCGAGATCATGAAGGCCATCACATTTGGTTATGGGTGCTGCAGTCAACTCCCAATAAATATGTTGATCGTTACAGACGCTGAAGTTGTAGATGAAAGAGACATTATAATGGAATGCGCCCGATTGAAGAATGAGGCTTTTCAAATATTCACCGTTGGTGTAGGAGACGGTGTTTCCACCAGAAAACTCTGGACGCCGGCGGCTGAGATACTCAAGTCTGGCCCTTTACAATTCTGGTCATTGCCTCCTCCTGAAAAATAAAACCCAAATGGAAGAATTCAAAATGTTTTTGAGTTTGATGACAGAACCCCGTGTGGACACACTCCAAGTACATCTATGCATTTCAGATAATGCTGTTGAAAAGACATCCAGGCAAAACTCTAGCATTAATCGGGATCAAATATTTACCCAATTCCGCAGCATACCAAATGGAACTGCCACGAAAGACATCACGGCCAAGATACAATTAAATAACTCTACTATATGTGACAACATTACAGTGACGAAGGTCCATGGAGTCGGTCTTCATAAGGTAGCAGCCAAGGGAATGATTGAGGAATTATAACTACAAAAGATCCTGCAAGGTAGTCTTGGGAGTGAAGATGTTTCACACATGAATAAATCTACCCAAGGACCCTTACAACGATGACACACTTTGGAGGTGTTCCCACGGCGGTGAAATTTCCGGCGCCGGCTCTCTCTTTCTCTTATCAGTTTGGCCAGCTTCCCATTGGGGACGAGTAGTGCTCTTCCCCTTACCCGTGGACGAGAACTTGACCGACCCGGGCGGGAAGTTTAAGTACAATTGGGTCTCACCATTCCTATCTGTACCCCACAAGGATTTGCAGACAATCTTTTGGACAGTTAAATGGCAAACATAAATCAAATGTAAAACTCATCAAATTAAATTTTATTGATATATTATTCCCACGACGAAATATTCCCGTTCACATGGCACCACAGAGATGATCCCTATCTGCATTTTTATAAGGATTTGCGGACAATCTTTTAGACAATGAAAGGGAGACACTATATTTTCTGAGAGATTCGTTTCAAAGGGGTGCTTTGAGTGCCAGGTTATCCGAGGGATAGGTAGACAGGTGGTCTAGGGTGCGTCGCTCCCATCAAAAAAAATCCACGCTCACCCAGCCCTGTCTTGTGTGTATATATATATATATATATATATATATATATATATAATATATATATATATATATATATATATATATATATATATATATATATATATATATATAGCTCCCCTAAACCCTCTGAGACCACAACCCGTACATCCTCTACAATGAAGTCACTACATCTTTCGAAGTGTAAGGTGGAAATATCTGTAACGGGATACATGGCAGATATCAACTGTTGCCTAAACTACCAGAAATCCGGTAATGAAGAATTGTGTTTCAAACTACTCGTGGATTATGACAGTTGTGTCTATTCTTTCAAGGCAATTTTCAATGACACCTACTCAATTATTGGACAATGTCTCGAGAAGGAAAAGGCGGAGGCAGAATTACGAGCCTCTATCAAACAGGAAAAACAAGCCTTCATTGGGGTGAAAAGGAACGAGCGTGAAGATATATTAGAAATCCATTTGGGAAACATACCCCATGAAGCTAAAGTGGTTATCGAGATACAAATGTTGCAGTTGTTACCTGTGAATGAAGACGGAGTTAGTACTCTAGTGCTCCCTACTGTGCTACGTCCTAGGTATCAGCCTAGTTATTGTGGTTCCGCTTATGAGAAGCCTCTGGAACACAATAATAACTACAGTTTAACAATAAATGCCCTCCTAAGTAATGTCAAAGGTGTAAAGGTGTACCCAATGCACGATAATGGAATTACTGAAATAAACCCGGATGGTATGGGTAAGGTGGTATGGGTGAAAGATGGACCCCAACAACATGATTGGGAGATGAAAATCACCCACAAGATGAAGATCCAGGCTTTCCACGAAGAGGGAAATACCAAGGCGGCCAATTCCCATATGAAGGATGATGTGATAATGGTGACTGGACAGCTCGACCTTACCCATGTAGATTTGCCCCACCGGGACCGGGGTGAGATGATACTTTTAATAGATTGTTCGGGCAGCATGAATTATGGGACAAAGATGGAGATGGTGCGATTGTGTGCCCTACATTGGGTACAAGCACTTAGTAGTGAGACATGCACTGGATTTAACATGATCTCCTTTGGTTCAGAATTAAAACCTTTGTTTGATACCACCCAGGCAGTCACTAAAACAAATATTATGTTAGCTCATGAGTATGTATGTGGGATAGAAAGTGATATGAGTGATACCGAGATCATGAAGGCCATCACATTTGGTTATGGGTGCTGCAGTCAACTCCCTATAAATATGTTGATCGTTACAGACACTGAAGTTGCAGATTAAAGAGACATTATAAAAGGATGCGCCCGATTGAAGAATGAGGCTTTTCAAATATTCACCGTTGGTATAGGAGACGGTGTTTCCCATACCAGAAAACTCTGGACGCGTTCGTCAACAAACTGTTCGACGGCTGAGCTACTCAAGAATCTGGCCCTTTACAATTCTGGTCATTGCCTCCTCCTGGAAAATAAAACCCAAATGGAAGAATTCGAAATTGTTGTGTTGTCATTACTCACCTGTAATATGAGGATACCAGTGTTGGTTATATCATACAGAAGCCGTCACTTTATCTGCCATATACAGTATGTTATTCATGTAGGCCATATTATCCCTAACTCGTCGCCAATTTGTTGTGTTGTCATTACTCACCTGTAATATGAGGATACCAGTGTTGCTTATATCATACAGAAGCCGTCACTTTATCTGCCATATACAGTATGTTATTCATGTAGGCCATATTATCCCTAACTCGTCGCAAACTTGTCAATAGAGGGGATAAATGATACTGTGAGGCAAACTACATCTTTACTGTAAAAAGGCGGGAACAGAGCACAGAGTATAAACAATAAACTGTTGATGCATAACATTGATCATAATAGTATTGGATTCCGTATAAAGGATTCGACAGCTATAAATAAGGGATTCAATTCTTCTTGTAGGGTGTCGGATCCTTACCTTCAGTTACTTATAGTTTACATCAGTTTTCTTTGAAGGTATACTAATGGTATACTAATACATTACATTCCTTCCCCCTGTGAGAAAAGTAAAAGCACACATGCAGTAGGGTACTCTCATAATAATAATGATGATTCTGTAGAATTATAACATAACATATCTACATTTTTAAATCTTAAAACTTAAGTACTTTAACTTAACCTACAGATCCAGCTTTTCTCTTGGAGCACCTCGGTTTTGCCTGTTAGGTAGTACCCTATGAGTTGCTGGAATCTCTGTGTCTTGGTTAGTGTTATCTGGGATCTCTGTGTCTTTGTTAGTGTGATCTGTTTCTTCACTTGTCTGTCCATCCACATGTGTGTTATTAGATTCTGAGTGTCGTGTGAGCTGCTGATCAATGTTAACTGTGTGTGGCTGTACTGGTACTGGTGTGGATATGAATGGTTGGTCAGAATTAACTGTGTCTGGTAGTAGTTGATCAATGTGACGTCTCATAATCCTTCCTTCCACTTCTACCTCATAGTTCATGTTACCTATCTGTCTTGTGATCTTACCTGGAGACCACTTGTGTGATGTGTTATACATCCTAACTTTGACCGGACATGAAGGAGTGAAATTTCTAACTTTACCCTGTTGTTCTAATTGTGTCCACTGTTGGTTGTTGAGATGTATCTGAGTGTTTGGCATCATCAAATCCATTCTATTCCTGACTCTCCTTCCCATCAGCAAATTTGAAGGTGTTTGTCCAGTAGTGGCATGTTCAGTAGTGCGATAGGTTAGCAGAAATTCACTGATGCAAGTGATTACATTGGAAGGTATAGCTCCCCGGCACTTCATGTTGCGTTTAAAACTCTGAACAAACCTCTCTGCCTCTCCATTAGTTGCTGGGTGGTAAGGAGCGGACCTAGTATGTTGAATGCCATTCACCTTTAGGAAATCAAGAAATTCCACAGAACGGAACTGAGGGCCATTATCTGACACAATGCGCTCAGGTAATCCATGCGTGGCAAACACTGGCATTAAAGCCTTTATTGTCGCTTGTGAAGTAGTTGACTGCATTGGAATTATCTCTGGCCATTTACTGTATGCATCCACTATGATCAGATATGTATGACCTAAAAATGGGCCGGCAAAATCAATGTGCAAACGTTGCCATGGATGTCTAGGCAATTCCCATGGATGCATGCGCGCTGGCCTGGGGTCGTTTTGTTGTGCTGAGCAACTAGGGCATCCCCTCACATGTTTCTCAACATCTTTGTCCATCTCAGGCCACCACACATAACTCCTGGCAATTGATTTAGACCTTACTATGCCTTGATGATCTGCATGGATTTCCTTGAGAACCTGGTTTTGCATAGATTTTGGAATCACTACTCTGGCACCTCTAAGAATATAACCTTGCTCTGTGTTAAGCTCGGACCACACTGACAGATATGAATGGCAGTCTCCCTGATCTGACATTAAATTACGACTTGAAGTTAAAGCTTGTAGAACTTTTGATAGTACTGGGTCTTGTTTTGTGTGTTTAGCTATGGTCTGTGCTGTGATAGGAAGGTTGTAACTCTCAATTAGAAGTATAGTACTGTCATGGTCAGATGGAGCTTTATCCACTGGCAAACGTGACAAGGCATCAGCATTTCCCATCTTACCGGTTGGCCTATACTCTATATCATATGAGTATGCGGCTAGTTTGATAGCCCATCGTTGGAGTCGGGCGGCTACTAGACGGGGTAAGCCCGCCTTAGGTCCTAAAATGGCTAATAAAGGATGATGGTCAGTAACTAGTGTGAATCGTGTTCTTCCATACAAATACATGTGGAACTTTTTTACACCATACACTAGAGCTAATGCTTTCTTCTCAATCTGGGAGTAGTTTCTTTCAGCTTTGTTTAGAACACAGGAAGCAAAATTAATGCAATGGGTCTTTCTACACCATCTGGCATGACATGAGCAAGTACTGCACCAATACCTATTGATGAAGCATCACACACCAACTTCACTGGCAAGTCAGGTTGAAAATGAGTAAGGAATCTAGAAGATGTAATCTCTGACTTTATCTGCTCTACTGCAGTTGCACAAGAATCTGTCCAGTTCCACTGGGTATTCTTTTGTGTGAGCTGATACAGTGGACTAGCTATAGTGGCTAAATTAGGAATGAACCTACCATAGAAAGTTACTAACCCTAAGAATGATTGTAACTCACCCACATTCTCAGGCACCTTGGCATCTCTGATTGCTGTAACTTTCTCACTAGTCTTGTGGATACCCTTGTCATCAATTCTGAATCCTAAATATTCTAAGGATGATACTTGAAACTGACATTTATCTTGGCGGATCCTCAGTCCATTGTCTCTGATTCTCTCTAAAACTACCTTTAGTCTCGCCTGATGTTCTGCTATATATTTACCTGCTACTAATATGTCATCAACAAAACAAAATGTACCTGAGAGACCATGGAAAATTCTGTCCATTGTCTGTTGCCAAAGTGCTGGACTGCTAGCAACACCGTAAGGCAATCTCTTTGGGCGGAACAGACCTAAGTGGGTATTGATTGTACATATTTCCTGTGATTTTTCATCCATTTGGAGCTGTTGAAATGCTTGTCTAAGATCTATTTTAGAAAAGATTTTACATCCACTTAGTGCTGCAAACATATCATCAGGTCTAGGAAGAGGATGTTGAGCTACTTGTAAATTAGGGTTTAGTGTTACTTTGTAGTCACCACATAACCTAATACTTCCGTCACTCTTAACTACAGGAACTAAAGGAGTGGCCCACGTTGAGTAAGTAACTCTCTCCCAAGTCCCATTTGCTTCTAATCTTGCAATCTCCTGTCCAACCGCGGGTTTTAGTGCGAAAGGAATTTGTCTAGGAGCACAGAATTTTGGAGTGACATCAGGTTTAAGAGACAAACTGGCCTGCACTCCCTTCACTGTCCCAACATTAACATTAAAGATATCTTGAAATCCTGTTAACAAATGATTTACTGCTGTTTCTTTGTTAATGTTAGAGTTGACTTTTAGTACACTTTGTAAATTTAATGGGATGTGCTTCAACCAATCTAGACCAAACAGTGATGGCCTCTTACCTTCAACAATGGTTAGGGGTAAGCTCTTGAACTCTTGCTGGTCGTAACTCACATCAACGTTGGCTGCTCCTTTAACCTGAATAGCTTGATTATTATAGTCCATTAATATCTTAGTACAAGGTTGAATATTTATGTTTGGAATAGCCTTAGCAACTTCATCAGACACTACCGTTATGTCAGCTGCTGTGTCTAACTGCATGGTTACTGGTTTTCCATTTAGAAAAACATCCATCATGATCCTATCATTACATTTACTTACAGTGTTAATCCTAAAAGCAAAGTTATCATTAGCATCAGAACACTGTTGTGCCTGACTAACACCTGTGTCTGCGGACTGTTGCTCTGACCTCTCCGAAGTTGAGTTAATCTTTTAAAATCTGCACTGTTTACCAAAATGACCTAGTTTTCCACATTGGTGGCAAGTTTTGTCTGTGGCAGGACACTTTGTTCTATCCCATGGAGTATGATCTCTCTTACCACACCTATAACATGGCTTAAAATGCTTAGCTTTGTTATCATGACTGTGGTTGTTAGTGTTAGTAGGCCTAACTGGTTGACTACTATGGTAAGCCTTTGCTTTAGTACCTGTATGTGCCTTGGGATTCTTGTTGTGACCTTTAAATTGTTTGACTGCTGAAACATTTTTTACCTGGCTTGTCTGTTTACTACTGTCAGGACTTTCTATTGTTTTGGCCTGTAGGTTAGCTGCTTCAAGTGATCTAGCAATATGGAGAACTTTATCCAGTTTTACTTTGGGATCCTGGAGTAACTTTTTCCTTAATTCAGAAGATGCACAGTTAATTATAACCTGATCTGTTATGATATCATCTATATTATGAAATTCACAAGTAGAAGCTAATTTCCTAAGCTTAGTAACAAAAGCATCTGTTGATTCCTGAGGTCCTTGAACAGTTTGAGAAAATAGAAATCTTTCATACCTAAAGTTTAACTGTGGTGAAAAATATGTATCTAGAGCATTTGTAGTTTCCTCAAAAGTACCTTTTGGATCTGGCAGGGTTTCAAAAATGTCTTGAACCTCAGACCCTGCTGCATGGAGTAACAATGCTCTCTGCTGTACAAGGTTTGTGACTCCAGTGGCGGTGATATAGAAATGGAAACTTGTCTTCCACTTCTTCCACCTCTGTGCTACTGATGAGGGGTCCTCTGCTACCGAGAATGCCGTAGGGGGAGGTACATCCAGAGGCATAGTGATGCGTAGGCTATGCTACTAGGTTAGGCTAGGCTCCGGGGTGCTGCTGAGCTCGTCTCCACTTGTCGTCGCCAATTTGTTGTGTTGTCATTACTCACCTGTAATATGAAGATACCAGTGTTGGTTATATCATACAGAAGCCGTCACTTTATCTGCCATATACAGTATGTTATTCATGTAGGCCATATTATCCCTAACTCGTCGCCAATTTGTTGTGTTGTCATTACTCACCTGTAATATGAGGATACCAGTGTTGGTTATATCGTACAGAAGCCGTCACTTTATCTGCCATATACAGTATGTTATTCATGTAGGCCATATTATCCCTAACTCGTCGCAAACTTGTCAATAGAGGGGATAAATGATACTGTGAGGCAAACTACATCTTTACTGTAAAAAGGCGGGAACAGAGCACAGAGTATAAACAATAAACTGTTGATGCATAACATTGATCATAATAGTATTGGATTCCGTATAAAGGATTCGACAGCTATAAATAAGGGATTCAATTCTTCTTGTAGGGTGTCGGATCCTTACCTTCAGTTACTTATAGTTTATATCAGTTTTCTTTGAAGGTATACTAATGGTATACTAATACATTACAGAAATGTTTTTGGGTTTGATGACAGAACCCCGTGTGGACAAACTCCAAGTACATCTATGCATTTCAGATAATGCTGTTGAAAAGACACCCAGACAAAACTCTAGCATTAATCGGGGTCAAACATTTACCGAATTCCGCAGCATTCCAAATGGAACTGCCACGAAATACATCACAGCCAAGATTCAATTAAATAACTCTACTATATGTGACAACATTACAGTGACGAAGGTCCATGGAGTCGGTCTTCATCAGGTAGCAGCCAAGGGAACGATTGAGGAATTATAACTACAAAAGATCCTGCAATGTAGTCTTGGGAGCGAAGAGGTTTCACACATGAATAAATCTATTATAGATTTGAGTGAGGGGAGCGGTGTAGTCTCTCCATTGACTTGTTATTTAGGTATCGCTGAAAACGATGGCTCCCCATTTAGTGTCGATTGGAGTGCCCCTGCCTGTGGATGGAGGGTTGCCTTCGGGGGAGCCAAACCCGACTCTGTTGACTGTGGGGGTGAGCAGCTAAGTGCCGGTTTTGGTTTTAATTACAGGGGTGAGCAGTCTAATGCCGGCTCACGATACACTAACGGGCAGTGGGATTCCTGTGACGAGCAGATGAGTGCCCCTGCCCATGAAGGGAGGGTTACACTCGCTTGTTCCAAACCCGACTGTTGACTGTGGGGGTGAGCAGTTAAGTGCCGGCTCAGGATATACTAATGGACAGATGAGTGCCAATGAAGGGTCAAAGAGTGCCGATTCGTGTTGCCTATATCATAGTCTTAAGAGTTACCCTGAGGCTTGGGTAGATATTACACGGGTTACCAGTCTCATACAAATGGATTCTAATAAGTTCCTCTCATATTTTAAGAGTATCCCCACCAGAATACCCTCTGAGAGAATTCAAACTTTCTCACAAAATATATTGGAGGTCTTATCGACAACACTGGCTTTAACCATTCTGAATTCTGTATATGGAGATAAGAAGTTTCCAATAACTGTAGAGGCCACACGGTTATTAAGCGGTCATAACCTTACCCCATACATAGACATTATAAGAGAAATTATTAGGACTCTACCAGAAACTCTATTCATAATATGTATGGACACCTAACCCTTTAGCGGGCAAATAACACTGATCCCACCAATTGTCTGAGTAAGGGTCAGTATTGGTTTGCCATATATGGCCCTTTTTTATTTAGAGCCGTACTACTCACACCTCCGCCACGTGTGTGCACAGTGTGGTATGATTTGTTATAATAAACTTTACTTAACTATTTGGGCTACTAACATCCAAAGTAGATTCACCAAAAAAATTCCACGCTCACCCAGCCCTATTTTGTATATATATATATATATATATATATATATATATATATATATATATATATATATATAGCTCCCCTAAACCCTCTGAGACCACAACCCGACATCCTCTACAATGCAGTCACTATGTCTTTTGAAGTGTAAGGTGGAAATATCTGTAACGGGATACATGGCAGATATCAACTGTTGCCTAAACTACCAGAAATCCGGTGATGATGAAGAAGTGTGTTTCAAACTACCCGTGGATTATGACAGTTGTGTCTATTCTTTCATGGCAACTGTCAATGACACCTACTCAATTATTGGACTATATCTCGAGAAGGAAAAGGCGGAGGCAGAATTACGAGCCTCTATCAAACAGGGAAAACATGCCTTCATTGGAAAGAAAATGAACGAGCATGAAGACATATTAGAAATCCATTTGGGAAACATACCCCATGAAGCTAAAGTGGATATCGAGATACAAATGTTACAGTTGTTACCTGTGAATGAAGACGGAGTTAGTACTCTAGTTCTCCCTACTGTGCTACGTCCTAGGTATCGGCCTAGTTATTGTGGTTCCGCTTATGAGAAGAAGCCTGTGGAACACAATAATAACTACAGTTTAACAGTAAATGCCATCCTAAGTAATGTCAAAGATATAAAGGTGTACCCAATGCACGATAATGGAATTACTGAAATAAAAGGGGGTGATGGTAGGGTGATATGGATAATATGGATGAAAGATGGACCCCAACAACATGATTGGGAGATGAAAATCACCCACGAGAAGAAGATCCAGGCTTTCCACGAAGAGGGAACTCCCAAGGCGGCCAATTCCCATATGAAGGATGATGTGATAATGGTGACTGGACAGCTCGACCTTACCCATATGGTTAATTTAGATAGTGGACTGTATATTATTGATTTTGAAGAAGTATTAACCATATAGAATATTTACCCTTTGATGAACTCAGCTGGTGATTGGAGGATGGCGGAAAATATGCTAGATGACTCGAAGTGGTTAGTAAGGTAAACAGCGTATGAAAAGAGGCTACAATAGGCTAGGATAGGCTAGATATTTACGTTAAGTTTGTGCTAATTAACAAAGATGATGATGTAAATGACTATTATGGAATATGAGATGAAAGTGAAGCGAAAACACCTGGTGAAGTAACTATAGGAAGAAGGCTTAGCGTGTGTAGCTGGGACGGAGGTTGGTTGGAGAGTGAGCGAGCGCGTTATGTTTGTCTGTCGTGACATACCGCGCACGTGCATAACATAATTATGGAAAATGTATCCCATCTTTTTTACAATGAGATACTTATGAACAATCTTAAATAATACAAATATATATATATATATGGGAATTATAATCCTACAATACTTTCCCATATACAACTATAGAATAATATATTCTGCCCAATCATGGAACGTTCAACCAAGGTTATGGAAGCGTTCAACTTAAGACTACGGAACGATACGTAACGCTACATCAACCCAGATTACGTAACATCGAGACTGTTCATACTAGTTTGAGTACACTAAGTATGGACATATTGCCACCAACAGAAAATATAAAAAATTTACATGATTAGATTTGCCCGGAGGCAATCTTATCCCGCCAAGCTTGGGAGGATATCTGGGCTGCCTGTCAACGTGGGCGTCCGCCGGACGCGTCAACAGGCTGCGCCGAAGTAGAAGCCAGAGAGGGGACTTCAATGGATAACTGATCCGAGGGGGTCCTTGCGATCGAGGTCACCCTCAAGAGGATATAGTCGTACTGTTGGCCGTGTGATTACTCCAGTCCTGGTGCGAACCTTTGCTACCTGAACCTCACCATCACGACCTGGTAAGAACTCCTCTATCCGACCCAATTTCCAAAACGCGCGTGGCCCCTCCTCATGGATGGTTACCACGTCCCCTACCCTAGGTCAATGACCTTTTAATGGTGTTAGTTTATTTTTTTGGGCTTCCCTTAAAGTCACCAGATATTCTGTTAACCAGCGATGCCAAATATCTCGCGATAATTTACGAATATATTTGTAGCGGGCCGATATCACGTCCTTACTTATGTAGTCTGGATCTTCCATTGTATCCTCATCATGCTCTTCAGGAAGATCCCGCAGTCTGTATCCACGTACCAGTACTGAGGGTGTGATTGGGGTAAGGTCTTCCAAATCACCAGAAGCATAGTATAGAGGGCGATCATTTACGGTGGCTTCAATCTCCAAGAGTATGGTGTTGAGTTCCTCAATCGAGATTTGAGCTCTACCCAATACCTTCTTCAGACCCGCCTTCACGATGCCTATGGCTCTCTCCCATATGGCGCCAAACCAAGGCGCTCTGGCGGGAATGAAACGCCATTCGCATTTTACATCCGCGAGGCAGGTCTGAATCTTAGGATTGTTGCTCACTTCTTTGGAGATATGTAGATGCCCCTATGAAAGTCTTTGCATTGTCACTCAGCATGATACACGGATATCCCTGTCGACTGCAGAATCTTCGGAAGGCATGTAGGAAGCTATCACAAGTGAGGTTGGTGACCAGTTCCAGGTGAATTGACCTGGTAACAGCACAGGTGAAAAGTATCATATACACCTTAAGATTGGGTGAATCTTGCACAGGGATTGCTCCACTGTAGTCAACCCCGGTAACTTTGTAAGGGTCACCTGGGGTGGTTCGCAGGTTTGGTAAGGGAGGAATTCCGACGGGATCATAATGTGTTCCCTGTTCTCTTCTACACTTTAAGCATTTGCGAAGGACTTTCTTGACCACCTGCCTGATTCTAGGCACCCACCATCGTTGTCTTACATAGGTAACTATATGACCAACCCCATAATGACAACAGAGTCGGTGACACCTATCGATGATAAGATGGGTGAAGGGATGATTGGGGGGCAGTAGTATTGGATACTTACTTGCCTCAGAGAGGGCTGCCAATCGTAATCTGCCTCCGCAATGTATCCAGTCCCCCTTCAGGTGTAAGGCCAACTGGTTGATCAGGTTATTCCTAGACTTTGTTCCCTTAACCAGTAATTTATATTCCTGCGTATATATTTCTTGTTGACAGAGCTTATGTAATAATTTATCTGCAATTCTGATCTCCTTCACATTGAGGTAAGCACTACCTGTGGGCGGTGTGCCTTTAATTTTTGCTTTTACATTTTCTACAAATCGTATCACCCATACTGTAACACGTTGTAACTTCTCATAGCTGCTGAATCTATCCCAGTCCCATAACCGTGTGTCTTCGTCAGGCACCGAATCAATTACCGGTGCCACAATAGCAGTGTGTTGCTCGCTCAAATATATATTTTCTGGCCATTCGTTGGGATTATTAAGCCAGCATGGGCCATTCCACCACAACGCAGAAGATTCGAGAAATTTAGCAGAGACACCACGAGTAATGCAGTCACTTGGATTCTCTTTGGTAGACACATACCGGAACTGTGCGGTTGGGAGCAGGGTACGAATTTCGTCGACACGGTTGGTGATGTACACTGGTAGCTTCTTTCGGCTATGTAACCAGTAGAGCGTAATTTGGCTGTCACTCCACATAACTGTCTCCGAGATATTTAGCAAATTTTAAAAAGTTTCCTCTACAAAGTGAACGAGTCTAGCAGCCAACAGAACTGCAGTCAGCTCTAATTTTGGGATGGAAAGGAATTTGATCGGGGTGACTTTCGCCTTCGCCATGACTAGACGGCTGCCACTTGTGTCAACAAAGTATATGGCGGTGCTGTACGCAACCTTGCTAGCGTCTGAGAAGGCATGAATGGAAACAGGATGGTCCATGACAACTCTCCGAGGAAAATTAAAACTCTTACAGAGACGAAGATCCGATATAATGTCTTCCCACTCCTGAACCAGATCGCCAGTCAAAACCTAATCCCAACCTAATTTTATCCTCCATAATTGCTGAAGGAATAATCTTGATTTGATCGACACCGGTAGAACTATCCCCAAGGGGTAAAAAAGTTTAGCCGTCATACTCAAGCAAATCCGTTTTGTAATCTGCGAATAATGCGCATACTGAACGCTGAATGAGAGGGTATCGGTGTCCGTTTCCCAAAACAACCCTAGCACTCTAACATGTTCCTGCTGTACCGCCGCCACTCCATCCCGTTGCAGTACAGTCCGCAACACAGAATTATTTGTCGCCCATTCACGCAAATGTAGATGGGCGTCATTCATAATTTCTCGGACTACGCCATAGGTATCAATCAGGAAATCTGATTGTTCCTGATTGTTCCTGATTGAGGAATTGTTCCAGGGCAGTATCACTTTATACTGTTGGCTGTCGGGATCGTAGGTAACGGTATCCTCATATGACGATAGTGCTTGACGCTCAACCTGTGAGTATTCCTTAGGGGTTATCCCGATATGATCTAATTCCCACAAAACGTTTAAGAAATTTTTGCATGGTGGAATATTACCAGTGGACATGTATTCGTCCATTGGGTTTACTGCTACTTTCAATACAGTAATTACTTCTGTGCTGGAGCTGGTAGGTTGTGCCACATATGAACCACTGATGGCGTACCCGTACTTGGTAGGAAGCAGAATTAGGCTACCTGACCTTTTATACCCAGGTCGCACTATATTGTAGTAGCGATCCGCACCGATAAGCAGCTCCAGCTGATCTGTGTCTGTTGCGTGAGGATCGGCTAATTTTATGCCTTTACTTTGTAAACTAACCAGTTTAGGCTTTAGGTTAAGTTCACCTTTATGTTCTGGCAATTCATCAACCACTATTGCATCTAGATGATGAAATTTACCTCTGTGTTTGTATTGCAGTGCCACAGCATTATAATCCCTAGAGGCTTGTTTCCCAGTAAATCCGTGAAGACATAACTCCTCAGTTCCTTTAGAAATGTAGGAAAGGGAGGATAGAACAGAAGACTTCACAAAGGTCCTCTGAGAACATTGGTCAAGTAGCGATCTGATTTTAACACAATTATTATCCTTACCCTTTACCGGCAGCTGTACGGTGGGCAAGATTACTATATTTTTACCTGTGGCAACGGACATTGTAGTTGAAGTAGCAGCAGTATGCTCTCTCTTGGTGTTATCCTCCGCTGGTCTACTTTCTTTCCCTTGTTTTTGTGTACACAGGGAATGAAAGTGTTTGCCCTTACAAAACTTGCAGCTTCTTATGTTAGGATTAGTACAACCCGAATGGCCATGCTCTTTTGACAAGCACCCAGTGCAGAGACGTAGTTGACGGGCTCTGTTTACTTTAAGAGGCCCTGTCTTATACTTCATACACTTGTTACATAAATGATTGGTACCACTACACAGAACACAGTTGAATTTCCTGTACTCACTTTGGGCGGTAAACGTCGCCGTAGCCATGGGTGAACCCGCCTGACCTGTCTTGACCCGCCTTATTGTACACTTCAGCCTGGAAGCAATGGGTGAATTTCTTATAATCCAGGCTCGAGTCTCCCATTTCCCGTTATATGGTTTCTTTTAGTGGTGATGGTAACTTATTGACAAGAGCCACCACACAAAATTCCTCCAGACAAATACCATGGTTAATGATTGACCTCATCACACTCTCTGTATTGGCATAGAAGTCCTTCAGGTCAGCTGTTTGGTGTTTGGGTGACACTAATTGATTGAATTTGGTAACATAAGCTGCCTTGATTCGATCTGGATGCCCATATGTCTCTTGAAGGAGCTCAATTGCTGGGGCATAGCTTGCACCTTCGATAATGAATCCTTCGACTAGCTTATGTGCATCACCCAGAAGCTGACCCTTTAGATAGGTGAAGCGTTGTATATCTGTGAGGTCGGGATTGTCATGGATGGTACACTTGAACATCTCCCAAAATCCCGACCGCAATGTGGCATCACCCTCAAATTTTGGAAGAGTAAGATGTGGTAATTTGACTGCGGATTTCTTTGGCTCTTTCTTGACCTCCTTCTTGACCTCTGGACTCAAGATCCCCTTCAGTGTGGCAACGATTACTTGTATGCCCTCCATATATAGGGTATCCTCTCTTATCACCTCGATATACTCGGCGTCCTCGTAAGTGTCTGCCAGGTCCTCCTGTGTGACCTCATACTTGTCAAGTTGCTTTTGAATACTGAGCAACCTGGCCTCCACCTTCATACTAGACGCTGAATCAAGGAATTCGTCAATGTCAGAGGTCAAGACCGTCAAAGAGCCCTTAAGCCCAGCCCGACGCTTTTGTACACTTTTAGCCATGATTACACAGGAAGGAAATCTATTGACGTTAAATCAAACTATCAATGCCAGACCGAATAAGTTGCGGACAACAATACAGTACTCCGAGAAATCAAATAAATCGCGAGCCGAAAAGAAAACACCCTCACGAAATGCGGAATAAGAATTGTGCTCAATGTAGACTAGCAATCCGGAGCTTTTCAATTTAACTCCTTACATAATAGTTATGAAATTATAGAATCATTACGCCATAAGTTAAGAAAAGCCGGGAGGGAAATTTAGTACAATACAGTATAGGCCAAAAGTCTCCAGATGTCAAAAAAGAGAGGTACCGTTTAACGTTATAATAAATTCAAGAATTTGAAGAGAGAGAGAGCCTATAGGGTAATTTAAACAGGCTAAACTCAATGGGTACCGCTAATTCTATATTATTAAATTTAATAAATGTGAGAATTGTACACAAGAAAAGTTCATCTCAAGAAGTCGCAAGGAAAAAAGTTTTGAGTTGGATTAACACACTCAGCCTATCAGCTATCATAATACCCCGCCTCTAGGGCACACGATGAGAGTAGAATTTAGAAAAATGTGTGAATGAATAACCTTTAAATTTTAAAGAAGTTTTTTTTCAGTATAATTTTGATCTAGGTTTAAATTATTATACAGTACAGTATGGATGAATTTAATCTTAATGCCGTGCCAATTGTGCAAGATTTTCTAGGGCTAAAGTAGTTTTAATATAATTTAATGAGTCCGAAAAAGCATTTAAAGTAGGCTAATTATTGTTTTGAGTACTGTACTGATTCAGATTTATAACTTTTCATTCTGGTGTGACGTTAACCACTCCGTTAGAACCGCATGGCTTGTCCTACAGTGACTCGCTAAGATCGCCAAGGCAGTGGATGTGGCTACAGTTGATGTATTATTGTGTGCTTTATTTCATATGAAAGCTCGTGTCATGGGCAGTCCAGAAAGGCTCTTTGTTTTCGCCCATGTCAAGGCTTTATATATTTAATTACAAAGTATATGTTTTATCATTAAGTAGTAATGATAGGATTTGAGAGAGAGAGAGAGAGAGAGTAGAACAGAGTGAGAGGAGGCGCGCAGTGTTTTGGCCATGCTCGATGACGTCACGGCTGGCTGGCCTCTTGGGGATTGGTTGGAGGAGTTTTTTTACCATGCTTGGTGACGTCATGTTTGGCTGGCTTTTTTGGCATTGGCTGAAGGAATTGTTACCGCTTTGCCTCCGCGGTGCGAGCTAGTGCTAGTATATATACAGCTCTCTTGCCACTCTCTCCCTCAGATCTGGTTTCTAGAACGCATCCCTCTTATCCCTTTGATATCTGTCCCCCTCTCTGCACCTGAGAACCTTTTCCTCTGCCTATCTCTCTCATTTTCCATATCTTTCACCACCTTTTATTAATATTATACCCCCTCTGGTTAACTCTGCATAATCAGCTTCATGCTGGCCAGTTGTATTGTGCATTAAGGTCTTATATAACCCATGTATGTTAGTTGTTAAGATAAGTTGATCACAAAGCATTGGTTGGCATTCATATTGTTCAGTACCGCTTCCTATAATTATTAGTGTTCTGCTGGATTAGATAATGCTAGACTAGGAGTCTGATACTATAAGGTATTGTTTCCGATGGGTGCTGGCTTTAGTTAAAAGCTGCACGACATACCTGAGAACTGGAGTTGATTGGGTAAATTCTAGTCTGTGTGCCATTGAGAGTAGAGCATGCACGAATGAGGGCTTTTTGCCTGTACCATTCTGCACTGTTCTAAGCTCGTTGCTTGTCTTTGAGGTACGCCAGGAGAACGCTTAATACTTCGGTATTAAGGTTTCTCAAGAGAGCTACCCTTCATTATAACGTAATATTTGACGCACAGACTTGAGATTTGCACTAGGCTATGCGGCATGCCATGCGCACCAGTATCTCGTATCATTGACTCTAGCTAGACTTTATCAGTCATAGTAGACATTAAGTATATTAACCCAATTACTCTTATTATGCATACCCGTTTATGATTACACAAGCATTTCGCAGCCTAGTTTGATGTATTGAGACACAAACGACTTAGGCTCTTTTTGTTGATAGGAATACTGCATTGTCGTGGCGATTATTATTAATGTTGTGGCGTTTAGGATATTCTTGGCTCCGACTGCATTATATCTCCTGCCTTTTTGTGTGCATAGCCTGCACGAGCATTGTTCCGCTGCCTGCCTTTTTGGGTTCCATTTCCGATTCGACCATCTTGATAGCATCTAACATTTAAAGAAGATTCCTTGTTGGTGTTGAAGGACTTTAGTGCACTTTCTTTCAAGCAGGAGTGCCTGACATTTATTGATTAAAGTAACGTAAGCTGTAACTTCTCTTACCACCTTACTTTGCATACCATAACCAAGCACCTTCGGTTATAGGTAGTAATAGGCTGTTTTCACATAACATTAACCCCTTCAGACTAATATGACGCAGAGCTTGCCAGATTAGCAATAAGAAATAGAGTTCTCTCACTCTTATAATTACCTCTCCAAAATTAGTTTTCTGCCCACAGCTAACTCAAAGACACCTGCAGAGGTTGAAGTAACTAAACTAAAGGTTTCTAAATACCCCTGATGGTAACAAAGGCTTTAAAGTATCCCTAATCGGCTCAAAATTGCGTCATATGTCGGAGAGGGTTAAGCTTAGAGTAGACACACATTTATTGAGAGTTTAATAACCTATTATTGCATATAGAACTCTGGAGAGTATTAATTTTGTGTTCTTTGTTCACTGGGAATATACATCAGAGGTTGGATCTAGCGCTTTCCGTTGTAGCATTTATGCCATTACTAGTCCAATGAATAAGAGCCCTGATATATTTAAACTTCAGTCGTAACAAATGGCGACCTTACCTAGGATTTGGTGAACCTACATTTATTAGCAGGGAACATTTGTTGTTTTGGGGAATATTTTGTGGGGATCAGCAAGAATAATTTTTTTTTGCAACATAGTATAGCCCTTGAGTATTTCCGAGAATTTTTGTGTGTATATTGAGGTATACGAGTTTGGGGTGCTTCTTTTCTGAATATTGAGGTGGGAAATTTTTGTGAGCATCATGTCTTATACCGGATCAGAGGTGAATGGAGACACAGTACGTAATGTCGAAACTGAGGAACAGCATGATGAAATGGTTAATCAGGTGAACTGTGAGGAGGATGCTAGGATATTTTTGCAATGGCCTGTTACTGCCGAGCGGTTGGAGGGTATGGATCGGTATGGTCTTCAATGCCTGGCCACAGCTATCGGTCATGCGGGTACTAGCAGCATGACCAGGGATAACTTGATAACGTGTGTACTGGGCAGGGTGACTGGTGAGCGAGATGGGTTGAGTGCTCAGAGCCCTTCGGCCATGCTTCCCCTACACTCGACTCCCAGCCATTCCAGTAGTTTGCTGGCCCCGAGTACGCTTCCACAGTTGGGTGGTGACTGGCAGGGTGGGTTGCCCCTGGGGGGACCACTGGTAATTTCAAACATTGTAGCACCTTCACCTCCTCAAGGGTTAACTCCAGAATTATTGCTTCAGCTCGAATTAGCTAAGCTTCAGCTTCAGCAGCAAATAGAATTAGCTAAGATCGAAGAGAGAAAGGCTAGCAGGGCATCTGACCTTCAGCTTCAGCAGCAAATAGAATTAGCCAAGATAGAAGAGAGAGCCAAGCTAGCAAAAATCCAAGCTGATTTAGAGTCGACTAGGTACTGTGCCGACAGGGACGTAGAGAAGTCGCGGGTAGAGGCAACGGGACAGCGACTTGGGGCTGGTAACCGTGCTCATGATCAATCTCTCTCGCACTTATTGAAACTGGTTCCGGTGTTTGATGAGAGTGGTGTAACAGAATTTTTCGCACGCTTTGAGAAGAAGTGCCAGGAACACCAGTGGCCAGAGAATAAATGGGCAGCACTTGTATCCTCTAGATTAATAGGCAAGGGTCTTAAAGCCTACGATGCGTTACCTTTGGAGTCATGTATTGTGTATGAGGATCTCAAGGAGGCTGTCCTGAGGGCTTACGAACTGCAACCAGAAACATACCGTTTGAAGTTCCGGGGTGTAACCAAGGGAAGAGATAGCACCTTTTTGGAACATGCCCGGGACTTGTCCGATGCTATGGGGAACTGGCTCCGATCTGAGAAGGTCACAACATTTGATGGAATTAAGCAGTTAATGATGTTGGAGCAGTTCTTTAAGAGCACGGGCGGTGATCTAACTTTGAACTTAAAGGAGAAAAACCCAAGAACTCTAGTCGAAGCAGCAGAAATGGCTGATCGACGGCTGTCGTTGATTCGGGGTTGCGGGTCCTCACAGAAGTACGATGCAAGTGCTAGGGACCGTTATCCTCCCCCTCCCCGTAGCAATGACACATTTAAACAAAAGAGCACTGAAACTAAAACTGAATCCAAACCTTACACCACACCGTATGAGAAAAGTCAGGGGCTTTTTACATCACAGTATAAGCCAAAACCGAAATTTATGTGTTTTAAGTGCCACCAGGAGGGTCATAAGGCAAATGAGTGCCCTAGTCGACCTCCTCTGGCAGCCGTGTCTTTTGCTCACGGCATTGGAGTGTTCAAGAGGACATCGGAGTTTGTTAGAGGCAATTCTTCCGAGGTAAATACACTGCCAGTGCAGAAGGATCCGGAAGGCTTATTCCCTGTCCGTGATGCCTTTAGTGACCACAGGGGACTCGGTTGTGTGGAGTGAGGGGGTAGAAGATATGAGGTGAGAATTTTGCGTGACACTGGGGCATCGCAAACATTGTTGAGGAATTTCACTGGTAAACCTGTAAATACGGCGCAGGTGGTTGTGGTTCAGGGAGTTAATGCAACAAGGTCATACCCGCTTGTAAGAATGAAGATGGAAGTTGATGGTGTGACTCGTGACCTGGATGTAGGAATTGTGGAGAAGTTGCCTGTTGGGGGCGTCGACCTCCTCGGCAACGACTTTGCGGGGCCTACTTCTGAGGCTCCACCCTTAGTCGTTGCCGAGAAGCCGGCCGACGTGAGTAGGGAGGAGCAGGAGTGGGTTGAGAAGTGTCAGGTGCAACCTATGGCGTGTGTTGTCACCAGATCTCTTGCATCCAGGGAGTCGCATTCTGGTCAACAGTCTTTAGACAAGCGGAGGAAAGGTACCGAGAAGGGGTTGAAAGTTGATGCGGTTGAGAGTTTAGTATCAACGGACATTCTCGGGGACTCATTATTAGGACCGATTTTCGAGTCTGGAGAAGACCCATTAACTGTTACTAAGAAGGCAGAGGATGGGCTTAAAAAGACGAAGAGACAGCAACGATACACGGAGAGAGAGCAACGGGAGGCTAAATTCAATGTAGGAGGGGGGCATGAGTTGTTTCGCAAACACTTAGATAAGCTTGCTCCTTCTGACATTCGTAAATTGCAATTAGAAGACCCGGAGGTTCTTGAATGTGGTACCGGTGCTGTCGAGTTGGAGGAGGACTGATGCACAGTCGGGAGATGTAGCAACAAGGTATCCTGACGCGTACCCTATGAGAAATGGGTCAGCGAAGACGGTGGTCCGAAACTTGCTATGTATTTTTCCCGGTATGGTTACCCGCAGGGGATTCAGTCAGACCAAGGATCCAACTTCACTTCTGACCTCTTTGTTCAAGCAATGCCGCAGCATGGGATTGTTACGGTTGTGTCATCTGCGTATCATCCAGAGAGCCAGGGTGTGTTAGAGCGATGGCACTCAGCCTTGAAATCTGTGCTTCGTTGTTGTTGCTTTGAGAGTGGGAAAGATTGGGATCTTGGCCTGCCATATGTTTTGTTTGCTGCACGGGAGGTACCTGGGGAAAGTTTGGGATTCAGCCCTAATGAGCTCGTCTTTGGACACTGTGTCAGAGGGCCTCTCCATATGGTTAAAGAAATATGGGAGGGCGCAGAAAAACCTTGTTCTATGCTCAAGTGTGTCCTCGACAGTCGAGAATGGATGTTGCGCAGTCTGGAGTTGGCTGGCCGTAATTTGACTAGCTCTCGGGCCCTCATGCAGGACAGGTACGACGTCAAGGTTAAACTCAGGGAGTTTCATGTGGGTCTGGAGGTGTTGATTCTACTGCCCCTTGTAGGTCACCCCTTATCCGCGAAGTACACTGGATCTTGTGGGGTGGTTGAGAGGCTATCGGACCTGGATTGCTTGGTAGCCACTCCAGACAGACGTAAGCGCAACCAGTTATGTCACGTTAATCTCATGAAGGAGTATGTGAGGCACCCCCCTGAGCCTCTCACTGTGCCTGTGATGACGTTTAGCAGTCAAGGTGGAGAAGGAGAATGGGACAGTCAAGCTCAGGTGGAGGATAACTGGAAGGATTAGAAAGTCAAATGGGCGCCTGAGTGTGAGAAGGCGTTTAGAGTAGTAAAACACCTGTTGTGCACTCACCCGATCCTCAGGGCCCCTGACTTTAGCCTACCTTTCCAACTAGCAACGGATGCTAGTGGTGTGGGGGCTGGTGCCGTCCTTATGAAAAAGGACGATGATGGGCTGGAGCATCCTGTTAGTTTCTGCTCGGAGAAGTTCAATTCAGCCCAGGGGAGCTGCTCTGTTGTCGAAAAGGAGCTGCTGGCAGTTGTGCTTGCACCGGGGCATTTCGAGGTCTATGTTCCAGCCTATGGTCCGGTCGTTGTAGTTTACACAGATCATCACCCTCTCAAGTTCTTGGACCAGTTTCACAATCGGAATATGAGGCTGACCGGGTGGTCGCTGGTGTTACGGGAGTATAGCCTGGACATACGCCATATTGCCGGTTGTGACAACGTGGTTGCAGATTGTCTTTCAAGGGTATATGATCCTGGGTAGATTGACACACGGGTAGCCTCCTGCTTTAGTTTGAATAGTATTTTGCGCTTGGTGCTTGTTGGCTCGCGGTTGTAGCCCAGTGTATTGGGACGTAAAGCAGGAGTTGAGTGTTTGGTATAGAAGAAAAAACTAGGCTTGCCCCTATAGTGCGGCCGAAATAAACAAATTAAAAACATAAAAAAAAAAAAAATCAAATAAAAACTCTTTCTTTGATAGTTGAATTTTTTGAGTATGTTATAGCAGTAATTCTGAGTTGCACTCCTCTCAGAATGCTGGGCTAGAGAAGCTCGCTCTTGAGGAGCATAACTACATATGATTTAACCTATTGTGTTGGGGAGGGTTATAATTTTGTAAAATGTTTTGTTGAAGAACTGTGCCAGATATTTTACTGCCGCTGGGTGATGGGAAGTATAGATATAGCATGGGTTCTAACCATCAGATTTTTTTTTGAGCTTTGGGCCTCTGAGAAAAATCTTGGGGGGGGGGGTGTGCCGTTAACCACTCCGTTAGAACCGCATGGCTTGTCCTACAGTGACTCGCTAGGATCGCCAGGGCAGTGGATGTGTCTACAGTTGATGTATTATATATTTTGTGTGCTTTATTTCATATGAAAGCTTGTGTCATGGGCAGTCCAGAAAGGCTCTTTGTTTTCGCCCATGTCAAGGCTTTATATATTTAATTGCAAAGTATATGTTTTATCATTAAGTAGTAATGATAGGATTTGAGAGAGAGAGAGAGAGAGAGAGAGTAGAACAGAGTGAAAGGAGGCGCACAGTGTTTTGGCCATGCTCGATGACGTCACGGCTGGCTGGCCTCTTGGGGATTGGTTGGAGGAGTTTTTTTACCATGCTTGGTGATGTCATGTTTGGCTGGCTTCTTTGGCATTGGCTGAAGGAATTGTTACCGCTTTGCCTCCGCGGTGCGAGCTAGTGCTAGTATATATACAGCTCTCTTGCCACTCTCTCCCTCAGATCTGGTTTCTAGAACGCATCCCTCTTATCCCTTTGATATCTGTCCCCCTCTCTGCACCTGAGAACCTTTTCCTCTGCCTATCTCTCTCATTTTCCATATCTTTCACCACTTTTTATTAATATTATACCCCCTCTGGTTAACTCTGCATAATCAGCTTCATGCTGGCCAGTTGTATTGTGCGTTAAGGTCTTATATAACCCATGTATGTTAGTTGTTAAGATAAGTTGATCACGAAGCATTGGTTGGCATTCATATTGTTCAGTACCGCTTCCTATAATTATTAGTGTGGATTAGATAATGCTAGACTAGGAGTCTGATACTATAAGGTATTGTTTCCGATGGGTGCTGGCTTTAGTTAAAAGCTGCACGACATACCTGAGAGCTGGAGTTGATTGGGTAAATTCTAGTCTGTGTGCCATTGAGAGTAGAGCATGCACGAATGAGGGCTTTTTGCCTATACCATTCTGCACTGTTCTAAGCTCGTTGTTTGTCTTTGAGGTACGCCAGGAAAACGCTTAATACTTCGGTATTAAGGTTTCTCAAGAGAGCTACCCTTCATTATAACGTAATATTTGACGCACAGACTTGAGATTTGCACTAGGCTATGCGGCATGCCATGCGCACCAGTATCTCGTATCATTGACTCTAGCTAGACTTTATCAGTCATAGTAGACATTAAGTATATTAACCCAATTACTCTTATTATGCATACCCGTTTATGATTACACAATCATTTCGCAGCCTAGTTTGATGTATTGAGACACAAACGACTTAGGCTCTTTTTGTTGATAGGAATACTGCATTGTCGTGGCGATTATTATTATTGTTGTGGCGTTTAGGATATTCTTGGCTCCGACTGCATTATATCCTGCCTTTTTGTGTGCATAGCCTGCACGAGCATTGTTCCGCTGCCTGCCTTTTTGGGTTCCATTTCCGATTCGACCATCTTGATAGCATCTAACATTTAAAGAAGATTCCTTGTTGGTGTTGAAGGACTTTAGTGCACTTTCTTTCATGCAGGAGTGCCTGACATTTATTGATTAAAGCAACGTAAGCTGTAACTTCTCTTACCACCTTACTTTGCATACCATAACCAAGCACCTTTGGTTATAGGTAGTAATAGGCTGTTTTCACATAACATTAAGCTTAGAGTAGACGCACATTTATTGAGAGTTTAATAACCTATTATTGCATATAGAACTCTGGAGAGTATTTGTGTTCTTTGTTCACTGGGAATATACATCAGAGGTTGGATCTAGCGCTTTCCGTTGTAGCATTTATGCCATTACTAGTCCAATGAATAAGAGCCCTGATATATTTAAACCTCAGTCGTAACACTGGGTAAAACTCCCGTCGCAGCCCTGACCTATCCACTAGTTTCCACATCCTGTCCCACTGGTGGTCAGGCACCTGGGGCGGCCAGAGCAAAGAGCGGACGAAAAAAAAACGACAGCCCCATGGGGCCAAAAGACCGGGGCTTGGAGGACGTAGTAGGACTCATGACAAAAACAGGGATAGGCCAGCCCCACTCCAAGCAAGGCAACTTCCGACCGCCGAATAACTCCCCCCCAAATAGGGGGGGGGGGGGGGCAAACTAGTGAAAAATTTAAGGACCAATTATATGGTTAATTTACATAAGTGGACTGATTTGAGGATGGCGGAAAATAGGCTAGATGACTCGAAGTGGTTAGTAAGGTAAACAGCGTATGAAAAGAGGCTACAATAGGCTAGGATAGGCTAGATATTTACGTTAAGTTTGTGCTAATTAACCTCTGAAGTGCGCATGGGGGTAATTGGAAACGTCCCCCTGTGCTGACGTATTTGAGGTGTTTCCGTCACTAAAATATTCATTGTGCCATTAATAGCATTAATATTTATCCATATGCGCCTATTATGGGTTGATTATAAAGGTATTAACCTGAAACAACAATAAAACGAGTGAAAACAGCGTTTGGATGGTCAAAATCGGAGATATAGCCCGCGAGTTGTATAATGTATGGGTGAGGCAATCTGCTTTCCCGCCAATTTCCCCCAAGGCCACTGAGACACAGTCGATCGATACTCTCTCTCTCTCTCTTGCACTCGCTTGCTATCAGTGATGACCACACCCTCCAATCGGATTTCTAATGTTAGCACGAAAATATACCTCAGAATAAGGGAATAACAGGGAAAATAGGTGATAACTGAAGGAGAGGAGGAAAGTGGGGAAGGAGGGGAGGTAGAGGACTGAGATTTTGCATGGCCCAGGGGCCAAAAAAAAAATTTTTTTTTTTTTTTTTTTTTTTTCGATGTCAAAAGTTGATTTTTTTTTTCTCTGACTCTTAAGAGTCTCCCCGCAGTGCGCCGGGGGAACTCTTAAGAGTCTCCCCGCAGCTCCCGGGTTAACAAAGATGATGATGTAAATGACTATATGGAATATGAGATGAAAGTGAAGCGAAAACACCTGGTGAAGTAACTATAGGAAGAAGGCTTAGCGTGTGTACCTGGGACGGAGGTTGGTTGGAGAGTGAGCGAGCGCGTTATGTTTGTCTGTCGTGACATACCATGCACGCGCATAACATATGGAAAATGTATCCCATCTTTTTTACAATGAGATACTTATGAACAATCTTAAATTATACAAATATATATATATATATGGGAATTATAATCCTACAATACTTTCCCATATACAATTATAGAATAATATATTCTACCCAATCATGGAACGTTCGACCAAGGTTATGGAAGCGTTCAACTTAAGACTACGGAACGATATGTAATGCTACATCAACCCAGATTACGTAACATCGAGACTGTTCATACTAGTTTGAGTACACTAAGTATGGACAACCCATGTAGATTTGACCCACCGGGACCCGGGCGAGATGATACTTTTAATAAATTGTTCGGGCAGCATGGAGTCTGGGACGAAGATGGAGACGGCGCGATTGTGTGCCCTATATTGGGTACTAGCACTTAGTAGTGAGACATGCACCGGATTTAACATGATCCCCTTTGGTTCTAAATTAAAACCTTTGTTTGATACCACCCAGGCAGTCACTAGAAAAAATATTAGGTTAGCTCGTGAGTATATATGTGGGCTAGAAGGTGATAATGTTAGGTTAGCTCATGAGTATGTATGGCTAAAAAGTTATATTACGTTAGCTCATGAGTATGTGTGTGGGTTAGAAAGTGATATGAGTGGTACCGAGATCATGAAGGCCATCACATTTGGTTATGGGTGCTGCAGTCAACTCCCAATAAATATGTTGATCGTTACAGACGCTGAAGTTGTAGATGAAAGAGACATTATAAAAGAATGCGCCCGATTGAAGAAGTATCTAGGACACTATATTTCATGTGATCGCTCAGATGATGAGGATATGGGTCGTCAGCGAAGGCAACTTTACATGCAGGGAAATTCAATATTAAGAAAATTTCATATGTGCACATGGGATACAAAAATAACATTGTTCAACTCCTACTGCTCACCAATGTATACAGCACAACTATGGTGGAACTATAAGAAAATTACAGTGAATAGACTAAGTATCTCATATCACAATATCATGAAAATGTTTCTGGGGCTCTCAAAATATGAGAGTACAAGTACGCTATGTGCCTATATGAACTTACACTGTTACAAATCACTCATTAGAAAGCTAACATCTAAATCCATTCAGCGCCTTAACACTTCTGAGAACAGGATCATTAAAATGCTACAAACTCCAAGCATAGTGTACACCTCCAGGATCCAGGCACACTGGAGGAAGTTGCTCTATATTTAACCTTAAGTAATGATTTCAGGTCTGCTACTCTACAGAATTAGCATACCGGTACTGATCCTCATAGTGCAGTACAGTACCGATATTCCTATACTGTACTGTAGCAACATACTGTACCGGAAGCTAAATGATGTGAGGCATGGTACTGTACACAATTAGGACAGTGGTTTTGGTAACACAGTAGTTTGATGACCACTGTTTTTGGTTGAGGCAGTGCTGTGAACTACATGATAGCAAGCTGGGTATTATTTAATTTCTTTTTATTTTATGTAGCCTATGTACAGTAGCTTATATATATTTATATATATTTATGTTACTGTAAGGTATATATGGACCCCAGTAAGGTCCCCTCTGTACTGTGTGAGTCTGAAATAAAGTATTATTATTATTATTATTATTATTAATGAGGCTTTTCAAATATTCACCGTTGGTGTAGGGGACGGTGTTTCCACCAGAAAACTCTGGACGCCGGCGGCTGAGCTACTCAAGAGTCTGGCCCTTTACAATTCTGGTCGTTGCCTCCTGAAAAATAAAACCCAAATGGAAGAATTCAAAATGTTTTTGAGTTTGATGACAGAACCCTGTGTGGACAAACTCCAAGTACATCTATGCATTTCAGATAATACTGTTGAAAAGACATCCAGGCAAAACTCTAGCATTAATCGGGATCAAATATTTACCCACTTCCGCAGCATTCCAAATGGAACTGCCACGAAAGACATCACGGCCAAGATACAATTAAATAACTCTACTATATGTGACAACATTACAGTGACGAAGGTCCATGGAGTCGGTCTTCATCAGGTAGCAGCCAAGGGAATGATTGAGGAATTATAACTACAAAAGATCCTGCAAGGTAGTCTTGGGAGTGAAGAGGTTTCACACATGAATAAATCTATTGTAGATTTGAGTGAGGGTAGTCTCTTCATTGACTTGTTATTTAGGTATCGCTGAAAACGATGGCTCCCATTGTGGTGGCTCCCCATTTAGTGTCGATTGGTAGATTTGAGTGAGGGGATCGGTGTAGTCTCTCCATTGACTTGTTATTTATGTATTGCTGAAAACGATGGCTCCTCTGGTGGCTCCCCATTTAGTGTTGATTGGATTTTTTTTTACAATAAACTTTATTTAACCAGAAAACGCGTTTCCTTTCCACCTTGACTCCTCTTTGTAATGTCGATGGATAGGTAGACAGGTGGTCTAGGGTGCGTCACTCCCATAAAAAAAAAATCCCACGCTCACCCAACCCTGTCTTGTATGTATATATATATAAACCCTCTGAGACCACAACCCGTACATCCTCAGTCACTACGTCTTTTGAAGTGTAAGGTGGAAATATCTGTAACGGGATACGTGGCAGATATCAATCAACTGTTGCCTAAACTACCAGAAATCCGGTAATGATGAAGAAATGTGTTTCAAACTACCCGTGGATTATGACAGTTGACAAAGTCGGCAAAATGGGCAAACGATTGAAACTATTAATTTCATAGTGTTGTTGTCGTCAATGCTATTAAATTTAGCTACATTTCCGCTACATTAGCTGAATTCGATTTAGTGGCAAGTTCTGTCTATAATATCAAGAATTCTAGCGGTATTCGGACCATTTTGAATAATAATAATCTGGAATAAAGGGTATTTATTTTTCTAACCATGTTGAATCGCTAGATAAAATCTAGCACTATTTTATTTCTTGGTAACTCTGACGACAATTTAATTCTACCAATCAAATAAAAGGTAATGTCTCCACCTCAATGTTATAGTCATGGAGTCCTCATTGAAGTTGATAGGTTATTCTCTGCAGGATATCATACATGTCTTTCACGAGTCATGTCCCGATTATACGAGACACCCAACCTTCCCAGAATGTGAACCCTTCGTAAAGATGTGGTTGAGTATCAACCGAAGTGAGTCAAATATGGAGATGCGGAATAAGGTGTGTTACGTATCTTGATCCTCAAGTGGTTAACTTGATGAATCTAGATAGCACAGAGATATATATTAATATATATATATATATTCCCCCACCTCATGGGGGAAACCCATTCTGGTGAAGAATTTGAGCAGTTCCTTGATGACAGTTGGAGCAGAGTCCTTAACCTAACAAGTGCGCATGGGGGTAATTAGACACCTCTCCCTGTGCGCATGTATTTGAGGTGTTTCCGTCACTAAAATATTCATTGTACCATTAATAGCATTAATACTTATCCATATGCGCCTATTATGGGTTGATTATAAAGGTATTAACCTGAAACAACAATAAAAAGAGTGAAAACAGCGTTTGGATGGTCAAAATCGGAGATATAGCCCGCGAGTTGTATAATGTATGGGTGAGGCAAGCTGCTTTCCCGCCAATTTCCCCCAAGGCCACTGAGACACAGTCATCGATACTCTCTCTCTCTCTCTTGCATTCGCTTGCTATCAGTGATGACCACACCCTGCAACCGGCTTTCTAATGTTAGCACGAAAATATACCTCAGAATAAGGGAATAACAGGGAAAATAGGTGATAACTGAAGGAGAGGAGGAAAGTGGGGAAGGAGGGGAGGTAGAGGACTGAGATTTTGCATGGCCCAGGGGCCAAAAAAAAATAAAAAAATAAAAAAATAAAAATATATATATATTTTTTTTCGATGTCAAAAGTTGATTTTTTTTTCTTCTGACTCTTAAGAGTCTTCCCGCAGTCCGCCGGGGGAACTCTTAAGAGTCTCCCCACAGTTCCCGGGTTAAGGGTGTAGCCTCTGGGTAGCGAGTTGCCATGTCCATGATAGTTAATAAATAAATGTTACCTTGGGAAGTCTTAGGCAATGGGCCTACAATGTCCACTACCACCCGAGTAAAAGGATTCTCGAAAACGGGCAAGGGCACCAGAGGATGTACAGGCACCTTCTGATTGGGTTTTCCTGTCATCTGGCAAGTGTGACACACTCTACAAAAGTCCACTACATCTGCACGCATTCCTGGCCAGTAAAAGTGGGCTCTGATTCTGTCTAGAGTTTTTCTCACACCTAGGTGTCCTGCCAATGGTATACAATGTGCCATTTCCAAGATATCTCTACGACAAGGTTTGGGGGCTACTACTTGATGGACGTCCCAGGCCCCCGTCATCGATTGGTCTGTGTGGCGGTCTCCATCTACGCCACAATACTCCTCCTTTCAGGTAGAAACATTCACCACCCTCCTTCTCACATTCCTCTTCACTCACGGACCTGGCAGCTAACTCCTTGCATTCACTATCATCTCTCTGTAGCTTTACCAGGCCACTAGGACAATTTGGAGGGGTTTCATGGTCATCGTTAGGGTCAAGATGAGCCATAAAGGTGTCAGATAAATCCACCTCAGTCACATCATCAGGCACAGTTGGAGCGTCATTCACACTATCATCATCCCTTTCATCAACTCTTACATTCGGTACATTTCTGTCTGAGGGAACTGCTACTTGAGACATTGAACGTGTGACAGCACACACAGGAAAAACTGTTGGCATCTCCTTTTCGAGCTCACCGGTTAGTGGCTCGTTAACAGGGGAAAGTGACAAAATGGGGTCTGGTCGGACCTTCTCACCTGCTACATCATTCCCCAAAAGGAGTGTTACCTCAGGCACAGGGATATCTTGGGACCTACACAAAGCTATGGTGGCCTCACCCTGTAGTAACTGTAGTCAATTTCGCCTTTTACCAAGTGTGCATAAAATTGGCCTCCAGCACCTCTCATTACAACTGGTTCGCCAGGTGGGCACTCAGTGTAAGGATTCACCATGAGGGTGCTAGTAGAACCTGTGTCTCTCAGAATTTTTACCTCATGCATGCAACCATTTAATCTCACGTTGCCAGATGAAATAAAGGGACGGTAACTGTCCTGCACTGATGGTGAAATTATTATTGGCTTAACCCTAGTGGGTTGCACCACACATGCTACTACACCCCTGTCTAGATGATTTACGTTAGCTGCTAGGTACTCCTTCTGTCGGGAGTCCTGTATTAAAGGAACTTTTGGTGCTAGGTACTCCTTCTGTCGGGAGTCCTGCATTACAGGCACATATGGAGTTTGAGATACGGCGGCAGTTAATCGTGGATTAAGAGATTTAGGTGTATTTTGAAAGCTTCAACAGTACTGCATTCAATGACATGACTGGGTAGAGAAGGTAGGAACACATTTAACACCACAGTATTATTCCTTTCAACATCCAATTACATATTTTGTTCTGCTTTCTGGCTATTATTAGACGATTTTATTCAGGTTAGAAAGGGTATATATATCCCTTTGAGTACCAGCAACGTGTGTTATGTTTTATTCTAGCTATATTTAGACGATATTATGCAGCTTAAGAACGATCTGTGGTACTTTAAAAGGGTTGGTTGAGATAGTTTGAAGCCTTATTATCGCTATAGAGGTCCTTCCTAAGCTGAATAAATTATCTGATAGTTGCCAGAATATAACTAAAAGGACGTCACCAGTACTGCACGGGATATGGAAGTCAGAGGGTTACTTGAGATAGTCTTTACCCTCATTATTCCCACAGATTCTTCATAAACTGTATACTGTATAATGATAGCCAGAATAAACTGTCAGATTGCACCATAATCTTCAAAGAGTTATACACAATACCACAATATGTTTTACAGAACCTAACACATATTTCTTGAGCTGATATTATAGCCGAAAATGTTGACCTTGTCTGCAGGTTTGACTGAGAATCCAGCGGTGTCAGGGAGTCATAGATGGAATAGTCTACTACTCCAATAAAACAACAACTACTACTACTACTACTACTACAACTTCTACTACTACAACTACTACTACAACAACTACTACTACTACAACTTCTACTACTACAACTTACTACTACAACAACTACTACTACAACAACTACTACTACAACAACTACTACTACTACAACTACTACAACAACTACTACTACAACTACTACTACAACAACTACTACTACAACAACTACTGCTTGACAACCAATATGTTATAGTTTCAGCCAGATCAACTCAATTAATATGTCACTGTGCTGAAGTTACTCTGAACTAATAGTGTTTTACTTTCACTTGTCAACAATAGTAAATGATGGGCAAATTAATAAAGATTCTATTTATGTGACGCTTCTGGGGCCAAATTATAACAAAAATTACATGTATAATTCTAAATATACATGAGGCTGACTAAAACAAATACACCTATGTCTCAGATATATGAATATATATGAATTTATATACAATTTTAAGATGTGATATGTATTCAGATAGCTATATATCTATTAACCTGTCTATCTACATATACTGATATACAATATTGTTTGGTTAAGGTTGGTGAAGGGAAGTATAATCTTTGCATGGTATAATTTAAATATATCCATAACCCATAAGCATGCAGGATGTGATTATCTTTGTTTGTGTACCATCATTACATTTTACCCCCTATTATTATGTATTGGATAACTAGGATTACGATATATTGTAGTTGGTGCAAGAACAAAGGCTCAACCAATTATCACGCTGTGTTAATCCTGGATATTCTGAACTAGCATATGTTATTATAGATTAAGGAGGTTTTGTTTTTTTAATAATAATTATATATCTATATACAATAATATTAATGTAGTAAAGGCACATTCAATACTAGTAGCATACTTACACATGTTAGCTAAATGAAGTTTCATAATGTATGTGTAGTGCTGGAAATGGACAACACTGAAAAGTATAATATCCGAATACACCTTCGATCACGATCAGTAAACTAATTAAAATCCCTCAAATCTTTAAAACTGAGGAGAATGTGTCCACCTAGGGATACATTTGAGCCATAGGCTGGTAGTTATATTAATATAATTTACTTTCACATAACACAATGTTGTATGCATTATCATATATAACAATGTTGTATGCATTATCATATATAACAATGTTGTATGCATTATCATATATAACAATGTTGTATGCATTATCATATATAACAATGTTGTATGCATTATCATATATAACAATGTTGTATGCATTATCATGTACAACTTACTTAGTGTCCGTAAAATGTATTGAGTTGTCAAAACAGTATTGATTGATGTGTCTTATTTATGTACATGTTCTACGTGATATTCTGCACCAGACATTTGTTTAGCCTTTTCATTCACAACAATCGCTTATTGAAGAGAATCACTTGATAATAGTAATTTGTTTTAAAATTCATATTTGGATTGAAAGTGTTAAACAAAATTAGTGAAGTCATGTATTGCATGCTAGTTTGTAGGCTATGTTTTGTGTGACAAGCATCAAATGAACACTAAATATGTTATTATATTTATTAAAGTGATTAATACATTATTCAACATAAACGTTCTTTAAATAAATCTCAATGCAACATTAACATAAACATTTAGTTTAAAAATATGTTAGGTACATGTTACAAATTTCATACTGATAGGAACATTTAGGTCATGATTAACTAGTTGATAATGTTTGTATTTTATGAATCAACACCATCAATTGAGATGCATTGGTCATTAACATCTGCTTGTAATCAAAATTAACTTTTAACTTTAGTAAAATGTTAATAAATATATTGGCAATGATGATTACTTATGTTTATCCCTATTTGTAGAGTGTATCCATCTTGAATATACTGTACTGAATGTTGCAAACACTAAAACTAAACTAAACTATAGATAGACCTAAAGCCTAAATCAATCATTAGCTGAAAACCTGTAATTTTCTGTTACATTACCTTATCCCCACCAGCCCTCATGTTAGTATAATAGCCTGATAATAGTACTATTTGTTTCATGTCATAGTAATGTCAAGATAATGTCCCTCTCTAGATTATCCCCAGCAGTCCTCATGTTAGTATAATAGCCTGATAATAGTACTATTTGTTTCATGTCATAGTAATGTCAAGATAATGTCCCTCTCTAGATTATCCCCAGCAGTCCTCATGTTAGTATAATAGCCTGATAATAGTACTATTTGTTTCATGTCATAGAAATGTCAAGATAATGTCCCTCTCTAGATTATCCCCAGCAGTCCTTATGTTAGTATAATAGCCTGATAATAGTACTATTTGTTTCATGTCATAGAAATGTCAAGATAATGTCCCTCTCTAGATTATCAGCAGCAGTCCTCATGTTAGTATAATAGCCTGAGAATAGTACTATTTTTGTCATGTCATAGAAATGTCAAGATGATGTCCCTCTCTAGGTTAGGTTTTCAGCCAACTATTGATTTTGACTATACATTCATAAGTCATATTATTATAAACAGCCATTTGAATCTTTGAGTCTATTAGTTCAATTGATAATTTTTGGACAATGATATCATTATTATCTAGCTTGGGTTTAACACACATGCACATGAGTGTACCAATATACTTATGACTTTAATACACAATAGAAACAGACGTGGGAAATATGCTACATATTTGTTAAAGGAATCATGAAATATTACGATGTTATTTCAGGATATTATTTCATTTGAAGATAAACAATGGCAATAGTTTATTCATGAACATTAACAACGTGCATAATTAAATGGCATTGTTTCTTCTTGTATCATATGATTTAGTTTTCTACAATATTATTATATTATCGTTAAGCATGCATATAATGGTCAAGTTATATTTAATACACAAATAGAAACAGAAAGCCTTACATGCATATGATCATTTGTATAGAATAATATATCATCTTATACATCCATTAATAACTATCTATCTATCTATCTATTTACTCAAGCCCAATCCCCACTTTTCCTATTTTATTTATTTATTTATTTATTTATTTTTTTTTTGGGGGGGGGGGGGCTGACTCAAGACAGAGCAAGAACAGGGAAAACACAAAACACAACATAAATTGACGAACACACACAGACAAAACACAAATTCACACACATCTAGGTCACCAAGGTCCCACCAGCACTCCCCCGGCCCCCGACCACTCTGAGAGGTTCCGATCTCGGCAGGCAGACATGCAGCGGAGCCGAAGCCACAAGCCCGCCCACCACACTTCCAGGCGCACCCTTCATATTAATCGTCTCCCCGGGCCAGGCGCCTGATGAACTATTAACTAGTGACTAGTCCAACTTGCGCCCCGACCCTTCCCCCAAATGACCACGTGTTCACTAATCTATTCACAAGCATTCTTCATTCATTCCTGTTTATTACCACTTCCTTTGCCTGATTTACAGTCATTCCTAAATCATCCAAAGCTTGTCTTACACAGTCTCTCCATCTCAATGGAGGTCTTCCAGCCCTTCTATCTCCCCTTGTATCTGACTCACATATTCTCTTTGTTAGCCTTTCAACATGACCATACCAGCTCAGCACCCTTCTGTCCACTCTGGCTGACAAATGTTCCTGCTGCCCCACTCTCCTACGTATCTCTTCATTCCTCAATCCGTCTCTACGGGTAACTCCACACTTACTTCTCAAGCAGCTCATATCTATCACATCCTGCTTTCTTCTCTCCTTTTCCTTCAGAGCCCGTCTCAGCTCCATACAGTACATCACTGTTGGCACAACAATTCCTTGATACATTGCACTTTTTACTTTCATTCCGAGATTTCTCGTCTTCCACATACTTACCATTGCTCCGAAAACGTTCCTTCCTTCACACACTCTGTTTTACCTCCATTACCATACCTCCACTCTTGCTTATTGTTCCTCCTTAATATTTAAAACACTCTACTTGTTCCAATATTTCCCCATCCAGCCTCACATCTAGATTCACCCTACGATCACCCCTATTACACACCATTACTTTACTTTTATTGACGTTCACCTTCAGTTTCCTCCCTCCACAAACCACACCAAACTCTTTGACTACCAGCTGCAGTTTCTCCTCATAATCCGCCACCATGCTGTGTCATCAGCGAACAGCAACTGATTCAACTATCAATCTCAACTATTCTTTCCTACTAAACACAATCCTCTTCCCATAGTTATCATTTTCACCTCCCTAACCACACCATCCATAAACATATTAAACAGCCATGGTGACATTACACAACCCTGTCGCAAACCTACCTTTACCTCAAACCATTCACTCAACTCACCATTTCCTACTCTTACACATGCTCTGCTCCCTCCATAAAAACTCTTAACTGCTTCTAACAGATTTCCTCTAATTTCATAAATCCTTAACACCTTCCACATTGCTTCACGATCCACATGATCATACGCTTTTTCCAAATCCATTGATATAAAATACAATAATGTTACAATTGACCATTTGCGAAATTGCGGTTATAATGAAGTTGGAGCTATAGACATCAATATTTACCAAAAGTAACAGTAAAATATTTTGTTGGTACATTTAAACATACATGTCATTCATATTCAGCCAACTTGTAGGCTACATATTTATTTTGTCTGCTAAATATCCAGGTTCACAGTTCCTCCTTCCCTTGTTTAATTCACTTGTGCATTTTAAGCAGTACATTTATATATATAATACAAACATACAGCATGCAAAAAGCCTACACTATTATGCAAATATTTAAATATGATAGTCTTTGGAATATTGCAACTTGCATGACCGAGTTGCAAGTCCCCACACAAAAAATAATTAAACAAATAAATAAATACATTACAAACAAAACAACAAAATACATACAAAACATACAGGGGAGGCGATTGTACAGTGGTTACCGTGGTGGACTGCAGATCTAATGGACCGTAGAACAGAACGAGTCCACGCCAAATGTCAGGGTTTTTTCTGAAGTGATCTGATCGTTACTGCTATTCTACAAATATCCTGGCTTCACCGACACGTCCAGAAAACACCCACTATATCGTCACGAATTTATAGCATAGAAGATACCCGACCATATTTGAAGATGCTGTGAAAGACCATATAACTGCTTTCTTAAATCAAGTGACGTGTATAAAATAATAAGGTTTATAATCTAGTGTAGCAAAAAGGAAGCAACCAACACCTTGTAGCTCCACTTTGACCATCTAGATTCTAGACCGACATATGAAGCACCCAACACCTCGAAGCTTCAATCGATAATCTTGGGGCCTCACAAGAGTTACAGGCTAATGGACATCCTACAGTTCCGAGGTTGAGAAAATATAATAACAACTTAGGATTGACGCAATATTCTGCTGGTTGTGAGACAGACTCATAACAGTGATTTAGAGAGACACATCAACTCCTTTGGTACCAAGTGTCTACACAGGATCATGGGGTACCGCTGGCATGGCTAATATCACATCAGCGTCTACTTTCTGAAATTAATTTTAGTCATATTGGATGCTTAGTCCAGGAGTGCCAGCTTGGGCTATATGGGCACGTGACCTGCTTCCCAGCCACTCCAACAGCTTCCTCTCTCTCCAACACCCCTTCTCCCCTCTCTACACTTCAGAAAATATTAAAATAGAAAGTAGCTACGAGGAGCCGTTGTAAAGGCTTATCCCTCTATACCTTCACTATCACCATATATAAACTATTAACACACATAACAAAGCCACTCCAACAGCTTCCTCTCTGTCCAACACCCCTTCTCCCCTATCTACACTCTACAGAAAATATGAAAGTAGAATGTAGCTACGAGGGGCCGTTGTAAAGGCTTATCCGTCAATACCTTCACCTGACCTGACCTGACCTGAAGCTGACCCTGTTTTTCATGTTGTTGTTGAAGATGTGTTTATTTTATACTAGCCCTCTGGGCCGAAGCCCTCATAGGGCTAGTGTTCGGCGGGGAGTTAGTAAGTCGAGTCTTATAGGTCACTGGTCAGATGTCATCATATAGATTAAGGCCCGCAGTACCAAACGTTCCCTTCCCTCGAAGGTATCCTTCCTTTCAAAATTCGTAGTATAGAAACATTCTTTGGGAATTGTTTGGCTTAGCGAATGCTTTCGTAAACGGTCGCCGCGACCGTTTACGTCCAATATTATTGGAATCTGAAGAGGACCTTCGACCCTTCCCTTCGATGGTCGTCGGATCCCTTCGTTTGAATTTTATTCTTTGTATTATTGTTTCAATTCGTAAATTAAAGGTTACAGTAGACAATCTTTAATGCAAATCAATTGCATAATGTACGAAACTATTAATATATATTAATATGGGTTACAATTAGCACATTTCCAAAGACTTTGGATATATCTTCAATGACGATGTTGAACTTGACATGAGCCGTTGTACAGGCACCTTCACCTGAGGCCTATGTCGGCCAGCCTTGAGAACTTGTAGATCGCTTCATCAGATTTTATTAGCCCGATTACTACCCGGGTAAGGAAATTCACGACATTCCATTATACTTGCTTGTATTTTGGGCTTGGAATCCTCATTTGGTGACTATTATTATCTCTCTATTTGAGGCATATTTCCTGATATAAGTCTTGCAATTGACGAGGATGGGTGTGAATGGGATCTGCCATGTGTGGGCCTGTCAGCTCTGCAGACTCGTTATATATGTTCATTTATGGAAGTATTTAAAGTAGGCCTAGGCCTAGCCCAATCAGGGAGAACATGTTAGTCCCTATTTATAGCATACTTTAGTAGGGTAGGCTAGGCCTATATTTTTTAATCCAATAGGTCTAGCCTATGTTAAAATAGCCAACAATAGGGTACCTAGGTTAACAAGTCCCAGATATTGAAAGAAAAAGTGGTAAAAATTGAAGAGACCTTGGACAGCCTTTTTAACTAGGCCTAGGCTAGGCCTATAATTATGTTTTGTTAGGTTAGGTAAAAAGGCCATCGTTGACTATTTTAACATAGGCTAGGCCTATTGGATTAAAAAATATAGGCCTAACCAGCCTACCCTACTAAAGTAGGCAATAAATAGGGACTAACATGTTCTGCCTGATTGGGCTAGGCCTACTTGAAATACTTCCATAAATGAACATAAGATAACGAGTCTGCAGAGCTGACTGGCCCACACACGGCATATCCCATTCACACCCATCCTCGTCAATTGCAAGACTTATTTCAGGAAATAGGCCTATGCCTCAAATAGATAGATAATAATGGTCACCAAATGAGGATTCCAAGCCAAAAATACAAGCAAGTATAATGTAATGTCGTGAATTTTCTTACCTGGGTAGTAGGCTAATTGGGCGAATAAAATCTGATGAAGCAGTCTTAAGGACCTATCCATATGGAAGCATACAACAGGAGTTGTGATTAAATGATACAATATTATATAACGGGTACCTATGCTATGTATGTAAGAATTGCAATAAATTATATGAAATATATTGTTCATTCTTTATGCGGTACCTATAATTGTCCAAGCATCATATATTTAGTCATTTATAAAAGTAAACCTGCCTACTAGACTTTCTGTTTTTGGTACTGTAGCCTATAGTACTGTAGACAGGGCAGGTGTCAATTTGATGCACAATAAGTATTGAAAATAAATGGTTTTCTATATTAGCCTAGTCAAAGGGGGTGATCACATTACTATTAACTTGAAACCCGAAACTTTATGATATTGCTGCACTGCCACTGAATGGTACTAGATTAAAACCTGGCACTTTTCATGTAGCAGAACTGTACAGTATAAAACTTGGGGCAAATTGGTGCAGCTGTGGTAAGCAGTATCGTTAGGCTACACTACTTCAAGAAACCTATCATAGCCTAGGCCTATTCCAAATTTGTAGGTTAGGTTAACTCAGAAATCGCTTTCCCCATTAGCTAACCTAACCTTGGCTATATTAATTTGCCAACAATTTTGCATTGTTTAAAGAGTAGGCTACATGTTGATTAAATATGCAAGTCCCATGGAGATTAAAAAATACTATTTAGCCATGAAATCTTTTTCTATAATTAGGCTAGGATAGGTGACTATCCCTAGATGTCTAAAGCCGATGAGAACAATTGTGTGATCCAAACACTCCCTGCTAAATTTTTGGAAAAACTCGGAGAGTCGGAGGTTACCTCGCTTGGATAGCTAAAATAGATTAGTTTTATTAGGTTACCATGGTTATTATAAACTAAATAATCCACTAGCCTCTCATGCCTAACCCATCGTCCAAAATCCAACCCTGGTAACCTCTTAAGGTTAGGCTAGGCCTACCCTGTTTTCAGTAGTTTTAATATATCAAGATAATTACTTTAACAATATAGGCTAGGCCTAGGCTAAATTTTCATCAAAATTGCTCATAGGCTAGCCTATGTCCAATTTAAGCATTTCTTACTATGAAATGGAGGACTCGAAGCTTTACCTTTCCCATTTGGGAAGGGTCAGCCAGGGGATAGATAGCCTATGGCAATTTACAGCCCACTATCCTAGCTCTGGCCCTTTTTGAGTGAGAGATAGGCTAGGTTAGATTTCACAATTTATGGCCATAGGCCTAGATCTACTTGGAACAGGTGAACAGGGCTAGGCTTGAATATAACAGAAAAGCTTGCTTGATATTATAACCAAGCCACTTTTCCAGAGAGCCAAGCACAACCCAATTATTCAGCGAAAATCCATACCACAACCCCATGGCTATTCCTAAACTCAAAAATTGATTGGTGGATGAAGGGAAATTAGGCTAAGAGAAATTCAATGGTCCTCTGGGGAATCACTAGGGCCTAGGCTACCTTATTTTCGTCAATTGAGAATGTCCTAAATACAGAATAATAAGATTAATGCAATAAACTGGGTAAATAATACACCAGGGACCATCACTTTATTAAGATTCGATTCCGTCTGTACTCCCGTGAGGCTGCCCGAGGCAGTAATTTGTAAACAAAACGTTCCTCAGGTATACCAACCGTAAGAAATGCACCGCGGCGAGTTTGACAGGCTTACCAACCATACGTCCGACGGCATCGCACGAGAGATTCTCACAAGGAAGCAACTGGTGGTACCACCTTCACGTGCGAATCCGTCGTGCGAATCCTTCGTCGAAGGGATCGCACGATTATCTGGTACTGCGGGCCAAAGAGCTTTCAAGAAATGACGGATAGCTATGAAAGAGAATGAATCTGAGTCTGAAAGGACGTCCTGTAAAGAGGTGCATCGCAAGAAGCGCCGTCTTTCAGGGTCATACATGGGACAAACTGTTGTTCATGTGGTGGTAGGTTTTGATGATGGGTATAACAACACTGAGTGGTGGTGGTGACCAAAGGGAAGACCATGTGTGCTTAACCTCTGAAGTGCGCATGGGGGTAATTGGAAACGTCCCCCTGTGCTGACGTATTTGAGGTGTTTCCGTCACTAAAATATTCATTGTGCCATTAATAGCATTAATACTTATCCATATGCGCCTATTATGGGTTGATTATAAAGGTATTAACCTGAAACAACAATAAAACGAGTGAAAACAGCGTTTGGATGGTCAAAATCGGAGATATAGCCCGCGAGTTGTATAATGTATGGGTGAGGCAATCTGCTTTCCCGCCAATTTCCCCCAAGGCCACTGAGACACAGTCGATCGATACTCTCTCTCTCTCTCTTGCACTCGCTTGCTATCAGTGATGACCACACCCTCCAATCGGATTTCTAATGTTAGCACGAAAATATACCTCAGAATAAGGGAATAACAGGGAAAATAGGTGATAACTGAAGGAGAGGAGGAAAGTGGGGAAGGAGGGGAGGTAGAGGACTGAGATTTTGCATGGCCCAGGGGCCAAAAAAAAAATAAAAAAAAAAAAAAAAAATATAAATTTTTTTTTTTTTTCGATGTCAAAAGTTGATTTTTGTTTTCTCTGACTCTTAAGAGTCTCCCCGCAGTGCGCCGGGGGAACTCTTAAGAGTCTCCCCGCAGCTCCCGGGTTAAGGGAGGTGAAGCTGACCCTGTTGTTCATGTGGTGGTAGGTTTTGATGATGGGTATAATAATAATATAATAATAATAATAATACTTTATTTCAGACTCACACAGTACAGAGGGGACCATACTGGGGTCCATATATACCTTACAGTAACATAAATATATATAAATATATATAAGCTACTGTACATAGGCTACATAAAATAAAAAGAAATTAAATAATACCCAGCTTGCTATCATGTAGTTCACAGCACTGCCTCAACCAAAAACAGTGGTCATCAAACTACTGTGTTACCAAAACCACTGTCCTAATTGTGTACAGTACCATGCCTCACATCATTTAGCTTCCGGTACAGTATGTTGCTACAGTACAGTATAGGAATATCGGTACTGTACTGCACTATGAGGATCAGTACCGGTATGCTAATTCTGTAGAGTAGCAGACCTGAAATCATTACTTAAGGTTAAATATAGAGCAACTTCCTCCAGTGTGCCTGGATCCTGGAGGTGTACACTATGCTTGGAGTTTGTAGCATTTTAATGATCCTGTTCTCAGAAGTGTTAAGGCGCTGAATGAATTTATATGTTAGCTTTCTAATGAGTGATTTGTAACAGTGTAAGTTCATATAGCACACATAGGTATGACAACCCTGAGTGGTGGTGGTGACCAAAGGGAAGACCATGTGTGTTTAAGGGAGGACACCTGCTTTATTTATCTCCTTTCCTCTCTTTCTCATGTTTGTATCCATTAGGCCCCATTCAGCCTACTGCTTAAAGACGTTTATCCCCATTCAGGTCTCTATTTCTTCTTGGCGAGCAATAGTGAGCCAGCATTGTATGGAGATATCCGGCTTCGCCGAGACATTTTTCTATTGACAAATTTATTAATTTAGCCTGCTGTCAAAAACTTTAAAAAAAATATGCAGGCTCGCTACCATTCGCCAGGAAAAAATCGACACCTGGATGGGGATAAACGTCTTAAAACAGTAAGCTGAATGGGGCCTAATGGATACAACCCAGAGAGAGAAGAAAACAAAAACAGGTGGGCTCCCTTAATGGTTAAGGAGAGTCAATCATTCATGTTCGAAGCTGCTTGGGGTGGATCGAGTCTCGGCCTTGGAACTTGCATGGAGAGACCTCGGGGAATGGAGTTGGAAGGTGAGTGCAGCTGCACATCACCACGGCATAAGACCCAAGGGAATGAGTAATTGAACATAGGTGGGAAGTAAGTGAATTATAGAGACAAGGTTTGTAGTATATCATACATATTGAAAAACAAAATATGTAAGTTCTACACCGTGAAGGAGTGATAGTCCAGTCGTGGGTACTGACATATGCTCTGTGAAGGAGTGATAGTCCAGTCATGGGTACTGACATATGCTCTGTGAAGGAGTGATAGTCCAGTCATGGGTACTGACATATGCTCTGTGAAGGAGTGATAGTCCAGTCATGGGTACTGACATATGCTCTGTGAAGGAGTGATAGTCCAGTCATGGGTACTGACATATGCGCCGTGAAGGAGTGATAGTCCAGTCATGGGTACTGACATATGCTCTGTGAAGGAGTGATAGTCCAGTCATGGGTACTGACATATGCACCGTGAAGGAGTAATAGTCCAGTCATGGGTACTGACATATGCACTGTGAAGGAGTGATAGTCCAGTCATGGGTACTGACATATGCACTGTGAAGGAGTGATAGTCCAGTCATGGGTACTGACATATGCACTGTGAAGGGGTGATAGTCCAGTCATGGGTACTGACATATGCTCTGTGAAGGAGTGATAGTCCAGTCATGGGTACTGACATATGCTCTGTGAAGGAGTGATAGTCCAGTCATGGGTACTGACATAATATTATGCTCTGTGAAGGAGTGATAGTCCAGTCATGGGTACTGGCATAATTATGCTCTAGTACCACAAGGAAAGATGTCAAGATTAGGCACAATAGATGTAAGAGTATTTGAACAATTACTGTTAAACTATGCAATGGATACAACATAGACAGACTTCCTTGTTCCTTCTCTTTGATTAGGATTATTACTAGTCAAAGCAAACCAAACATCTTTTTTAATGCCCCTTGTTCCAAGTAGGTACAGTTGGCCACATTAATTTGCATCCACACCGTGAGTATATTAATTAATTAATACAAACTATTTGTCAACAGCCTACTGGGCAGAACCCCTCTAAAGGCTGGGGAGGGTTTAAAAGTGGAAATGGGTTAAAATAATATAAAAAAAAGGGATAAAATCAAATAAAATTGGTTCACCATAAAAAGAAAGAAAATAAATCAACATTAAAAGAGACAATAAAATATGACTAGAAGAAATAAAAAAATATTAAATCAGATGAAAGATTGTAATTTCTTTTTAAGGAAAGCAAATAGATTGACAATATCAACAAAGGAAGGACGGTCAGACAGGATAGATTGAAGAGAAGGCTAAGAAAAATAACGCTGCCGCTGCCGAGCATACAGTGGGCAGTCGATGAGAAAGTGCCGCACAGTAATGTTCATGTCACAAGTAGTGCACCATGGAGGAGGAGCATGTGGAGTGGTCATTAAGTGTCCATGTGTGTAGCGGGTATGACTAATACGGAGACAAGTGAGTACGACTTGATCCCTGTGCTTGCCCTGAAAAGAGGAAGCCCACACGGAAACCATATCTTTGATAGCACGAAGATGGATGGTAAGGGGCTGTTAAGACCACTCACGTTGCCATGCACGAGTGATGACTTCTCAAACTACGGCTTTCATGTCAGACAGGCGCAAGAGAGGACCTGCTCCTGGACCAAGACAGGCTGTTTTAGCGAGCCGATCCGCTCTCTCATTACCCGCTATGCCCACATGGGCAGGAACCCCGCAAAACTGGATTTTCCAATTGGCCAAGGAAAGGTCATGTATTCGTTGGAGAATAGTGGAAATAAGTGGATCCCTCGTAGAAAGATCTTGTAATGCCAGAAGGGCACTCGGGGAATCACTATAAATAACCACCCGAGGGGTGTTGACTGGATAGGAAGGGACCATATCAACTGCCCCCAACAATGTACGCAATTCAGCAGTAGAAACAGATGAATATGGGGATAAAGCCAAGCTAAAAACAAAAACCTCTAAAACTGCAGCACAACCCACTTTCCAATCCCTTTTAAACCCATCAGTGAATATGACACGGGCAGGAGCATGACGTAGCATATGCTGAAGGGCGACACACCTCTGAATAGCAGGGAGCGAAGACTTAGGACCCTGAGCAAGAAATGCACAAACCATAGGTGATGATAAAAGCCAATACAGGATGGAGGGGTCAGCCGCCTGCAGAAGGGGCATGGGTAAATCATGTTGCGTAAAGAATCTGTGGGCCAAAACCGGAAAAGACGGTAACAATGCCAGAGGGAACTCATCCACACCCACCTTCTCAAACAAGGTGTCTGCAGGTGAATCAGTAGACGGCAATAATATTGTAGAACAGAATTCATGAGTACACGCATGCCAGACTCGTATAAGATCCGTAGAATTCGATAGCGCCAAGTCGTGTCATATGCCTTAGTGATGTCAAATAAAGTGGCCACGGTCAGATGACCCAACACGAACCCTCGCTGGACTTGATCCTCCAAACAGGTCAAAGAATGAAGCTTGGAACGTTGAGGGCGGGACCCAGACTGTGATTGGGAGATGAGATATAGCTCAAAGCAAAGTACAGTATAATAAATACATACATACATAAAATTTTAAGACTGAGCGTTCCACACATACGTGCAGTTTCAGTCTCTTGTCCTAATGGCGGCGTTCCAGGCAACCCTGTTAAGGGCTGCTTCACTTGTCAAGTTCTTGGATTTGAGATCGGCACGTATAGTCCGATCCCAGGTCTTCCTCGGTCCACCCCTTGGTGCAGCTCCCTCCACAATCACAGACCTGCATTTTTTTACCCAATTTTGTTCATCCATTCTCTCCACATGTCCATACCATCCCAGTCTACTTGTATGCATCACCTCGCTAATACTCTTTATACCTAAACGTCTCCTCAGCTCAACATTTGTTATTCTATCCTGAGCCGAGGATGCACCATCTTCTCAAATAGTTTGCCTACGCAGGATGTCAATGAAATTGGGCGGGAGTTGGTGGGAAAACTAGGGTCTTTGCCTGGTTTTGGAATGGGGACAGTATAAGTATGCCTCCAATCAAGAGGGAAGTACCCATACTGCCATATTTGGTTAAAAACACCAGATAGAAAACAAAGAGCCTTATCGTCCAGGTGTTGAAGTATAATATAGAAATTCCATCCGGGCCAGGGGTAGCATCTTTGTAATCCCGCAAGGCATCCTTGAGGACATCGATGGTAAAATAACTGTTGTAATGGGAGGACGCACCCCCTCTAAAGTCCAAGGAGCGTGCTTCAGAACGGCGTTTCTGGGAAACAAACGCACAGGGTAAATTAGCTTCACTACCGACATCTGCCAGATGACTAGCATGAGCCATTGATATGGAATAATCGTCATACAACAGAGAGGCAGAAGCATGATCAAAAACCGAATGAACAGATCGGTTGTTTTTACCAGTAATCTTGTGAAACTTCTTCCAAACTAAAGACAGAGGAGTACGGGGATTCAATCCAGAGACATACGACTGCCACGACAGTTTTTTCTGCGAGATAACAGTACGTTTGAAGAGGGCACACAATTTATTATAGTAGGGTTTCACAATGCTAATAAAATACATAGCAGTAACAAACTTCACCCAAACATGTAACGTCGCACCATTTGCCAGCGATGCTCGAGCATCCCGTAGGTGACGGGTGGACTGAGCAAAGCGACGTTCTAAATAATGTTTAAACCGAACCAGCTTGGACAGTACAGGGGACCACCATGGGACTCGTCGAGGGTGCTTGTTCATTAGAGGTAGGCCAGAAAGTTTGACCACTAAACTTTAAAACTCACAAATGACTAGAGTAATAAAGCTAATATTTCTACCATTTGGGAAGGGTCAGCTAGGAAATAGGTGTGGACATTTACAGCCCATCTGCTCTAGCCCATTTTGAGTTACAGAGGTTTGAGTTCACAATTTCTGGCCTACCAATTTGGAACAGGGTATAGTCACTAGATACTGTATATATACTGTAAGAGAAACAGCAGTGTGGAGATGACCATCAGATGAATCGGTCTTCATACTACCATGCCCGTAGGGAAAAATATACTTTAAATAAACAGGAATGAATGGAGAATGATTGTGAATAGATGAGTGAACACATAGTCATTGGGAGAGGGGGTCGGGCGCAAGTTAGACTAGATAATAGTCCATCAGACTCCTGGCCCGGGGAGCCGGTATAAATATGAAGGGTGCGCCTGGAAGTGTGGTGGGTGGGCTTGTGGCTTCGGCTTCGCTGCATGTCTGCCTGCTGAGACCGGAACCTCTCCGGGTGGTCGTGGGCCGGGGGAGTGCTGGAGGGACCTTGGTGACCCTGGTCTCTGGGTCTTCTCCTGGGTGACCTAGATGTGTGTGAATTTGTATTTTGTTTTTGTGTGTTCATTGTTTTCTGTTGTGTTGTTCCTATTCAGGCTCTGTCTTGAGTCAGCCACCGCCAAGGAATACAAATAAAAAAAAAAAAAAAAGTGGGGAATGGGCACGAGTAAATACATACATACATACATACACAAGTACTTTACACATCTCCAAGCTACTACAAATATATCCTGTATAAATAACAATTGTTGATGATCATCAACCAAATAATGAGCATGAAAATCATCATCAAACAATGAACAAAAACAACTATTGTAGGCCTATAGGCGTGAAAGATGCTGTGAATGCATACTGGCCCGACAGGGTGGCATATGATAAAGGTCACCTAAAGGATAACTGGAAGGGAAAGAATAAGAACAGAAGGGAAAAAACAGAGAAAGAGGAAATAAAAGCTACGCAGAATTAGTCAAGCCGACGATGAAAGCTCGAGAGGAAGAGGAAAATGCTCACCCATCAACCCCCAGTTGCCGGCGGCCCCGAAGCCCCTCTACGACGGTAACAGGCAAAAATTAAAAGCTGTATGCTGCATGTGTGAGACTTGCTGATTTTTGGTAGGGAGATGTGGGCAATCAAAGACAATGACACCCACAGACTTGATTGTACTAAAACAGTGTATGGTGAGATAGATGTGTAATGCCACAATGAGAGAGGGACCAATGAGAGTAGAGTTGAGAGTCGGACTTGGTATACTGTAGAGTGTAGCAGTGAGGTGATGTGTACAGTCAGGTCGCCATAAACGCGTATTTCAATAGCATGGTTTTGTTTGGGCGCAGTATCCCCCAAAATTCCCAAGTCGACCACAGCGCGGGCAAAGTCACGGAAAAGCGTGGACATCGGCTCGGCCGATGACGTCACACTCGGGTCCGCTCGGCTTAGTTCGGCATGGCTTGCCTCCCTCTCCTCAGTTGAATGTCTCTGCCTACCGTGTATGTGTCTGAAATATCAACGCGTGGCCCTGTTAAGTGTACCCCCTTCCCCTAACCCCTTCCTTACTACCTACACATTGGTGGACCTGGAGGGGCAGACTTGCGAGCTGCAGCACAAGCCCCATCAACTTCTTCACAGTGATGGGGTCGGGCCGGTGGATGGGGGAGGGAGGGCAGCTGCGGGGATACCTAACATACATCAAAACATATTCAACACAAAAAGGTCAGGAACAGGTCCTAAACTGTTCTTATTGATGATTAATTGATGTTACGTTATGTCATGTACTATGATTGTTTTTTGTTGATGGTATAATGTCGGCTTAAGGTAGGCCAAAGGCTATAAGAAGGGACTTTGGGAAAGTGGTTGGTAGGAAATTAATGAATTCCCATAAGGCCTGTTCATTGATAAACGTATTTTTCATAAAGACGGACGCGGCCCTGGACGAATTGGCCGCGTTTATGGAGACCTGACTGTTCAGTATCAAAAGGATGATGGTTTGACTATGGATGAGGATGTTCAGGTAAAGCACATCAGAAGTATGGATGTGGTCAAAAGGATGACACTTAAGGGGAGATGGGTCGTTTTTCTGGTCCCCCTTCTCCCTCATGTTTAGCCCTATTATATTTCAGATGTTAAAATGCTTGCCCCATTAGTTTGTCAATTTTAACACTTACGGTGCGGGCATATTTCCTCCATATTAGGGCTCATTCAGGCACTCCTGAGTGTTTGAATGAAATGAAATTTATTCAGCCAAAAAGTAAAAGAAAATAGCTTCAAAATGACACCAAAACGAGTTTCGTAGCTCGCGAGGTTTACCCGCAGCGGAAGCGCTACCATAGATCTTCGCTAAAATTAGCAATTCTCGCCAATATCTCGCTACATTTGCCTTTGGCAGCACTATATCTCGCAAGACTCTGACTCAGAGCCTTCAGTGCCACGGCCGCTTGGCTGGGAGACGGACGTGTGGCATGTCGCGCTCCTGCTTCCTTTTACAGGCTTTTAGAGGCTTTAAAAGCCTTTAAATTGTTGTAAATTGCCATGGCGTTCGGGAACATCTCCTGCAACTAATGGGTTAAGACCTTTCGCCCCATTTCTTTGTCAATATTAAGACCTTTTGTGCTATTTAGAGTCAATTTTTTTCCTGGCGAACAATAGTGAGCCTGTAATTTTGGAAGAACCGGCCTTTGGACTGAACATTTTTGTACCAAAAAATTTACAAATTAATCTAGAAGGGGGATCTAATGGATGTTTTTTTAAAGTTTGATGGAGGTCTAGTGAGGAAACTAAACAAATAAATTAATATATAAATTAATAATCCAAACAAATAGCCAATGTCCCCTTAACAGACAGAAAGCTCTGGGACAAAGGGCATGAGAAAGGAGTTCAGAGTTAGAGAACTTTACAGGGATGCTGTACAAGGGACTGTGCAGTGAGACTTACAGGAAGACAGGTCTAGTTATCCCTCCCTTCAGTTAGTTGATACACAGGGATGATCCAAGGCAGTAGGATGTGCAGGGGACTGAGGGAATATTCAACTCCTAACAGCATATTGGTTGGTCCTCAAACCTACGAACAAATTAATTTTAATTATAAATGACAATAATGCAGTATAGATAAATGGATTCCAAGGATCTTGGGTTGTATAAATGATCAGGTAATGTTTAGTCACTAAACTATATCTATAGTTAGGCCTTGACAAATACAATTATGTTGAAATAACTTAGAAAAGTTGACAGAAGGCATATAAACACCATAAGAGGAGGTGCACTTTATTGACAATGTTTCGCAGATAGCTTCTTCGGGTCACTCGTTGTCAATAAAGTGCTTCTCCTCATATGGTGTTTTTATTCAACTTTAATTATATTTTCATATTTGCACAATAAAAAATATAAAAATAACTGATCATAGCTCAAATTCATGGAGGATTCACAGTTAACTATAAGACCAAGCTCTTACTTGTGATAGGTAGTGTGCTTTAAGTTAGTTATACAACCCAATTTAAGTTATACTGTATTTTAACCCTTCCAGCCCGGGTGTCATTGTGAAAGGACACCGCGGAAATTGGGCAGCAGCCCGGGCGTCCTTTCAACAGATAGTAAGCTTTCAAGCCTATTCAGCTTGGTCTGAACGCCGTGCGTCCGACGCATGTAAACTAAGCCGATCGTTGCGTCACCGCACCTCCGAAAACAAGAAGGAGACGTCGGATCAATGTTATTGTTGTGACGTAAGACGAAATTAGTGAGTGAAAAGCTCCGATATTGTCAACATCGCGGAAAAATTCGCTCCACTGAAATCGTCATCACAACTGAACCAGTTAACTTACAGAGCTCTACTCAACGCCAGTCTACAGATTGAAAACCGCACTACGTTTATAGATGCGTAGGAAATTTCTACCAGTTAAAATAAACAAAAATACGGTAGCCTAGGCCTAGAGGTTTTTCGGCCAGATCGCCCGGATACGACCTCCGTCCTTTGGAGGACCAGCCCGGGCCACGAGGGTTAATTATTATATGATTTAAACAACCTTGAGTAATTCCTTAGCATTACACAGTACTGTACCTATCCATTATCCCAGGAGAGGCTGTGGGCATTTGATAAGGAATCGCTGGAACTCCTGTTTCATTTGCTTGGCCTCTCTTACTGATTCCCTTTGTGCCTCACTTACACTGAGAGTAGTCCAGCATTCTCTCACAAACCCCTCCTCCTATCTACTTCACTACACTTAACATGCACACCACACTTTCTCATTCATAATTATTAAAACAAAAAAATGATGTACAAAGGCACAGCCTCGGAGTCCCCAGGGGGGGGGGGGAAACCACACATGCCCGACCATCCCCTGACGACCCATCTAAAAACTCTGGACCATGGCCTGTCACTCTTACTATCAACTTTTGCAATATTCGCGGCCTTTCCTCTAATTTTCACTCTATCGAACACCATCTCTCCTCCTCCAAACCTGATCTTCTTTTTCTCACCAAAACTGCCAGCAGCCACTTCTCTGTATCCTCCTACTTTCTCTATCCTAGTTTCAAAGCCAATGGCGGATGTTGTGCATACGTGCAAAACAAACTCACTTGCTCTCGTGTTCCCGATTTTGACTCCTCTGAATTCTCAACTTTATGGCTCAAACTACCCTGTCATTCTCATACTAAATATTTCTGTGCTGTCTATCTTTCCCCTAGCTCTACCGACTCTCCCAAATTCTTCGACTATCTAAACTCTAAAGTGGAACACATTCTATCTATCTCTCCCTTCTCTGAAATCTCCATCATAGGAGATTTCAACGTTCACCACCGCCAATGGCTCTCCTCTCACTCTACTGACAAAGCTGGTGGACAAGCCTACGTCTTTTCTATCATAAATGACCTAGAGCAGCTAGTCCAGCAACCCACCCGTATCCCGAATCGCTTCGGAGATCGGGCCAACATTCTTGACTTATTTCTGACTTCTAACCCTTCTTCTTATACTGTCAATATTTTCTCTCCACTGGGCTCCTCCGACCATAATCTATCTCCGTCACCTGTCCTATCTCTTCAGTACGGCCATCCAATCTTCCCAGCCGGCGGTGCTTGTGGCACTTTGGCGCTGCCGACTGGGAGGCTCTCCGGCAGTACTTCTTTGATTTCCCATGGAATGACTTCTGCTTCCATGGCCGAGGATCCTCAGAGAGTGCTGAACGCATTACCGAGGTAATCCTCTCGGGCATGGAAGCGTACATTCCATTTTCTTTCTCTCAGTCTAATGCAAAAAAATCTTGGTTTACTCACGCTTGTTCTACTGCTGTCCACAACAAGGAGGAAGCATTCAAACGGTACCTATGCCTTAAAACTCAAGAATCTCATTCTTCCTATGTTTCTGCCCGGAATCAAGCCGAATCTGTTCTTCGACTTGCCAAGCACTCTTTCATCAATAATAAATGCACTGAACTATGCAACTCTAGCTCTTCCCAAGCATTCTGGCATCTAGCCAAAAACCTCTCCAACAACTTTTCTTCCTCGTCTTTCCCTCCCCTTTTCCACTCTGATGGCACAACCATCACTTCTTCCTCTAACAAAACTGAACTCTTTGCTCAAACTTTTGCCAGAAACTCTACCTTGGATGATTCCGGTGCTATTCCTCCCTCTCCACCCCCCTCTCTCCTACTTATGCCTAATATCCTAATCTCTTCTAAAGATGTACTTTCTACCCTCTCTGGGCTTAATACTAAGAAGGCGTAAGGTCCGGACGGTGTTCCTCCTGTTGTACTTAAAAACTGTGCTTCCGTGCTGACCCCCTGCCTAGGCAAACTCTTTCGTCTCTGTCTCTCCTCTAACGTCTTTCCTTCTTGCTGGAAGTTTGCTCTCATTCAACCTGTCCCAAAGAAGAGTGACCGCTCTCAACCCTCCAGCTATCGTCCAATTGCTCTCCTCTCTTGTATCTCTAAAGTTTTTGAAACTATTCTTGCTTCCAAATTTCTTAAGCATTTCTCTTCTCATAATCTGCTCTCAGATCGCCAGTATGGCTTCCTTTAGGGTCGCTCTACTGGTGATCTTCTTTCATATCTTACTAACTATTGGTCATCCAACTTTCGGGACTTTGGTGAGACTTTTTCTGTTGCACTAGACATATCGAAGGCCTTCGATAGAGTCTGGCACAAATCTTTAATTTCCAAACTGCCCTCCTTCGGTTTCTGTCCCTCCATCTGTGCCTTAGTCTCTAATTTCCTTTCTGGCCGTTCCATAGCTGCGGTTGTGGATGGTCATCGCTCAATTCCTCATCCTATCAACTCCGGTGTTCCTCAGGGTTCTGTCCTGTCTCCTATACTCTTTCTAATTTTCATAAATGCTCTTCTCAACTGTACATCTAGTCCTAAAAATGATCTTCTCAACTGTACATCTAGTCCCATCCATTCATATGCAGACGACTCTACTTTACACAACTCAATTAGTTTTCCAGAACGCCCCAGCCAGCAGTCCCTCAAAAGTAAACGTAATGAAGCCATAAAATGCTTATCTTCTGATCTAGCTACTATTTCCAATTGGGATAGAGAAAACCTTGTTACATTTAATGCTTCCAAAACTCAATTTATCCATCTTACTACCCGTCAGGAACATCCAGAGAACTATCCCTTATTCTTCAACAATACAAAAATCATCCCTTCATCTTCCCTCAATGTTCTCGGTGTCTCTTTTCTTCTGCTCTCACTTGGAAAGACCATATTACCAGTCTCGCTAAGGCAGCCTCCCAGAAGCTGGGTGTGCTCAACCGCCTCAAGGGGTTCTTTACCCCTGCGCAGCTACTTGCTCTGTACAGGGGCACAGTGCGTCCTTGTATGGAGTATTGTTCACATGTGTGGGGAGGATCCTCTCACACCGCACTCCTAGATAAAGTAGAAAGGAAAGCTTTTCGTATCATTAACTCCCGTCCACTCACCAATTCTCTGCAATCTCTCTCTCTTTGCCGCAATGTTGCATCTCTCTCACTATTCCATCGTTACTACAATAATCAGTGTTCCTCGGAGCTTTCCCAGTGTATACCACCTCCTCTACTTAGGGTACGTAGTACCCGCCTTGCAACACAATCCCACCCCGACTCTGTGCAACTCTATTCTCAGACTTTCTTCTATTCAACTGCTGAGCTCTGGAACTCTCTCAGAATCAGTCTTTCCCTCTTCCTATGACTTAAATTGCTTCAAACTCCGTGTGTCCAGGCATTTTAGCTCGAACATCCCTTGATTTCGGCCCTGTCACTCTTTGAAATCTGGGGGAGGCACTCGCTGCAGGCAGTTATGCCTTTTGTCTCCCTCATTCACATAGAAAAAAACAAAAAAAACAAAAAGTCTATAAATTGTGATACCTAAGCTCTTGTAATTAAAATGTAAAATCTGCGAAACAAACAAACCAAAACTCTAAAGTGCACAATATAAAGACAAACAAACTTATCATAATCACCAAGTGTAAACAACATGTTGAACATTTAGCAAAACCAAGGGAGGATTGTAGCAAACGGTCTGTAAATTCCACATCTACTTTTCTGTTTTGTGTATGTGGATGAGGGAGACAAAAGGCAGAGCTGCCTGTTACAAGTGCCTCCCTCAGAGTTAAAAGAGTGTTAGGGATGATATTTTTTTTGTTTTTTTGTTTTTTTTTGTGGCAGACAGAAGTATGATGTGCTTGTTTAGTGCAGTGATATATATAGCAGAAGGTGTTTGTGAAAGCCAGCTGGATCACTCTGTGACTGTTTGACTCTTCCCAAACAGTAGCAATATCAGTGTGATTGCTCATCTTTTTGGAGCTATAAGAGGCTGGTGGCCAGGATTTCTACATTTGCTATAATGAATATACATAGATGAATATATTAAAATAATGAGAGCCCTTATAGTAAAAGCATGAAGTAAAGAAGAATTATTATCCCTTATATTATACAATAAGTCTTTTGTTATTTATATTTTGGCTCTCATTACACTATCTTATTCTATTTAGGAAAGATCTTTGAGAACCAAATGGTTAAAGGAGATAGAATGTAGCCCTTTAATCTCTAAAGATTCTTCCTTAGCTGAATACAATCTACTAGTGTTAGCCAGAATATAATTAATATACCATCCTCATACATTGAAAAGATTAATTTATAGGAGCTTGAACAATAATAAAGGAGGCTCTTATACATACATACAAGTTTAACTCCCTAAAAGCGGGCATGCTTGTTGACATGACCGTATTGCTGGGCGGGTATATTTACCGAAAACGAGCTTCATTCCATGCTCTTTTTCATGCATAAAAAAGAACCAGAGCGTAATACAATTGTATATCCGTGAAAGGGCAATAATAGAGCTTTCCAATGACACCTGAATCATCCTTGTACGACCTCGGGTTATCTTGCAGTGATCGCGTAACCGGAGGTGAAAATGCCCTAAATTAAGGTAATTTTTGCGTTTTTTTTCTTGTCTCACGAGGTACGGATGTGGTGGTGAGACATAGTGCGTGTCAGTGACTGCCCCGAGGTGATGGCGAGCGGTCGAAGCCCAGCTATCGTCCTCCCAACACGTGGACTCTCTCTCAGAGCTCATAACATCCTCAAAATGGCACCCGTCATATGTCGGGCGCCGCAGGGGTGGCCAATATTCTCTCTCCCGTCATATGATGGTCACCGTCGTTTTTTTTTTCTTTTTTCTATGTGATTGAGGGAGGCAAAAGGCATAACTGCCTATAGCGAGTGCCTCCCCCATAGTTGAAAGAGTGACAGGGCCAAAATCAAGGGACGTTCGAGCCAAAATGCCTGGACACAACCTTGAGAGTTAAAGACCGTTTTGTCCACAGGGAATGTGGTTATAGTCTCACGTCCTAAATGGCAGCTCTCCAGGCGGCCCTGTCAAGGGCTTCCTTTACTGTCAAGATTTTTATTTAAAAATCGGACCGGAGTACCTGATCTTATGCCATTATAGGTCTACCCACATGCGCAGCTCCCCCCACGTTCAGAGTCTGGCATTTCCTCGCCCAGTTCTGATCATCCATTCTCTCCACATGTCCAAACCAACCAAGTCGGCTCGTGCGCATCACTTCGCTGACACTCTTAATGCCCAGATGCCTTTTTAATTCCTCACTCGATACCCCATCCCTGAGATTAACCCCACACATCCATCTCACCATTATCTCCTCATTCCGTTCTATTCTATCGATATCCTCCGCTTTAACCGGCCACGTCTCCGAGGTATACGTCATTGCACTCTTAACATACGAGGTCTACACCTTCCCTTTAAGGTGGGGTGGGAGCCCTCTCATGGTCAGGAGTGGCAGCAGCTCTCTAAACTTTCCCCAGCCACTTCTAGCTCTAGCAATGGAGCCAGCTTCAGCGCCACCTCCGGCGGAAACCGTATCGCCCAGGTAGCAGAACTTATTCACACATTCCAGCATTACACTGTTGAAATCAACACTACCAGGCGGGTCATTTAACACAAGATCTCCCTTGCACACTGCAGATTCAAAATCTATGATTCTTGTCAAAGGTCCTCTAGCTCCACTACATCTCTTGTGTACCCAGACACTACATTGGATTGAGTTACCTCCCACATACTGCGCATTGTTAGTCGCCACTTCTTCCCATAGTTCCACACCCTACTCCACTAATCATGACCTTTGTTTTATCTATGCTAACTCTTAGGCCCTTATTTACCATACCCTTCCTCCATCTTTTGAACTTTGCCCCTGTTTCCTGCGCACTATCTGCGATAAGATCTAGATTGTCTGCTTATAATGATCTAGTTCTTATCGCAGATAGTGCGCAGGAAGCAGAGGTAAAGTTCAAAAGATGGATGGAAGGTATGGCAGAAGAATTAGCAGGATAAAATGGTTCTTGTATTATGGCTATGACTTTTAAGCATATTCTCATAAATATACATAGAAGGCCTTGAAGTCGGACGGATCCTAAGTTGAGTGGTCAATCCTGTAAGTCGTTCAGTAAACTGGCATGGGTTGTCCTTCTCACAGGGGTTAGGTCTGCTTGGGGACATTTTGTGTATGGCCACCCTCGTAAAGAGGAGTAAGACGTCCGGCAATAGATAGATAGATAGATAGTACTGTGCAGTCTAAATCAATTGTTTGACAAAAACCTTAATGAAAATGAGTGTGGAATCTAGAGAGAGGGACATTAATTTGACACTTTACAACTTAAAAATAACATATCGGTTGTACAGTTCTATTCATGAGCTATTAGAAACACATGAACACTGTCAAGGGACGTGATGCAACTTAAAATTTCACGTTGAATGACAAATAATTGTCAGCGACCTACAGTATTGCTTTTGACTGTATACTGTCAGTAACTCCTTTTCTAAAGCAAATTAATTATTTTTAAAGCTCATTAATTATTTATTTTTGTCTATGTGCATGAAGGAGACAATAGGCAAAGCTGCCTGTAATTTTGTCTATGTGCATGAAGGAGACAATAGGCAAAGCTGCCTGTAACAAGTGTTCCCCCAAAGTAGAAAGACTGCAAGAGATTCAAATTCAAGGCGCAGCCAGCCATACAAGCCCTACTCCCTTCCGAAATCCCATACACGGAGATACAATGAGCACGATCGAACCACGAGTGCATCGTCTCATGCAGTGGTTAACTCATCTGATTAGTCAGCCTCCAGTGAACTGGAGGAAATAAATTGAAATAAGGAAGCTAGGCCTAGCGATGTAAATAGTCAATGGAATTTCCTTAAGCATAGCCTTCTCGCTGCCACTGACAAAGTCTGTGGAAAAACAAAGGGTCACCCCAAGAACGATGAGGTGGAATATGCTGTGAAAGAGAAAACGAGATGCTTCAAAGCATGGAAGAAGAGAGGCAGCTAAACGAACTGCCAAAAGAGTTATTTACAATGTTAAAAAAGGCATTAAGGACCTGGTCCTCGAACAAATGTGTAACACTGACAATCTCAATGGGATCTTCAACCTAGCTAGGCAAGTTAAAAATGACAGTAGGGATATTATAGGTGAACAGTGTGTTAGAAACGATAATGGGATGATTGTGTATGCAGAAAATGAATTCGGAGAAGCATGGAAGGCACACTATGAACGATTTCTAAATGGAGAGTTTGAATGGGATAAGGAACAGCTTATCGAAAACCCAATATCTGGACCCCCTCCTTTGATAGCACCAGCTGTAGTGAGGGACGCAATCAATAAAATGAAGGACGGTAAAGTTCCAGGGTGCTCTGACATTGTCGCTGAGATGATAAAAGCCTCAGCGGAGACTGGTGTCAGCTTAGTCACTGAGTTGATAAACACCATTATTAAAGATGAGAAAATCCCCGAGGATTGGCACAAAAGTGTAATAGTAAATATATACAAAGGAAAAGGGGTTGCGCTAGATAGAGGTAATTATAGGGGCCTGAAAATGCTTGACCAAATCATGAAGGTCTGTGAGAGAGTCTTTGAGGGTTTGATCAGGCAAAGCATCTCCATTGATGATATGCAGTTTGGTTTTATGCCAAGACGTGGTACAGCCGATGCTATCTTCATACTCAGGCAGATATAGGAAAGACACTTACTACAAGGCAGGGATCTTTACTTTGTGTTTGTAGACCTGGAGAAGGCCTTTGACTGGGTGCCTACAGATGTTGTGCAGTGGGTTATTAGGAAACTTGGTGTGGAAGAGTGGCTCATGTGTGTAATAATGAAGATGTATAAGGATTCGTGAACTGCGGTGAGGGTGAAAGGTGTACTGAGTGAGGAGTTCACAGTCCGTGTTGGAGTTCATCAGGGTTCAGTGTTAAGCCCCCTCCTCTTTATTATGGTCCTGGAGGCACTGTCTAGAGTTTTTAGATCCAGACTCCCGTGGGAACTGTTTTATGCAGACGATTCAGTCCTAATAGCTGACAATGTGCAAGAAGCTGATGCCAAATTCAGAAGATGGAGAGAGGGCATGGCGAGCAAGGGTTTAAGAGTCAATATTAATAAAACCAAGGTTATGCATTGTAGATTGAGACGAAGCAATGTGGAAAAGAGCGGTGCATACCCATGTACATTGTTTGGAAAGGGTGTGGGTGCTAACTCGATTCGATGTAGCATCTGTCGATGTTGGGTGCACCATGGGAGTAAGCGCTGTAGTAGAATAAAAGGACCCCTGCCGAAGGAAAAGTCAGAAATCGAGAAATTTGAGTGCGTAGTATACAAAGGCGAGCTTGTGTTAAATGATGATCCTGTTGCTGCGAATTTTGGAAATGAGTCATTGGAGCTGGTGGACAAATTTTGTTACCTAGGAGATACCATCTCTGCCGGTGGTCGGGCCGAGGCTGCCACTGTCGCTAGAATTATATGTGGCTGGGGGAAGTTCAGAGAACTACTGCCAAGAATGCCAAGAATGCCTCTCCCCTTGAAGGGAAAGGTGTATGCCTCATGTGTTAGAAGTGCAATGACGTATGCCTCAGAAACATGTGCCGTTAAAGTAGAGGATGTTAACAGAATGGAACGTAATGAGATGAGAATCGTAAGATGGATGTGTGGGGCCAGGCTGCAGGATAGAATAACAAATATGAGCTGAGGAGACGTTTAGGTAAAAAGAGGATTAGCGAGGAGATGCGTTCAAGAAGACTGGGATGGTATGAACATGTGGAGAGAATGGATGAACATAATTGGGTGAAAAGATGCAGGTCTGTGATTGTGGAGGGAGTTACACCAAGGGGTGGACCGAGGAAGACCTGGGATCGGACTATACGTACCAATCTCAAATCCAAAAACTTGACAAGTGAAGCAGCCCTTAACAGGGTTGCCTGGAATGCCGCCATTAGGATAAGAGATTGAAACTGCACGTATGTGTGGAGCACTCAGTCTTAAAATGTTATGTTATATAGGGGAGGTGTGGTGGAGTGGTCTTGCCACTGGCCTGGTAATCCAAAGGTCCCGGGTTCAAATCCCGATGTATCAATGGGAAGATATTATTGGGATGGAATTTGTGCTGTACCTAGTATCAGTGCATTACCACAAAGCCCACCGAAACGTCAATAAAATACCCTCATTGTTCCCTGATTAAATAGCACTGTATGAATATTCCCATATTCAAAATATGCTATAGGGGTGCAATGCCTGGTGAGTTATCTGCTCAACAGGTGGCGTTGTGTGTGTGTAAGTGTGGGAGTCCGAGTGTAGGGAGTGAGACAGTGAAGCACGGGAACGAGGTGGCTTCAGAGATGGGGTCGTTTCGGGCCATGAGTGAGCACCTTGCCTCATGTGAAGGCAAGATGACAGGTGCTCATTGTACTCTACGTGCTTCACATGTCTCACTCCCTAGACTGGAACAAGACCTCACGGGCTTCACTGTTCATTGTAAAGCGGTGAATGTTAAGGCTCTCAGCCTATGCCCGAGAGGAAGTAAGTTGGAATATAGAAAAAAAAAAAAAAAAAAAAAAAAAAAATGTATGTAATTAAAAGAAACCACACCCGCAATCTACCCCCACTAATTCTACCCTCATACACAAGATCACGATGAGGAACAGAACCCAGACGGGCAACTGCACGTTAAATGATTTAGCTATTATGGAAAAAAGTGTGGTGTGCTTGTTAAGTGTAGTGAAATATAGAAGAGGAGGAGGTATTGTGCGAGTTAGCTGGAGTACTTGTGTAAGTGAGGCACAAACAAAAACAGTGGGGGAAGCCAGGCAAACAAAACATGACTTACAGCAACTCCTTATCATATGCTTATGTGGCCACCTTCCCTAGGTACTGCCCTGCTCAACTGGTGCCTACAATCTTCCCATTAGACAATGCTTACTTTAAGCAAAATTTTCCTATCTCTTACAATATTGAGATCCTTAGTGTATCCGTTTGTGCTAACCTCAGTTGGAAAAATTTTCACGACGAGCAGCTAGTCATAATATATAAAGCTCATTTGCGTTCTCAACTTGAATATTGCTCGCCTTTCTCGAGTAGACGTGGAGAGGTGGCGCTCGAGACAGATACAATACAAAACAGAACATCTTGAATTATCATCATCATATTAATGAATTCCCCCCTTTATATATAAACAGAAATGTTGCATCCCTTGCATTGTTGTACGATAAGTGTTCAGTTGAACTTGCTGCACTTGTGCCACCTTTTTGCATTCTTTCCCGGCATATTAAGGCATCTGTTCTTATGACTTAACAATCATTCCTCCACATTGCAAAAATAATTTATACCCCGAACAACATCTCTTTGGAACTTTCTTCCTCAGAGTACATATATTTCCACCATCTTTCAATCAACAACAGTTTTGCAAGTTTTACATTATATATTATATCATAGACTACAGTAGATCTGGACTGGACACGAAAATTAAACTTTGCAGTAAGGGACCCAAAATCGGAGAACGAACCCCCAAGTTCGAACCTTGAAACAGCGAAAACATCACATTTTCGCGGTTTCGAGGTTCGAATTTGAGGGTTCGTTTTCAGATTAAGGATCCCTTACTGCAAAGTTCCATTTTTGTGTCAAGTCCAGATCTACTGTAGTCTACTGTATACTTATATACAGTATATATATTTTTTTTATATATTTTTTCTTTCAATAAATTAGTTTAACCAGACTACTGAGTTCCCCAAAAGAACTCTCATAGGGCTGGCCCGAAGGATTAGATCAAGATGGACAACTAATCAAGACGAGATAGATAAGGAAGGGTAGGAGGTGAACAAATCTAAGAAGGTGAAGACACTCAGTAATTTCTCGCCATGCCATCAGTTCAGCCAAACCATATGAGCTCCACAGCAGAACTCTTATAGGGTTGGGCCGAAGGATCAGGCAAGAACTGCTACACTGCAGCACCAACCAAGAAGTGATCAAGGGCGAAGAACGAAAGATCAGGACTAAGGAAGAAAAAATCACAGCGATATGCAAAAAAAAAATGCACTACTGAGGGGAATTGAGTCAGCTCGACCGCACCAGCGGCCGAAGAAACAAATCAGGTCAGGAGCTAACAACCTAGCCAGGCCAGGGTGGCATATGATATAGGCCGCCCGAAGGACAACCGGCTGAAACAGAATAAGAACAGAAGGGGAAAAACATAGAAAAAGGAAAGAAAAACTATGCAAAATTAGTCAAACCAACGACGAAAGCTCGAGGGTAGAATGCAATAACCCTGTCCCATCAAGCTTCAGTCGCAGGCCTAGAAGCCCCTTTACTGCAACAAGGAGCATAGTACTAGGGGGGAACAACAGTTTAAATCCAGCTAATCCACCTGTTTATGGGTTTTCTTAAATGGAGAATACCATTAAGTGAATGGACCATTTTCCCATTCGTTTATGTAAGAAAAAAAAAAAAATCATATATGCAAGACTATTGGCCGACAGTCACTTAACCCTTAACCGACGGGACTCGACAATAGTCGAGTGAGAGAACCATGGCTTATTCAGCAGGTCCCGACAATATTCGGGTGTGATTTTGAGCACATTATCGGCTCTGAGAGAGAGTCCAAGCGTTGCAAGGACCACAGGCGGACTCTGACCGATTGGCCTGGACCTAGCGAGGTGACTGGTGTCATTATTACACCCCTACACTTGCCTGGCCTCGCGTGGCAAGGTAATATCTCGGGGAAATTACCGTATTTTAGGGTTTTTCCCCTCGTGTTGCACGATCGTTGCAAGCGAACCCTTAGTCGTACAAGGATGATTCAGGTGTCATTAGAAAGCTCTATTATCGCCCTTTCACGGATACATAATTGTATTACGCTCTGGCTCTTGTTTATGCATGAAAAAGAGCATGGAATGAAGGTCGTTAAGGGTAAATATACCCGCCACACAGGTAGTAGAAATTACAAATGTCCCCGTCCGACAAGGGTTAAAGATAATACAAAAACAAGATCTGAATAAGTTTTGCTTAGCCTCTTAAAATCTTAATATGGCCTAAATACGTACAACTATTATGTGAAAAAGCTCAGAAATGCTTTATTATTTCTAATTCAACACTGGTTATAGGAACAGAGAGTTTGTTTTCTAATATTTTGGATATGAAATTGGACTGTTTATTTTGCAGGTTTCACATTATAATAGCCTGTACTGTTGGATTTTCTGGATTGTCAGGTGACATATTATAGTACAGTAATTGACTAATTGACATGTGGAGTTGTGGAGCATATGGAGAACGAGAGAAAGACTAAAAGAGTGTATGAGAGTAATGCGGAAGAACAGAGAGAGAGAAGCAGACCAAGAGTGAGATGGAGGGATGAAGTATAGAGTATTATATAAGTGAAAGTGGTGTAGGCTGGGAGGAGAGGCACCAGTTGACGGATGACAGAGGAGCATGGAGGCAATTCACTCGTGGCCACCACATTGGGGATCAAGACGTCTGGTAATAGATCGATACATTGAATGAAAAGCTTGTGACATGTCAAAAGCGAAGCTGTGGAAGTGCTTGAAAGACAAAGAGTGGATGTGTGCTGTGCCCAGGAAACCCGTATGAAGGGGTGTGGTGCACAGTGGATTGTTGGAAAGAACAAGAGATAGACTACTGGACTATGGGAGCTAGGCCAGATAATGATAATAGCAAATGGAACATAGAACGCAGCCTCCTTGATACCACAGACAAAGTCTGTGGCAAAACAAAGGGGCTACCCAGACATAAGTTCTCCAGGTGGTGGAACAACGATGTCGAAGCTGCGGTCAGAGAGAAGAAAAGATGTTGAGCGGTACTTGACAAGTAGACTGAATGGATAAAAAACGTAATCTGAGGAGAAGCACTTTATTGACAACGTTTGGTTAGTGACCTAAAGAAGCTATCTGTGAAACGTTGTTAATAAAGTGCTCCTCCTCAGATGGTTTGTTTTATCCAGAAGAAAAGATGTTTCAAAGTATGGAAGGAAGGTGGCAGCAAGGAAGGTTATCTGTCCGATACACGTAATGCTAGAAGTGGTCTACAGGGCAAAGAAAACCATGCAGGATAGCATTATAGAACAAGCTTGCAGCACTAATAATACCAATGGGGTTTATAAATTACCTAACAATGTGAGGGACTGCAGTCAGGACGTTGTGGGTGTAAGATGCATAAATAATGACAGTGGCATGACTGTTTACTCAGAAAACAAAATTAGAGGCATGGAAGGAGCATTATGAAAGACTGCTTAATGTGGAGTTTGAATGGAATAGAGAGCAGCTCAGCACTGCAGTCCCAGTACAAGGCCCTCCACCATTGATAGTGTACAACGCTGTTAAAAGTGCTATAAATACAATTAAATCCAGGAAAACCGTTGGGAGCTCTGGCATTGTCGCTGAGAAGCTAAAAGCAACTGGAGATATTGGGGTTAAATTGGTCACAGAGCTGATTAATGCTATCATAAAGGAGGAGCAAATTCCTGATGCATGGCAGAAAAGTGTGATAGTAAATATATACAGAGGCAAGGATGACTCCTTAGACAGGCACAGGGGAAATTATAGTGGTTTGAAAATGCTCGATCAAGTAATGAAAGTCAGCAAAAGTGTCTTTGAATGCATGATCAGGAGGAGTGTTGCCATCAGTGACATGCAGTTTGGATTTATGCTGGGACGTGGCACAACTGATGCAATCTTAATGCTTAGGCAACTGCAAAAGAGGTTCTTAGAAAAAACAGGGAGTTGTTGTTGTTGTTGTTGTTCCCCAAGCTGCCTGGCCAAACAGCCCCAAGGCCCCGAGCAAGGCCAAGGCCATAACCGGGTGCCCCCACAGAACCCTCCTTGCTGACCACATTAAAGCTTGAGTGACCGAAGCCACTCCATGGCGGGGAGCTGAGGAGGGTGCGGAAACGTCTGGGAAACCAAAGCCCCACCCAGGGTCCTGTGCCCATCAGCAATTATGAAGAGAAAGTTGAGGGGCAAAGGAAAAATGTGACACTTTGGCTTCCAATCTTGGTAGATTGGGAGGTCAATAAACGGAAGAGACGCCGTCACTTGAGATCTAGAAAATATATAAGTAAAAGGAACAGTCAGAGTAAGCTATGGGTATGGCAGAGATTGCTCAGTTCTCACTCTGATAGCCCAGCCCATCACCACAGGACTAGAACCCAATCCTCTCAGCATCAGCTAGGAAAGGCCCTAGAAAGCCGCTTTGGCAGGGCGATAGCTACCTTATTTCAACCCCTTTCGGGTTTGGGCGCCCGCCTAGGGAGTTATACCTAGTGTTTGTAGGTCTGGAGAAGGCCTTTGCCCGGGTGCCCAGGGAGGTAGTGCAGTGGGCTATGATAAAACTCGGAGTAGAGGAGTGGTTGATGTGTGTGATAATGAGAATGTATGAGGGGTCACGGGCAGCAGTTAGAGTGAATGGAGTTCTGAGCGAAGAGTTCCCAGTGGAAATTGGAGTTCACCAAGGTTCAGTGCTGAGCCCATTACTGTTTGGTTTGGTCCTGGAGACTCTGTCAAGTGACTTAGGACAGGACTCCCATGGAAGTTGTTATATGCAGATGACCTAGTTCTTATCACAGATAGTGCGCAGGAATCAGAGGCAAAGTTCAAAAGATGGAGGGGGGTAGGGCAAACAAGGGTCTAAGAGTTAACATGGATAAAGCAAAGGTCATGATTAGTGGAGTAAAGCGCGGAACTATGGAAATAAGAGGCGACTATCCATGCGCAATATGTGAGAAGTGGGTGGGAAGTAACTCAATTCAATGTTGCGTCTGTACTACTGTAGTGACTGGGTACACAAGAGATGTAGTGGAGCTAGAGGACCTTTCACAATAACTATAGACTTTGAATGTGCAGTGTGCAAGGGAGAACTTGTGTTAAATGACCAGCCTGTTCGTGTTGATTTTGACATTTTTGTTTGTTTTCCCTATGTGGATGAGGGAGACAAAAACTACAAAACTGCCTGTGACGAGTGTTAAAAGAGTGACAGGGCCAAAATCAAGGAACAATCGAGCCAAAATGTCAGTACACACAGAGTTTGAAACAATTTAAATCATAGGATGAGGGAAAGATGGATTCAAGGAGAGAGTTCCAGAGCTCAGATGTTGAATAGAAGAATGATTGGGAGTAACGTTTCACTCTTGAGTTGGAGAGTTGTACAGAGTAGGGGTGGATTGTGCTGCAAGACGGGTACGTAGAGGAGGTGGTATGCACTGAGAGAGCTCTGAGGAACACTGATTATTGTAGTAGCGATAGAATAGCGAGAGAGATGCAACATTGCGGCGAAGAGAGAGAGAGATTGCATAGAGTCGGTGAGTGGACGGGAGTTAATGACACAAAAGGCTTTCGTTTTACTTTGTCTAGAAGTGCTGTGTGAGAGGATCCTCCCCACACATGTGAACAATACTCAATACAAGGACGCACTGTGCCCCTGTACATAGCAAGAAACTGAGCAGAGGTAAAAGACCCCTTGAGGCGGTTGAGCACACCCAGCTTCTGGGAGGCCGCCTTAGCAAGACTGGTAATATAGTCCTTTCAAGAGAGAGCAGAAGAAAAAGAGACACCAAGAATACTGAGAGAAGATGAAGGGTTGATTATTGTATTGTTGAAGAATAAGGCAAAGTCTTCACGGCGGGTAGATAGATGGAGAAATTGGGTTTTGGAAGCATTAAAGGTAACAAGGTTTTCTCTGCCCCAATTGGAGATGGAAGTTAGATCACAGAAGATAAGTGTTCTATGGCTTCATTACGTTTGTCTTTGAGGGATTGCTGGCTGGGCGTTCTGAGAAATTAATTGAATAGTGTAAGGTAGAGTCGTCTGCATATGAATGGATATGACTGGAGGTACAGTTGAGAATATCATTTATGAAAATTAGAAAGAGAATAGGAGATAGGACAGATCCCCGAGGAAAACCGGAGTAACGTTGTTACTGTTGATAGGATGAGGAAGTGAATGATGGCCATCCACAACCGCAGCTATGGAACGACCGGAATGGAAATTAGAGACAAAGGCACAGATGGAGGGATAGAAAGCGAAGGAGGGTAGCTTAGAAATTAGAGATTTGTGCCAGACTCTATCGAAGGCCTTCGATATGTCTAACGCAATAGAAAAGGTATCACCGAAGTTCTGAAAGGAGGATGACCAAGAGTTAGTAAGATATGAAAGAAGATCACCAGTAGAGCAACCCTTAAGAAAGCCATACTGGCGATCTGATAGTAGATTATGAGAAGATAAATGCTTAAGCAATTTGGAAGTAAGAATAGCTTTAAAAACTTTAGAGATACAAGAGATGAGAGCAATTGGACAATAGTTGGAAGGCTGAGAGTGGTCACCCTTCTTTGGGACAGTTTGAATAAGAGCAAACTTCCAGCAAGAAGGGAAGATGTTAGAGGAGAAACAGAGACAAAAGAGTTTGCCTAGGTAGGGAGTCAGCACGGAAGCACAGTTTTTAAGTACAACAGGAGGAACACCATCCAGACCGTACGCCTTCTTAGTATCAAGCCTAGAGAGGGTAGAAAGTACATCTTTAGAAGAGATTAGGATATTAGGCATAAGTAGGAGAGAGGGGGTGGAGAGGGAGGAATAGCACTGGGATCATCCAAGGTTCAGTTTCTAGTGAAAGTTTGAGCGAAGAGTTCAGCTTTGTCAGAGGATGAAGTGATGGTTGTGCCATCAGAGCGGAAAAGGGGAGGGAAAGACGAGGAAGAAAAATTGTTGGAGAGGCTTTTGGCTAGATGCCAGAAAGCTTGGGAAGAACTAGAGTTGTATAGTTCAGTGCATTTTTTATTGATCAAAGAGTGTTTGGCAAGTCGAAGAATAGATTTGGCTTGATTCCGGGAACAAACATAGGAAGTTTGAGATTCTTGAGCTTTAAAGCGTCGGTACTGTTTGAATGCTTCCTCCTTATTGCGTACAGCAGTAGAATAAGTGTGAGTAAACCAAGATTTGTTTGCATTAGTCTGAGAGAAAGAAGATGGAATGTATGCCTCCATGCCCGATAGGATTACCTCGGTAATACGTTCAGTACTCTCAGAGGGCCACGGAAGCAAAAATCATTCCATGGGCAATCAAAGAAGTACTGTCGGAGAGCCTCCCAGTCGGCAGCGCCAAAGTGCCACAAGCGCCGCCGGCTGGGAGGATCGGGTGGCCGTACTGGAGAGATAGGACAGGTGACAGAGATAAGTTTATGGTCGGAGGAGCCCAAAGGAGAGAAAAGATCGACAGTATAAGAAGAAGGGTAGAAGTTAGAAACAAGTCAAGAATGTTGGACCGATCTTCGAAGCGATCCGGGATATGGGTGGGTTGCTGAAATAACTGCTCTAGGTCATTTACGATAGAAAAGACGTAGGCTTTTTCACTAGGTTGGTCAGTAGCGCGAGAGGAGAGCCATTGGCGGTGGTGAATGTTGAAATCTCCTAAGATGGAGATTTCTGAGAAAGGAGAAATGGATAGAATGTGTTCCACTTTAGAGTTTAGATAGTCAAAGATTTTGGGAAAGTCGGTAGAGTTAGGGGAAAGATAGACAGCTCAGAAATATTTAGTATGAGAATGATAAGATAGTTTGAGCAATAAAGTTGAGAATTCAGAGGATTCAAAATCGGGAACACGAGAGCAAGTGAAATTGTTGTGCACATATGCACAACATCTGCCTTTGGCTTTGAAACTAGGATAGAGAAAGTAGGAAGATACAGAGAAGGGGCTGCTGGAAGTTACTTCAGACACCTGAGTTTCGGTGAGGAAAAGATCAGGTTTGTAGGAGGAGAGATTTTGTTCTACAGAGTGAAAATTAGAGGAAAGGCCAGGAATGTTGCAAAAGTTGATAGTAGAGGGACAGGCCATGGTCCAGAGCATTTAGAGTGTAATGCTAGAGTGTGTGAATAAATTCTGCTAGAATATGTGAATAAATTCTGCTATATGGGCGATATGGTTTCCGCCGGAGGTGGTGCTGAAGTTGGCTCCATTGCTAGAGTCAGAAGTGGCTGAGGGAAGTTTAGAGAGCTGTTGCCACTCCTGACCATGAGAAGACTCACACTTCACTTTAAAGGGAAGTTGTATACAGTACCTCATGTGTTAGGAGTGCGATGACCTATGAATTGGAGACGTGGCCGGTTAAAGCAGAGGATATCAATTGAATGGAATGGAGTGAGAAGAGAATGGTGAGATGGATATGTGGGGTTAACCTCATGGGTTAACCTTGGGAGAGGGGGTCGTGCGCCAGTTGGACTAGATAATAGTCCGTCAGGCACCTGGCCCGGGGAGACGGTATATATGAAGGGTGCGCCTGAATGTGTGGTGGGCGGGCTTGTGGTGGTTAACTGTATGTCTGCCTGCCGAGACCGGATCTTCTCCGGCAGGTCGGGGGCCAGAGGAGTGCTGGAGTGACCTTGGTGATCCCTGGTCTCTGCATCTTCTCCTGGGCGACCTAGGTGCGAAGAAGCTTGAGATTTTGGATTATTTGCCCACTTCGTGTTGCTCCTGAATAACTACACCACGCAGTAACCAAATCTGGTCATAATACACTTTCCATTTTGGAGTAGTAGGGGTAGGCAGCCCCGCCCAGGGAAGTACTACCGCCAAGGTTTCGGGAGACTCAGGTAATAGCCTGAATTCCATTTTCTCTCCCAGGCCTTGGTAGCTGGATACATATATTTCTGCCTCACACATCAGGGGTATCAGGAAAACCCTCTTTATATAACATACACATCCAACTTCACGACATTGCCCTACATCGCTATCCTCTCTCCATAAAACACTACTCTTCTCACTACATATCATACATGCAACACTATACATACCTTTACCTAATAAATCATGGCAGTACAATTGTTAAGAGCAAACCTGGTGGTCCCTCGGATATCCACCCCCGGCAGGGTTGGGTCATCGACACAGGGCCCTCCCGGTCGTCATCATGCGACTGTGTCAACAGCATTGCAACGTCCCAAAGCTGCTGTCGGTGCAGCTTTTTCTTTAGCAATATAAGGGGACTTCACTCTAACATCAATTCTGTACACCAATTTCTTCAAGCAGAATCCCCTACTCTCCTTTTTTTGACAGAGACTCAAGAAACATCCACATCTGACACATCTAGATTTAATTTTCCAGGTTATCAACTGCTCCAAAATTTCAGACCTAAAGGTGGTGTATGTTGCTTCGCAAAATCTGAAATTGCCCTGAAGGAGGTTACTAGTTTCAATTGTCCCTATTTTGATTATTCTATATACAAATTAATTTCTGCTGGTAAATTTAAATACATAAGTTGCATCTACCGTTCCCCAAATACTCCTCCAGAGTAAAGTCTTTTTTATTCTCTGTCCTCACAACTCAGTGTCCTCAACTTAAATGCTTCTTCTGAAATCACTGTGTTGGGTGATTTTAATGTCCATAATGTTGAATGGCTCACTCATTCAGCCAGGACTGATGATGCTGGTCTTGAATGTGAGCTATTTGCAGACTCATTTAATCTCACTCAACTAGTCAACCAACCCACCCGTGTACCAGATAATCCTGATCATAAGTCCCACCTACTGGACTTATTTTTTAACAAACAATTCAAAAAATTATGATGTTACAGTGAGGTCCCCGCTTGGATCTTCTGATCACTGTCTGATACAGGCCACCTGTCTATCACCTACCACACCTTCCTACTCTGAACCTGTTTTGGGGACTAAATGACATTAAGATAGGGCAGACTAGAAGGGTCTTCAAGATTTCTTTATTGATATTCCCTGGACCTCTTTCTTTTCTAATGATGCACAGTGCACACTCCACCTTGAGCCACATACAATATTTTATAAAAATTGGAATGGAGACTTTTATTCCTCATCAAAAGTACAGTAAAAGATCTAATTCACCTAAATGGTTTGACTATAATTGTGCTAGAGTAACTGAACAAAAAGCAATAGCCTACAATGCATACACAAGATCAAAAACACATGAAGCTTTTAATTACATTAGAAACATCAGAAATCATGCCAAAACTGTATTAAATCTAACTAAATCAAACTTTCTCCACAAGCAGGCAAATAAACTTCTAAATAATCCAAATGATAACAAAATATTTTGGTCTACTCTTAACTCATTCAAATCCAACTTCACTACTGTTTCATCCATTCCACCATTAAAATCTCCGACTGGCAATCTTGTAAGTGACCCACGAGGTAAAGCTAACCTTCTTGCGGATATTTTCTCCACCAACTCAACCTTAGATGAAATAAATCAAGATGTCCCTGTACTTAATTTTAATTCGCCTGAAATTTCCTCACTTAAGTTCCACACCAGACATGTTAAAACTATTTTGCAGAATCTCTCAGTAGATAAAGCTCCTGGTCCAGATGAAATTCCTCCAATAGTACTTAAGAATTGCTCCTTGGTGCTCGCTCCTGTATTGGCAATTTTTTTCCGTCTGTGTACTCATACCTCATGCTTCCCAGTATCCTGGAAAGAAGCAAACATCCATCCAGTTCCTAAGAAGGGTGCCTCTTCGATCCATCAAACTACAGACCAATAGCTATAACTTCCACTCTTGGTAAAGTCTTTGAAATTATATTAAATAATCATATAATTTAGCATCTTGAGAATAATAAATTAATCAGTGATAGACAATATGGTTTTAGACGATGTCGATCAACTGCAGACATTCTTTGCCTTCTTACGCATCAAATCAACCAAGCTACAGACCAACATGGTGAAACACATACAATAGCACTGGATATATCAAAGGCATTTGATAGAGTCTGGCATCAATCCTTATTGTCGAAGATGTCACACTACAGCCTTGCATCATTAGTTCCACTAATTTCTTCTTATCATCATAACAGAAAAAATATGTGTAATGGTAGATAGCCTTTATTCTCAATTTCACTCAATAAATGCTGGTGTTCCTCAGGGATCAGTTTTGGCCCCAACCCTGTTCCTCATTCATATCAATGATCTCATATCTACCACTCATAATCCAATACATTCCTACGCAGATGACTCAACACTCCACAGTTCCTTCACATTTACCAATTCTTTCACCCAACCCGATCTTATAAATTCAAAAATAAACACTGCAATTTCTCTGAACCAGGACCTTTCTAGAATTAATGAATGGGGACAAAAGAATCTAGTTTCCTTTAACCCGTTGAGCCCCGGCTAGTTATAATATTTTGTTCACCCCAGTCCCAAGCCATTTTCACTTATTTTTTTGTTTGCTAAAATGGAAGACAAGGATGAGAAATGAAAAAAAAAAAAAAAAAAAATCACCTCTGACATTTTTTTTTGGGGGGGGGGCCGGTGGGGGGCTGGTGGGGGGGAGCTTCAAAAAAATTTGTTGAGCCAAAATGGAAGAGAATGGTGAAAAATGAACACACAAATAAAAAAAACTCATTTCGGTCATTTGGGGGACAGGGGGGGGGGGGTTCAATAGTTCGTCTCCCCCGCATGACCACCCGCCCGGGAGCACTAGGGTAAAAACTGAGTATGACATTGTACGGCATACATCCTAAGGAGTATCTCACATAAATCTCAAGCCTCTAGCTCCCATACGACCGGAGTAATGAAGGTTCAAAGTGGCGGTAAACTAGGGGTGTAAACTATCCCCACTAAGCCCACCACCACCAGCCGCGCGGCTGTCTCGGCCGGCTCACACCTACTGGCCCGGCTCCCCCACACACTACGGTACCTCCCCCTCCTATTCTCCCGCCATTTCCTACCTTACGAGCCACGTAAGTGTTTTTTATATGTCGGACGCACGTGATGCGTCGCTGGGAGTTGGTGATCAAAGACTGCCGACGCAACACGTGCGACGCTGGGTCTCAACGGGTTAATGCACAGAAAACCAAGTACATTCAATTTTCTAACCGACAGAATCTCACTGACTCCCATATATTTTGTAATGATGTAAATATTCCCACTTCCCCTAGTATTGACATTCTCGGTGTAACATTAACCCTTTTGCTGCGGCTATGTTTGGGCTATTTAGGGCATATTCAGGCACTCCTGAATGATAAATCAAGCATCTGCATTAAATGAAGTGTAATCTGCTGAAAACTAGGCAAAAATAGCTTCAAAATGACACCAGAACGGACCCTATACGTGGTCTGGTTCACCCGCAGTGCTGCCAGTGAAACGCGGGAACCCCGCAATTATGTAAGACTCGCTCGCTTGGCTACAGTGGTGAGAGAGACAGAGAGAGACCCGCACGAGATACAGCCTAGCTCAGTGAGAATCTCGGTGCTCTGAGGGTCGGAGGTGGGCCCCTCACGCTCCCGCCCACTGACACTCGATTTTTATGTTTTTTACAGGCTTTTAAAGCCTAGAAATTGCTGTAACTTGTCAAAACATTCCAGATCATCACCCGCAGTGAAAGGGTTAACTACTAACCTGCGTTGGACATATTATGTTAGAAGCATTGCTAAAAATGCCTCTAAAAAACTAGGACTCCTGTACAGAGTTCGAGAATTCTTCACTGACGAGCAGTTGGCCGTAATATATATAAGTCATGTGCGTTCTCAGATGGATTACTGTTCACCTCTGTGGAGTGGAAGTGGAGTGGTTGCATTGAGGCAGTTGCACAAAATTCAAAATAAAGCTATTAGATTAATCAATAACCCTGCAACCACACAGGACCTTCCTACATTGTCCATACGAAGAAACGTTGCATCCCTTGCATTATTCTACAGATATTTTCACAGCAATTGTTCCGAGGAACTTGCTTCAATTGTGCCACCTTTCCACATCTTTCCCCGTAGAACTAGGGCAGCTGAGAGCGCCCATGAATTTACACTTTCTCCTCCACAATGCAGAACTTCTGCTTATCAAAATTCATTTATCCCCAGAACTACTACTCTTTGGAATTCACTTCCCTCGAGTTGCTTTCCACAAACTTACAATCTACAACAGTTTAAATCCAGTTGTTACAAACATTTTATGAATGGAGGATGCCTTTAGGCACATGGACCTTTTTTGTTTTATCTGTGTTTTTCATTCCTCCGTTCATTGCCTCTTAAAAAAAAAAAAAAAAAAAAAAAAAAAATGCTGGGTTGTTTGAGGTGGTAATATATTGTTGAATCTTATCTATGGCATCCCGTACTACAGACAATTTAGGCTTGGAGGGCATCGTCCGTCTCGTCACTGCTCGCACTCTGGTGGTCAGCAACAAAAGCAACAATCTCCTCGTCTGTCAACACCTGGTGCTCCGGTGTTGCATCTGTTACGTCCTGGGATATATAAACACTGGGCTCTTTCTATTGGACTAGGTATGCGGCAACAAGCAACAACGGAAAACGCTAGATCCAACCCTTATCTATAAACCCAGGCAACAAACCACCCTAAACCGTCAAGAGTCCTGCCTGGACAACAAGGTATCCTATGACTCGGTTACAGGGTGCACGCACTATAGACTGCTGATAGTCAAGCAGGCTATATAAAAGATCACACAATTAAGTTGACTTAAAGCTTCAAGGAAAAGATAGATAACGGAATTAAATTGCAGAAACAATTTAATAACAAACTAGAAGAAAGTACATTTAACGTTACGTTAATTAATACAACTAATCACCCCTGCGTGAAAGAAGGTGAAAGCAAACAGTCCTCAAAACATCGTACAGGTAGACAAGATGCGGGTTTCTAAACTGCATGCGGCTACTGTAGGATCTGATGCTTAGCAAAGAAAGTACGTTACGGATTTAGAGAACTCTTAACTCATAAGCAGGAATAAATACTAGTGATAGGCCATACAGTGTATAATGGGCATGGCATAGGTATAATTAAATAAAGGCAGCAACTCGCAACATAACCACATACAGGTGTGCTTCTCACTCTTAGTCAGGCAAGCCTGCTCGGACAGAGTCTCTAAGCCACACCCTGACTCACAATGCTCACAAAGACGGTAAATTGTGGCACAATAACAAGCATACAGAGATAATAAACCCCTAGCTGTTAATCTGCCAGGTGGCAGAGGTCTAGCCGGAAGGATATAGGCTTCGGATACCCGGGCTGAGCCACCTGCTCTAGCCTAGGGACGTTCCCAAGTCTGTGCGCCAAATTACTCTAATTGAAAGGGTGCTCTCTTGAGAGACTCAGATCGCAAGTATCTGACTCTCTCCTGGCGACCCTAAAACAAAAGCAAGACGTGCTAGCGCAGTGCTGAGTGGACTAGGCAAGAGCCCTCACACAACACAACGCTAGACACACAGGGACACAGACAAGAAAATGCCCCCAGACTCCCACGGGTATCCTAGTAAAGTCGTGCGGGTCCACAGGACTCGCACCAGCAGACTTTACTTAAAGGATCGCAAAAAAAACTCCTCTCCGGTCTAGCCCCTGCTAACCTGACACAAGAACACACTAGCAAGCATGAAACCACCAAATATGAGACAACAAAAAAGCTTCCTAGGTCTCATTAACAATTACGTCTCTGCATAAGGCCCAAAATCCTATCTAGTTATCTGAGAGCTCGTCGTTAATACAATAATAGATATAAGGTCTATCAAGGGGATGGGATAATTAAATAGATTGGTGAAGTAGTGGAAGGAAGGTATACAAAGTAAGAGAGAAAGTTTCTAAGTGGGGTTGAGAGGGATAGATATCAAGGGGGTCCGAAGGGTACGACAGTGAGGTGAGCTCTGAGTCTTGAATCTGTCTGGACCCCACCCTAGTCATGCAAAATACATCCCATGCTTGGCAACACTCAACACAGTTGCCGGGTCAAAATCCTCTACCCCGTGCGGGAGTCGAAACTAAGCCTAACGTTGCTATCAAATGCACGTGGCAATATCAGGCTCGTCCCAAGCTGGACTCTCCGCGCGAAGCAACGTCCCCCAGCCGGTCTCTCTCTCCCGCTCGTCTTCTCCCACTCTCACTAGACTTACATTTTATATATTATAATGAAACAATCAACTATCGAGAATAAAATATACTAAGATGCGTTGGTTAAGAATAAGGGCAGCTTCAAGCTGTGAAACAACATAAGAATATCCCAGACATTAGTTACATTGTCGTAGGATATATACTAAGGAAAAGCCGGCCGGCCGGCTGCCGCCAGCCGGTTTCTAAACGGCTGGGCAGCCGACGCGCTCGCATGCCCGCACGTGGCTACTATGCAGGAGCGTCACACCTCCCCCAAGATATAAGACCCTTGACTAAGTTCTTCATATCTAACAGAAAGCTTCTCATAGTACCACACAGTTGCGACACAAGGCACTATATATAAAAAAAATAAAGACTGTTGCGCTCCACCGAGCAAGTTCAACTAACTTAGCGACAATAAGCGAAAACATTCAACTTAGATACTGCTACAACATCTTATACAAAATTCTACACGTTATAAAAATAAAGAGTTTTATAAGGTTTTTTGCTTTTTTAATTTTTTTTTTTCGGCTGAACTACAGTGACAGCCTATTTTCCTCCACACTCAACCCTCAATCCTGTGGCAGTCTAACCAACATCATCCACCCTTGATAGACAATCCGCTATCACGTTATCAGAACCGGCAATATGGCATATGTCCAGATTATACTCCTGAAGCATGAGTGACCACCTGGTCAGCCTCATATTCCAGTATTTCTGTAAAAACTCACTGGATGTTCGATACATAAGAACATAAGAACATAAGAACATAAGAACATAAGAAAATGGGAGTCTGCAGAAAGCCGATTGGCCTAAGCAAGGCAGATCCCTGTCCCACACAACCCCAATTACAAAGCCCAATTATAGGCTCAACACTCTAATACCCTGAGGATCATCTTACCAAACCGGTTAGAGATTGACGCAGGATTACGGGGGTCTACAGAGCGCTGATTGGCCCAACCCGGCTGATCCCCCTTCACACCCAACCCTTCTCGTCCATATGCTTATCCAATTTTTTCTTAAAGCTCCCTATCGTTCTTGATCCCACTATATCACTTGGTAGCCTATTCTCCACATCTACACCTCTGTTACCAAACCAATATTTGCCTATATCTTTTCTGAAACGAAATTTATCTAATTTGAAACCATTGGTACGAGTTCTTCTTTCGCTATCACTGAGCTTTAGTACATTTGTCATGTCTCCTTTGTTAATCCCACTAACCCACTTGAACACCTCTATCATATCCCCTCTAACTCTGCGTCTCTCTAACGAATGTAAACCTAATTTCTTCAACCTTTCTTCATACGGAAAATTTCTAATATTATGGATAATTTTTGTCATTCTACGCTGAATTCTCTCCAATGAATCTATGTCCATTCTGTAATAAGGACACCAAAATTGGACAGCATAATCCATATGGGGTCTCACTAATGACAAGTAAAGTTTTAAGATAACATCAGCAGTTCTGTTACTCGCACTCCTAGAGATGAACCCGAGAATCCTGTTTGCCTTATTACGAACGCTTATACACTGTTTTCTAGGCTTCAAATCATTGCTAACAAACACACCTAGATCTTTCTCGCAGTCTGAATTTTCTAATTCTAAATTAGCTAGTTTATATTTAACATTTGTTTGCATCTTCCCTATCTTTAATACCTTGCATTTGTCAATGTTAAACTTCATCTGCCAATTTACTGACCATTCATGTAAGGTATCTAGATCCCTTTGGAGGCACTCTATATCGCTATCTGAATCAATTGATCTCCCCATTTTAGTATCGTCTGCGAATTTACTTATCCTACTAGTTATACCTAAATCTAGGTCATTTATGTATATAAGAAACAACAGGGGACCTAATACCGATCCCTGGGGGACACCACTTTTGACTGCTCCCCACTCTGACTTGGTACCATTTATGCTGACTCTCTGTTTCCTACCAATTAGCCATGACCTAATCCATCCCAACAACGACCCTCCTATTCCATGTGCCTCAACCTTTCTCATCAATCTCTCATGAGGGACTCTGTCGAAAGCTTTACTGAAATCTAAATATATAATATCATATGACTTGTCACTATCTACTGCTTCATATACCTCTGAGAAAAAGCTAAGCAAATTAGTAAGGCAAGAACGTCCCTGAGTGAATCCATGCTGAGAAGAATTTATTAAGTTAAATTTTACTAAGTGGCTTCTAATTTTCCTAGCAATAATGGACTCTAGCAACTTTCCTATGATTGATGTGAGACTAATGGGACGGTAATTGGATGCTATCGATTTATCACCTTTTTTGAAGATCGGAACTACATTTGCAAGCTTCTAAGCTTCTGGAACTAAACCTGTTTCTAATGACTTGTTAAATATAAATGCTAATGGACTACTTAACTCATCTCTGCATTCTTTTAATACTCTAGCATATACCTCGTCAGGACCAGGCGATTTTTGAGGTTTCAGTCTGTCAATTTCCTTAAGCACATCAGTTCTACTTATACTAACTGTACTTAACATATTTTCTATACTATCACTATATACCATATTGACTTCTGGAATCTGTGCCAAATTTTCATTAGTGAAAACGGAAAGAAACTGACTATTTAATGTACTGCACATTTCTAAATCATTTTTTGTTATTTCTCCTATTGAAGTTTTTAGGGGGCCTATTACATCTCTAACTTTAGATTTATATAGTTGGTAAAAAGCTTTAGGGTTATTTTTTGAGTCGCTGGCTATCCTTATTTCATAATTTATTTTTGCTTTCCTGATTTCCTTTTGACCTGTCTTGATAGAGTCTGATAGTATATATGTAAATGATTTTCACCTTTCTTTATTTTTCGATATATTCCTTTCTTTTTTCCTATAAGATCTATTAGCTTATTAGTCATCCATTTTGGTTGGTTCTGCGTCGATCTAAATCTTCTTTTAGGGATATATTTATTTTGAGCATTGTGGAGTGAAGCAATAAACTGGTTATATGTAGGTGGCAAGTTTAACTCTGGCATATCCTGACTTAATTGCTTAACAATAGGGTCCACCCTTAAGTCTCTTCTTAGCCCACCATAATCGGCTTTTCTGAAATCTGGGATAAGTGTCGTATTCTCTTTAGCATTCCCTGTCCATTGTATATTAAAATAAATAGATTTATGATCGCTATTTCCTAGGTGGTCACCAATCTCTACATTATTTATCATATGTTCATTGTTACTGAAAACTAAATCAAGAATATTAATACCTCTAGTCGGCGTATCTATGAATTGAAATAAAAACTATCTTGTACTACCTCAATAAACTCTACTGAATCGGAGTCGCCTATTTGGTGCTGCCAATCAATGTTCGGAAAATTAAAATCCCCCATAATGCACACATTGCTAAACCTTGATGCTATTTTAATTTCCTCCCATAACGATGTTCCGCCATTTCTACTCATATTAGGCGGTCTATATATAACTCCAATAACTATGGTCTCACTACCTTCGTTAACCTCTACCCAAACACTTTCATTATCATTATTTAGTCTAATACCTGATTTAATACAGCTTTTTAATGTACTCCTGACAAACACTGCTATACCCCCGCCCCTCCTACTTGTTCGGTCATATTTAAACAAACTATATCCTGGAATATCAAATTCTGCTAAAAAATGCCTAGATTCTGTATTAATCCACGTTTCAGTTAGCGCTATTATGTCTATATTTTCTGTGCTAACGAGTGCTCTAAGTTCGTTCATTTTGTTACATAAACTCCTACAATTTGTATAATATACCCTCAACCTATTACTTTTATTTGCAACTAATTTTCTATTGTGTTTAGCTAACTTATTATTTCCTGTTGAACTACTAGCTCTAGACGGAATTTCTACTCTATCAGTATTCTCATCTTTACTATCAGTTACATGTGTAGTGTTATCGACACTACTATTACACATCACTATATCCGCACTATCTTGACTGATTATTTCTATTTTACTCACTGGTTTGTCACATGAAGTACCTGCTCCATATGGAGACAGTATTTTACTTACACACCCAGGTTTTTTTAACGAAACCCCGCAACAATCTTGTCGAGTGAGCTGGCCAAGGTCGAAACTCCTAGTCGAGAGAGATGTACTCCATCCTGGGCATACAGTTCATCCTTACCATAAAAGAGGGACCAGTTATCCAGGAATGGAATAGTATTTGCCTTACAATACTTCTCCAGCCGGCTATTTACACCAATAGCCCTGGAGGACCATTCCTTCCTTACCCCTCTTCTAGGCAGGATACTGTTTACCACAGGAACTCCACCTTTTTCCTTGATCCTCTCCAACATTTACTGATACTTGGAGAGCAACTCCTCAGTCCTGCATCTCCATATGTCGTTGCTCCCTGCGTTGAGGAAGATGATGGGGTCCTCCCAACTCACTCACTTCCATGACAGCATCTATCTTCTCAGCCACCCTCCCGACTCCGGCACCAGGCACGCAGACAACTTTACCAACCTGAGTGTTTGTTGCCCTGCCAAGGTATCTAACCAATGAATCACCGACAATGAAAACAGACTTAGCTTTTTCGCTTTGTCGGCGTGTAGCAGTAGTTGTTGCAGCAACAGCAGCAGACTCCCCCCCCTCCCCTCTCACTGCCTCGATGATCGCCACTTCATCGCCATCACTCTCATCAGCCAAGGTGCTGAAGTTGTTGTGGGTCTTGACTGGCTGCCTTTTCAGCTTGCAGGCCGTTGCACTAGTTGACGCCACTTTCCAAGGGGCTTCACGATCCCTGGGAACACTTCCGGTAGCCTCACACTTCTTCTCCGCCATAGCTAGTCTCAAGGCCAAATTTTCATCTTTGAGACACTGAATCTCCTGCTCCACACTCTCCAGTCTTTCTTGCAAAGCAAGACAAAGCTGGAGAGTATGGGAGGAGACAGCAGACTCATCAACAACAGCCATCACTATGAAAGTTCACTAGGACCTCACTAAGGGTAAACCGGTACACTAGCGGTCACTGGGGACGTCCACACTAGTCACGGGTCAGAGGGCAACTGAACTGATACCTTCATCATCTGTCTGTAACAAGACAGCCCCAGCCCCTACGCCACTGGCATCAGTCGCCAGCTGAAAAGGTCTGCTGAAGTCTGGGGCCCTGAGTATGGGGTGGGTACATAACAGGTGTTTCACCAAGGAAAACGCCTCTGCACACTCAGGAGACCACCGGAACTTCTTGTCCTTAGATAATAAGTCGGTTAAAGGTGCAAGTACAGTCGAATAGCCTTTGATGAAGCGTCGATAATAGCCTATCATACCTAGAAACCGCATGATTTGTTTCTTAGTCGTAGGCTGGGGAAACTGATCGATGGCTTTGATCTTTGTCTGTGGAGGGCACACCTGACCCATCCCCACCTCGAACCCCAGGTACAAAACTGTGGCTTTGACAGAATCGCACTTACCCAGGTTTACCACCAAACCTGCTTCATTCAGTTTATTAAAAAGCTGTCCGATGTGAGCACAGTGACTGTTAAAATCATCGTCGTATATTATGACATCATCTAGGTACACCGTACAGTTGGGAATGTCGGCTACAATGTCGTTCATTAATTTCTGAAACGTTGCAGGGGCATTTTTCAGCCCGTATGGTATAACATGGCAACGATATGTGGCACCGTCCACCACAAACCCACACACCTCTCGCGCTCGCTCAGACAAGGGCACTTGCCAATAACCCTTAACAAGGTCTATCTTAGTGAGGAACTTGGCTTTTCCTATCTTATCCACACTGTCGTCCACGCGAGGGAGAGGGTAGGCATTTGTGGGGGTTAAACCATTCAACCTGCGGAAATCTATACAAAACCGCACCTTGCCATCTGGTTTGGGGCTGCAGTGTGACGGGGGAAGTCCACCTTACTGCACCCTCAGAAATCAGCCCACGTTTCAGCATATAATTCAGCTCTTCCCTAAGTGCTGGTAATTTAATAGGGGGAACACGGTATGGCACTGATTTAAAGGGCGGGTGGTCCCCAACATCGACATCGTGCACTGCTTGAGTAGTGAGGCCAGGATGCTCCGCGAAAACAGCTGGGTTTGAATCAAACAAGTGCTGCACAGCTACACGCTGTTGCTCAGGCAGGTGCAATATCAACTCGTGAGCCACTTGTCTAGAATTCTCCGCCCACTGATCCGCGGAAACATGACAATCCCAATTATCCTCCCCCGCAGCTTGACTGTCCCTTCCTCCTTCTCCACCACGATCGCTGCAGATCAACACCGGGACAGTGAGAGGCTCGGAGGGGCGCCTCACATACTCTTTCATCAGATTTACATGGCAAAGTTGGTTCTTTTTCTTACGATCAGAAGTAGCTACTAAATAGTCGAGATCAGAAACCTTCCTTACAACCCGATACGGACCAGAATACTTGGCAGACAAGGGGTGTCCCACCAGAGGCAGTAGTATCAGTACCTCCTGATCTACTTCAAACTCCCTCAGCTTCACCTTCTGGTCGTATCTGTCCTTCATCTGAGCTTGTGAACTCTTTAGGTTCCGACCTGCTACCTCCAAGCTCTTTAGCATTCTCTCACGGCTTTCAACTACATACTTTAGAAGCGAGCATGGCTTTGTGACTCCCTCCCAGATCTCCTTGACTATGTGGAGGGGCCCCCTGACCCTGTGTCCAAAAACCAACTCGTTCGGGCTAAATCCCAAGCTCTCCCCAGGTACTTCTCTCGCAGCAAATAAAACGTATGGGAGACCTAGATCCCAGTCCTTCCCATTTTCCATGCAATAACACCGCAACATACTCTTGAGAGTCGAGTGCCACCTTTCCAAAACTCCCTGACTCTCGGGATGGTAGGCAGATGACACCACAGACACTATCCCATGTTGCTGCATGGTCTGCTTAAACAGAGAAGAAGTAAAATTGGATCCCTGATCAGACTGGATCTCCTGAGGGTAGCCATAACGAGAGAAATAGACAAGTAGGTTTTTGACAACAGTCTTGGCCATCCCGTTGCGCATGGGGTAAGCATCTGGATACCGTGTTGCTACATCCATTACAGTTAGTAACAATTTATTGCCGGCACTATTGGGGGGCAATGGGCCAACCATATCGATAACTACTTTGCTGAAGGGCGGCCCAATGACAGGGATGGGTTGTAACGGGGCTCTCGGGATGACCTGATTGGGTTTCCCAACCACTTGACAAGTGTGACACTGTGACACCCATGACACGACACTCGCCTTTAACCCAGGCCACCAGAAAAGCTTGCTCAGAGCTGCCTCCGTCTTACGTGCCCCCAGGCGCCCTGCCAAAGGCACATCATGAGCTAATCTCAATAAGCTCTCACGGCACACCCTCGGTACTACTAACTGGTCCACTAATCCTGACCCGCCATCCCACTTTTTCTTGGGATCCTGATGTCTCCGATACAAGATCCCCTCGGACAAGAAAAAATCACCAGGCTGCGCATCCCCATCGCTCTCCAGTTCGACAGCACCATTACCACACTTCAGGATCTTCCAGCTGCAAGGAACATATATCAGCAGGTGCGAGATTATCCAAGTTCATCTTAAATAATTTATTTCCACCTCCAATGTCCCGCTGAGCCATCCTTTCCTCACGCTGCGCATAACGATGCTGTCGCAGAGTCTCTTCCTGCCCTGCACCTGCACTAGCGGTGACAGGCCCCGGGGCCTCTCCAGACTCTAACATAGGTGCCAATAATGAGTCACCAAGAAACACTGCCGGCTCAAAACTCTCCAATTGACCAACACTTCCAGTTTTCTTGTGACCTTTCCTCCGCGGTTTGATAGACTGAGGTGGTGGCTGCAAGGCTCCGGATGTCTGAGAACGCGTCACAACACACGCCATAGTTTGTACGCTACACTTCTCAACCCACTCCTGTTCCTCCCTACTAACGCCGGCCGCCTTCTCGGCAACGACCAAGGGTGAAACTTTAGAAGCAGGCACCGCAAAGTCGTTGCCGAGGAGGAGGTCGACGCCCCCAACAGGCAAGTACTCTACAATTCCTACATCCAGCTCCTTCGCCACACCACCCACCTCCAGCTCCATCCGCACCAGCGGGTAGGACTTCGTAGCATTGATCCCCTGAACTACCACCACCCGAGCAGCGTTAATCGGTCTACCAGTAAAGTTCCTTAACAAGGTCTGAGAAGCCCCAGTATCACGCAATAGCTTAACTCCTCGCCTTTCGCCAGCCCACCTCACAAAACCATGCCCTCTATGACCCCCAAAGACGTCGCGGACAGGGTTCGAGCCTTCCGGACTCTTGAACACAGGCTGTGTCCCAACCTCTGACGAACTACCCTTGGCAAACGCAGAAGATATAGGCGACACCCCTATGCTGCGGGCCAATGACACAACCTTGTTTAGTGGCTTGTTCGGACAAGCATTTGCAAAGTGACCCTCCTTGTGACATGCAAAGCACTCTTTACTCTTTGGTTTCCCTTGGGAGTGGGAGATACCATTAGACTTCTTATACGGGACGGTATTTGGTTTATGTTCAGTTTTATTTTCAGTGCTACATGGTTTTGTGTATTTATGTGTATCAAAATTCTTGGGAGGGGGAGGGGTACGATCCTTTGCACCCGACTCACTCCTAGCTGCTGCTTCGCACCCTCGAATTAATGACAGTCGGCGGTCAGCCATTTCTGCTGCCTCCTGGAGAGTTCTAGGATTTTTTCCTTTATATTTAATGTTAAGTCCCCGCCTGTGCACTTAAAGAACTGCTCCAAGAGAACCAGCTCACTCAACTCCTCAAAAGTAGCTGCCCTCTCAGAACGCAGCCAATGTCGTAGTGCATCAGACAAGTCCCGGGCGTGTTCTAGGAAGGTACTATCCTTGACCTTAGTAACACCCCGAAACTTCAAGTGGTAAGTTTCTGGTTGTAACTCATAGGCCCGTAGCACAGTCTTCTTTAGCTCATCATAAACTACACAGGACTCTAAAGGTAGTGCATCATACGCTTTTAGCCCCTTTCCTAGGAGTCTTGATGAAACTAATGCTGCCCACTTTTCCTGAGGCCACTGGTGTTCCTGACACTTCTTCTCAAATCGCATAAAAAACTCAGCCACACCTAATTCATCGAACACAAGAACTAGTTTAAGCAGGTGTGACAATGATTGGTCCCGATGTCTGTTACCTCCCCCAATATTTCGCCCTGTTACCTCCACTCGAGATCTCTCCAGCTCCCTGTCAGCCCGATACCTAGTAGACTCTGCCTGCAGTTCAGCCTCTCGTATAGCTGTTCTCTCTGCAGCCTCAGCCTGCACACTAGCCTGTCTTTCGGTAGCCTCAACCTGAGCTCTAGCAGCCTCAACCTGAGCTCTAGCAACCTCAACCTTGGCCATCTCAAGCCGAAACAACAAATCTGGAGTCAACCCTTGAGGAGGGGAAGGTGCATTTAATGGAGAGGGTCCCTGTGATTGAATTCCACGCTGCCATTAACCATCAACTTGGGGGTATATACTAAATTCAGGCATCCTGACGTTTGATATGGGGGTAGAGTGGAGGGGGGGCTGGGGACCGGGGCCCCAAGTCGCCTCTCCACTCAGGTCTCTCCCTTCTAAACCCAATATCAAAGTCCTCAGCTGATCTTTCCTCATGCCACTTAAACCCTGGTGACCCTGAAGACCTGCCACACACTTTAAGCCATACTTATTCAGCTTCAACACCCTGGCAGCGGTAAGGGGCACCTCTAAAAATCTTCTAGCACCCTCCTCGCTATCAACTAGCCACTCCACAGGTCTTTCTCCCTCCGAGCCCGTATCGTGACCTGACCCATCACTGTGTTCTGATGTATTAGACATGCTTGTGTACTGCAGTAATTATCACGGTTATAGAATGTGCCTTATCTCCTATGCAAGTATGTATATACTAATGTTATTTAAAGTCTTTAATGTGTTATATTGGTTGCTCCAAAAAAAAACCTCTATGTCCACTGTATTCCTCTAATCATAAGGAATCTCAAAACAAATGACCACTATATTCCTCTGTTCAGTAAATCCTATGCAAGGTCGCCATTTGTTACGTCCTGGGATATATAAACACTGGGCTCTTTCTATTGGACTAGGTATGCGGCAACAAGCAACAACGGAAAACGCTAGATCCAACCCTTATCTATAAACCCAGGCAACAAACCACCCTAAACCGTCAAGAGTCCTGCCTGGACAACAAGGTATCCTATGACTCGGTTACAGGGTGCACGCACTATAGACTGTTGATAGTCAAGCAGGCTATATAAAAGATCACACAATTAAGTTGACTTAAAGCTTCAAGGAAAAGATAGATAACGGAATTAAATTGCAGAAACAATTTAATAACAAACTAGAAGAAAGTACATTTAACGTTACGTTAATTAATACAACTAATCACCCCTGCGTGAAAGAAGGTGAAAGCAAACAGTCCTCAAAACATCGTACAGGTAGACAAGATGCGGGTTTCTAAACTGCATGCGGCTACTGTAGGATCTGATGCTTAGCAAAGAAAGTACGTTACGGATTTAGAGAACTCTTAACTCATAAGCAGGAATAAATACTAGTGATAGGCCATACAGTGTATAATGGCATAGGTATAATTAAATAAAGGCAGCAACTCGCAGCATAACCACATACAGGTGTGCTTCTCACTCTTAGTCAGGCAAGCCTGCTCGGACAGAGTCTCTAAGCCACACCCTGACTCACAATGCTCACAAAGACGGTAAACTGTGGCACAATAACAAGCATACAGAGATAATAAACCCCTAGCTGTTAATCTGCCAGGTGGCAGAGGTCTAGCCGGAAGGATATAGGCTTCGGATACCCGGGCTGAGCCACCTGCTCTAGCCTAGGGACGTTCCCAAGTCTGTGCGCCAAATTACTCTAATTGAAAGGGTGCTCTCTCTTGAGAGACTCAGATCGCAAGTATCTGACTCTCTCCTGGCGACCCTAAAACAAAAGCAAGACGTGCTAGCGCAGTGCTGAGTGGACTAGGCAAGGGCCCTCACACAACACAACGCTAGACACACAGGGACACAGACAAGAAAATGCCCCCAGACTCCCACGGGTATCCTAGTAAAGTCGTGCGGGTCCACAGGACTCGCACCAGCAGACTTTACTTAAAGGATCGCAAAAAAAACTCCTCTCCGGTCTAGCCTCTGCTAACCTGACACAAGAACACACTAGCAAGCATGAAACCACCAAATATGAGACAACAAAAAAGCTTCCTAGGTCTCATTAACAATTACGTCTCTGCATAAGGCCCAAAATCCTATCTAGTTATCTGAGAGCGCGTCGTTAATACAATAATAGATATAAGGTCTATCAAGGGGATGGGATAATTAAATAGATTGGTGAAGTAGTGGAAGGAAGGTATACAAAGTAAGAGAGAAAGTTTCTAAGTGGGGTTGAGAGGGATAGATATCAAGGGGGTCCGAAGGGTACAACAGTGAGGTGAGCTCTGAGTCTTGAATCTGTCTGGACCCCACCCTAGGCATGCAAAATACATCCCATGCTTGGCAACACTCAACACAGTTGCCGGGTCAAAATCCTCTACCCCTGGCGTGAGTCGAAACTAAGCCTAACGTTGCTATCAAATGCACGTGGCAACATCAGGCTCGTCCCAAGCTGGACTCTCCGTGCGAAGCAATGTCCCCCAGCCGGTCTCTCTCTCCCGCTCGTCTCCTCCCACTCTCACTAGACTTACATCTTATATATTATAATGAAACAATCAACTATCGAGAATAAAATATACTAAGATGCGTTGGTTAAGAATAAGGGCAGCTTCAAGCTGTGAACAACATAAGAATATCCCAGACATTAGTTACATTGTCGTAGGATATATACTAAGGAAAAGCCGGCCGGCCGGCTGCCGCCAGCCGGTTTCTAAACGGCTGGGCAGCCGATGCGCGCGCATGCCCGCACGTGGCTACTATGCAGGAGCGTCACACATCGATTGCGTCTATCCAGTCGTGGATGTCGTCGATGGTGACACTTTGTTCCCCAGCTTTCAGTAGCTACCTGTGGAAATCAGCAGCGTCGAATCCCTCAAAGTCATTGTCAGGCTCAATGTCCAAGAGTAGCTTTTTCAACGCATTAGCGAAGGTGGTGATCTTCATACTCTTCAAAGCGTCTGCCATATTGTAGATGGCAGACCTGATGTTGCATTTTTTTTTTTATTTTGAAGAGTCCTTAGGCCACGGGTGTCTTCCTCTTTGTCATCCTCATCCTCAAGAACTACCAAAACTTCATCTAGATATTCTTTTTGGTAGCGTCTCTTGACGGCGCTTATGACACCCTGGTCCATTGGCTGGATCAGTGATGTCGTGTTTGGTGGCAAAAACATGGCACAAATGCGGCCATCCTTGCTGGCCAGATCAGCGGGATGTACGGAAGCATTGTCCATGAGAACGAGAGCTTTAACGTCGCTGGGTTTGATCTTAAGCATCTTCTCTTGGAAATTTTGAATTTCAGCAAAGATATAATTGTGGAAGTAGTCATGGATGAGGAAGGAGGTAAACCAGGCTTTCTGAGAGCTGTAGTAGTAGGCTGGAAGGTCTTTGTGGTCGATGTCCTTTAGGGCACGTCGCTTGGCAGATTTTTCGACGATGGTAAGTTTCAATCGGTGAGATCCTGTAGCATTACCCCCGCACATGATAGAGAGCCTTTCTTTGTTTATTTTCTTGCCTGGCACCCTTTCTTCATCCTTATGAGCTTGCGTGTTATTAGGTAGAGATCGCCAAATAATACCACTTTCATCAATGTTGTAAATTTGAGACTGAGTCAGGCCTTCCTCATCAATTAGGGCATTAATTTTCAAGCAGAAAGGTTCAACACTGCTACTGTCTGCGCTTCCCGCCTCACCTCGCAGTTTCACATTATGAATTCCATGACGGTTTCGGAACCGCCACAGCCAACTGGCCTTGCCCACGGGTGGCGCAAATGGGTTGAGGGTCGTCCACATATTCGTCGTCAGAGTAGTCATCTTCCCCTGATGGAGGCCCCATATAATCATGGCCAGAGTCATCAGTCAGGTGTCCTTCCTCGTCAGTATCCTCCGCATAATCTGGCGGGGAACGATGGATGCATTGGCGGCGTGCGGGTGGGCGAGGTGGGGAAGAAGTGGCAGGTGAGGCTATGTCTCCCCGTGGTTCTGGGCTTCTTTGCCTGCGACGAGTGGTGTAAAGCAGTGTTCCACTGTCACTGGGCACAGGTCCTGGTGAAAAGGGCTCCAAAATATCATCAGCCACACTTGTTGATGCCTGGAGAGTTGGGGAGGACCGTGGGAAGTTGCGGGTGGGGATGGCTGGGGCCGGCAGGGGTGGACGCAGCGGGGGCCTCGAACAAAGCCCGCTTTGCTTGCTTGCCCTTTTTTACATATTTCCTGCCTTTCCCCTTTTCGGCAGCAGTATGTCTCCTGTCAGGGGACCCAGGAGGCAAATAGTCTGAAATTGGGGGGTCCTGAAGCCTCGGCAGTGGTGGGGTTGGTGGGGAACAATGGCGGTCGCCCGGATAATCTTGGGTGGCTTGGGTAGATAAGGGAGACAAAGGTCGGGCAAATGATGAGTCACCACGCTCACGCTCACCCTCACTCATAGCCTCATCTTTCTTACCAAGCCTTTTGGCCTCTTCGCTGGCAGCCGCGGCCACCTTTTCCAGTATCTGCTTCCTATAAAAGCGTATCTGGTAAGGCGATTTAGCTGGCGAAGGGCTTGGAGTGGCATCACTCAGGGGAAACTTGGAGGTTGATCACGAACTCTCCCTCTCGCTCACATTCCCCACTTCACTCTCTTCACCTTCACCAGCTTCTGCGAAAGCTGTTTCCTCACCTTTAGGCTCTACCATCACTTCTTCCTCTGACAAAGCTAAACTCTTCGCTCAAACTTTTGCTAGAAACTCCACCTTGGATGATTCCGGTGCTATTCCTCCCTCTCCGCCCTCCTCTCTCTTACTTATGCCTAATATCCTAATCTCTTCTAAAGATGTACTTTCTACCCTCTCTGGGCTTAACACTAATAAGGCGTACGGTCCGGACGGTGTTCCTCCTGTTGTTCTCAAAAACTGTGCTTCCGTGCTGACTCCCTGCCTAGGCAAACTCTTTCGTCTCTGTCTATCCTCTAACGTCTTCCCTTCATGCTGGAAGTTTGCTCACATTCAACCTGTCCCAAAGAAGGGTGACCGCTCTCAACCCTCCAACTATCGTCCAATTGCTCTTATCTCTTGTCTTTCTAAAGTTTTTGAAACTATTCTTGCTTCCAAATTTCTTAAGCATTTCTCTTCTCATAATCTGCTCTCAGATCGCCAGTATGGCTTCCTTAAGGGTCGCTCTACTGGTGATCTTCTTTCATATCTTACTAACTCTTGGTCATCCTCCTTCCGGGACTTCGGTGAGACTTTTTCTATTGCACTAGACATATCGAAAGCCTTCGATAGAGTCTGGCATAAATCTTTAATTTCTAAACTACCCTCCTTCGGTTTCTATCCCTCCATCTGTGCCTTTGTCTCTAATTTCCTTTCCGGCCGTTCCATAGCCGCGGTTGTGGACGGCCATTGTTCACTTCCTCATCCTATAAACTCCGGTGTTCCTCAGGGCTCTGTCCTATCTCCTATTCTCTTTCTAATTTTTATAAATGATCTCCTTAACTGTACCTTAATTCCCATCCATTCATACGCAGACGACTCAACCTTACACTACTCCATTAGTTTTTCAGAACGCCCCAGCCAGCAATCCCTCAACGACAAACGTAATGAAGCCATAGAACTCTTAAATTCTGATCTAAATACTATTTCAAATTGGGGCAGAGAAAACCTTGTTAACTTTAATGCTTCCAAAACCCAATTTCTCCATCTATCTACCCGTCAGGATCTCCCAGCGGACTATCCCTTATTCTTCAACAATACAAAAATCAACCCTTCATCTTCTCTCAATATTCTTGGTGTCTCTTTTTCTTCTGCTCTCATTTGGAAGGACCATATTACCAGTCTTGCTAAGGCAGCCTCCCAGAAGCTGGGTGTGCTCAACCGCCTTAGGGGGTTCTTTTTCCCCTGCACAGCTTCTTGCTCTGTACAGGGGCATAGTGCGCCCTTGTATTGAGTATTGTTCACATGTGTGGGGAGGTTCATCTCACACCGCTCTCCTAGACAAAGTTGAAAGGAAGGCCTTTCGTATCATTAACTCCCGTCCACTCACCAACTCTCTGCAATCTCTCTCTCCGCCGCAATGTTGCATCTCTCTCGCTATTCTATCGCTACTATAATAATCAGTGTTCCTCAGAGCTATCCCAGTGCATACCACCTCCTTTACGTAGGGCACGTGGTACCCGTCTTGCAACTCAATCCCACCCCTACTCTGTGCAGCTCTCCAACCCAAGAGTGAAACGTTACTCTCAAACTTTCTTCTACTCAACAGCTGAGCTCTGGAACTCTCTCCCAGAATCAGTCTTTCCCTCTTCCTATGACTTAAATTGCTTCAAACTCCGTGTGTCCAGGCATTTTGGCTCGAACGTCCCTTGATTTTGGCCCTGTCACTCTTTCAACTATGGGGGAGGCACTCGCTATAGGCAGTTATGCCTTTTGCCTCCCTCAATCACATAGAAAAAAAAAAAAAAAAAAAAAAAAAACATCACTGTCATGTTCACTTTCAAAGCACTTGAACTGAGGATCTTCGTCACTGCTCTCGTCACCATACACACTCGATGCATATTTAGACGACTTTCCACTGCCTGGCTCAGCAACATCACTATCGTTATCACTACCAGCTATATCGAGCATTCGCAAGGTTCTATCAATTCCTCCAGGAGCAAGAATATCCTTTCGGAGAGGCCTTCGTGTAATATGATGAACCGGGGCGGGTGTCGTAGGAGGCACGGAATCGGACACAGCGGGATCAGTATTTTGCGTACTATCCATGATGGTATCGGGGTAGAGACTGATGCTGTGGCATAGTTTGAGCGCCACCACTGCGCTGCCTACCACTCGACAATAAAAATTTACGTGCGCGTTTCGAAAGCAATAATGCAAGCAACGGTGCTCAAGAGCCCATCCGGTCTCCACGGCGCGAGTATGTTATGGGCTCCTCAGAGCCCAACCAGGTACCGAGGGTTAAGAGTTACGGGAGCCATTGCTATTATGCAGTGCTAGTTTATATTGAATGTATATACTCAGGCTCATACCCCATAGCTGGGGGTGGCTGACTCGAGACAGAGCCCGAACAGAAACAACATTTACAGTTCCTATTCTTAAGGTCTGTCCGGGACCACTTTCGCGTTCTCTCGCTCCTTTCTCTGTCTCGTCTATTAGGATAATTATACAAGGGAAGGAGGATTCCTAGCCTCACGCCCCCAGAAGAAAAAGTAGGACAGTAAAAGAGACAGACAGAAATGTGGTTAAGGTTGGGTTGAGGATGCCAAACCTCACTGTGGATAGGACCAACCCTCACCCAAAACTGTAGATTGTGTATCTTTTAATTTACAATTTAGGGGATAGTGGCTGTTATTTTGGTCTATTTATTCAGTTATTCATATAATTTTTAGTTTCCTCCCTACACCTCCATCAAGCTTAACCCTTCCCGCCCGGGCTCACATTCCTAAGGACGTAGTTGAGATCGGGCGATATGGCCGAAAAACGTATTTAACTCCCTCAGACATATTATGTTCCATAAGTCCGAGGAGGCGGGAGCCCCAGGATCATTGCCACTGCCTCGCACTACACTCACAACAACACTGCGGCCGTTAGAATTATCGCAGGAGGCTGAGGTTGCCACCAACGGTTTTATCGTATGGTAACTTATCGGACTTACTGAGCTCATATGACGCAAAATCGCGTCATAAACTTATTGGAGAGGTATAGAGATAAGTCCATATGACGCGATCGCGTCATATGTGTTTTTGGTGGACTTATTCATATGACGCGATCGCGTCATATATGTCTGAGGGAGTTAATAGGCTACCCGTATCTTTGTTATTTTAACTACTAGAAAATTCCCATGCATTTCTAAACGTACTGCTGTTTCCAATCTGTAGACTGGCGTTGAGTAGAGCTTTTTAAGTCAACTGGTTCAGTTGTGATGACGATTTCCGTGGAGAGTTTCGAGGCGATGTTAGCAATATGGGACGCTTTTTAACACTGAATTTGTTTTAGCAGACAACACAATAACAAACTCTGATCTTATTCTTGTGTTTGGAGGTGCGCGCGTCGCCTCCGACTGGCTGTGTTTACATACGTCGGATGCGCGGCTTTCAAAACAAGCTTAATAGGCTTTCAAGCTTACGGATTTCAAAGGGACACCCGGGCTCCTGCCCAGCTGCCGCGGTGTCATTTTAAAATGCTGCCCGGGCGGGAACGGTTAAAAAAAACCCACCCCCGAGACCCTCCTTCAAGATAAATTTGTACATTTCGGTAGAAATATGTTCCTGTCCCCGGGCGCATGTAGGGGGGTGCCGAAACGTGGTCGGAATTTAAAATTTGTTAACCCCTTCTGTTCCGGTGACGTCTTTATATTATTGTTTCTACTATATATAAACTATTTTCAGCAGTTTAAGAAGGCTCTGGGGTAGTACAAAGAGTTAAGGTAGATAGCCACCCCTTCGGGGATCACGGCGTCAGGCAATAGATAGATATAGTTCGAAGCCTGTTACTTAGATGTGCCACGGAGAAGCTTTATGGGGTAGCCACCAGATGGAGAATGGTCGCTTTGGGGACGAACCACAATATTTTTTAGGTCAAAAAGAAATATACCAAGATTATGCGTTATATACTATTACCAGCTATTAGTATGATTTTTGAAGCAGTTTTTGTGTGTTTAATTTGTAGCATATTCGCTCTTTGTAAATATAAAACTAGATTTCTCTTAATGTCTAACCCTTTGTACACAATATATTATCGCTTCAGTTCCTCTATTCAGAGGTTTAGGAAGTCAATAATTCATCCAATGTAAGCTTCTTAGAAGTGTTTGACATTATATAGCACTTAAACCTCACGTAGAGTAGAATATTATAATAGTCCATAAAATAAGACGGGCTTTACCAAATATTTGTCTTGAGCGTCGAGCGTTGACTTACTCGGGCAAGTCGAGCTTATAAATTTTGCTGCCTGTACGGTACCAAACTCTCTATCCGTAAACAGGTCTCCTCGCCGTTCTAGGATTTCGCCATTCCTTTACTCTTTCTTACTATATCACGAAAAGCATGATTATATTTTCATATTAGTATGCTCTATTAATTGATGCAATGTATTATCATAATATGATAAGTTTTTACAAGAAGCCAACAGAAGTTCTGGAAAATTAAGTAAGCTGTCGATATAGTTTTTGGAAACGAAAAGAACAGTGGGTTGCTCGCGCGTGTGAGTGTGAGGAGTGGGGGAGAGTGTGGATTGTACGTCGGCAGTGATGACTTTTGGGGACTCCTGCCATATCCTCATATAAATATGCGTCCATACGTTTATTGAGTTTTAACTATAGTTAAACTTACTGACAGTAGCTTATTCCACTGTAAACAATTATAATATAACATGTGTTTATTATATATATACTATTTCTATAAGGATTTGGCGCTTATCAAGTTAACATTCATACTTTGCAAGCAATTTGTGGATTCTCATATATATATTTTTTTGGCCATGTGTAATGATTATAGGGATATAGTTGATACATATATTAATTGTGTGTGCATAAATATATATGTTACTACCAAAAAAACACCATTTGTGAATGTAGTGTCTTTTAACACCTTAAGAGCGGCCTAGGCGGTAATTTCTATGTACCGCCCAGCGTTTTTTTTTACCATAAATGGGGTTGTTTCCGTGCTCTTTTTCATGCATAAACAAGACCTAGAGCGTAATACAAGTATGTATCCCTGAAAGGGCGTAAATTGAGCTTTCCAATGACACCCGAACCATCCTTCTACGATCACTGGTTGTCTTGCAACGATCGTGCACCCGAAGGGCAAAATCGCTAAAATACGGTAATTTTCTTACATTATTACGTGTGAAACGAGTGAGAGAGGATGGAGTACAAAGGAGTACATCTCAGTAGCTCCACGTCCTCCGTGGCGAGCGGTCAGGAGGTAATCTACGCTCCTTCCACCGCTCCGCTCTCTCTCAGAGCACATTACGTGCTCAAAATTGCATTCGACAATAGCCGGGGCCCGCCCATAGGCCACATTTATTTCACTCGACAATAGCTGGGCACCGCCAAAGAAGGGTTAAATAAAGGTGGATATATTGTTGAGTTACTTAGTTTATTACCGCTTGTCCTATGCCCTGCGGCTATACGACCATTCTCCATCTGGTGGCTACCCCATGAAGCTTCTCCGTGGCGCGTCTAATTGCTGAAGGCCCTTTTGAAACTGAATAAAATTGTCTAATAGTACAGTACCCAGAATAAAGTTAAAAAGACGTTGCGGTACAGAAGGGGTTAATTATGGAATATTGAGTGAGTAGTTCTGTGTTATATATATTATAATGGTCGTAAAAATAAAGTAAGATGAAAATCATGAATAATGAAATGAGGTATATTCTTAAGATAATCGATGAATTATGACATTTAATTACGAAATAGAATTACAACTGTTGTAAAACTATATATTATGGCATGCCCATCAGTCACAACTTACTCGCAGAAAATAATATACACATTAGTTACCCTACGTATTGGCCGCAAAATATATATATATATTTTGTTTGTAACATATTTTGTTAGTAAAATATTTGTTCTCTCTTCACGTTTTATTCATTATTGTCATTCAGGAATGTTATAATATAATATAAGTTTATGATTTTTGTTTATATTACGTATTACAAATAATATAGCATAGCATAATTATATAAATGTCATAATTTCAGGCATGAATGCAAATTAGCCTCGGCGAGTCGTTTTTGTTAAAATCACTCATTTATCAAGTATGTTATACATTCGGTACCCCTGATATGTATACATAACCAAGTAGGCTATCCATCCATTTTAAGGTAGGCCTATGGCACCCAGTGGGGAGATCTATGAAGAACAAGGACATTAGGAGTGAACTGAAATGGATTAAAACAAATCAAAATAACCTAACCTAACCTAGCCTAATTAGGTAGGAAGTTGATATTTAGTGTCCAAATCAGCAAACCTAGTCAAACGAACGGAACCTAGTCGCCTAGATAATCTAGATTAGGTTAGGTCCGTAGGCCTATGTTAGGTTATGTTCGGTTAAAAATAGGAAAACTGTTATGCCCTGATTTTATACAGGATTAACGATTGATCAAGGTGGGTTCTTCGAGACCGGATATTGGCCTTCTCACAAATACATAATTATACGGAATCAATAGAGGACATATATCAGAATGGGGGTTATAATGCAGCTTTATTCAATACTTCACTAAGAACATAGATAATGAATTATTACACTTTTAACACATAGGTATTATTATCTATGTTCTTAGTGAAGTATTGAATAAAGCTGCATTATAACCCCCATTCTGATATATGTCCTCTATTGATTCTGTATATGGGGGGCACAGGTGAACAATCGATCATTATAGTACGGTATCTCCGCACTGATACAAACAAAATAATTAATAATGCACTGTTGAGTGGTCTTCTTGGTATCTCGTTGCGCTGTCGTTGAGGGTTTCTTGGTTGCTCCGTGGGCCGTCCAGGGTGTCCGGTCGTGTGAAGAAGTTACAGTTGGGTTAATGGGCTTTGGGTCTTAAATGTGGTTCCGTAACTATGAGGAGTACAGTTGGTCACCACATCGAACTAACGCAAGTATTCTAGGCATGTAAATACTTAACTGTTCTGACCTTTAATATTAACCGGTGATGAAGTTCTGTTCAGGTACTCTTGGGGCTATGATTTTAAATGTTATGTTTCAGGCAGGGCCGGATTAACAAAACATCGGACGAACGCAAGAGGAGTCGATACAAGTAACTCCTCTTGACAGTCTCTAATCTTTTTAAGAGGTTCAAAGAACTTGGGCGGTATTTAACCTTTTAGTCACAAATCCTGGTGGGTTGCCACAGACAATATGTGCATAGGATTTATATATGCTAAGTGCTCCTGAGAGTATCTCGCATAGACCATTCTAACACAACAGATCTTTCTCTCCTAGATCTTCGTGACTTAAGTGCCAGCTAATGTCTAAGATAATAAGTGTACTGAAAGGTAGGGTTGCCTTCGTCTTTCAATATTCTTATTAGGTTAGAGGAGAAACTAATATGGATAACTATATTAAATTCTGGGTGACCAGAAGTAATTAGTTATACGTATGTAGCTACTGTTACACTATATTTAACACAACATAATCTTTCTCTCCTAGATCTCTGTGAGTTAAGTGCCAGTTAAGGTCTAAGATAATAAGTGTACTGAAAGTTAGGGTTGCCTTCGTCTTTCAATATTCTTATTAGGTTAGAGGAGAAACTAATATGGATAACTATATTAAATTCTGGGTGGCCAGAAATAATTTCCAAACTGCCCTCCTTTGGTTTCTGGCCCTCCATCTGTGCCTTTGTCTCTAATTTCCTTTCCGACCGTTCCATTGCTGCGGTTGTGGACGGCCATCGTTCAATTCCTCATCCTATCAACTCCGGTGTTGTTGTTGTTGTTGTTCCCTAAGCTGCCTGGCCGAACAGCCCCGAGTCCCTGAGAAAGGCCATGGCCACGATCGGGCTTTCCCACAGAGCTCTCATTGAGTGTAGATTGTGTTGTTGGCGTAAGTGGTTGTGTGAAATGCAGTCTTCTATGATGTGTTTAATGGTATGGGGTGCTGTGTTACATCCCGGGCAGGCGTCGACAACGGAGTCATCCAGTCTCTTCTGATAGCTCAGGAGAGCTGGATGGTGTCCGCATCTCAGCCTGGCCAGGTGGACTCTGTCCTCGCGAGGAAGGGAGGATTCGGAAGGATGGATTTCGGGAGGTCGTGCATGCAGCTGTGTGTTGTCTGTGAGTGAGTGGATGGATCGGTGAGAGATATGAGTATGGATGTGCTTCTGGATGTTGGTTCGGGGTGGGCAGGGAGGGAGAGAGGACAATAATTGTGTGTGATACCGTGTGCTGGGTGTTGTTTTGATATTTCTTGGTGTCTGTGGGTGTGTTGCCATGTAGTTTAGTGGGTGGTCTTGGTTCGTGGAGGCTGCTGCCAGGAATTGAGTGCCTCTCATGTCCAGATGGTCTTTGACTTTGAGGATTTTGGTTTCTTGATGTAGGTGATCTGTGGGTGCAGTAGCTGTGCAGCCTGTAATGATCTTCAGGGCTTTGTTTTGAATAGTCTGTAAGGTCTTATGATGTGTTTCAGCTAGGTTAGAAGCCCAGGCTGGGCTTGCGTATTCCATCACTGATCTTATGTATTGTTTATATACTGTGGTGGTAGTTTCTTTGTTGTGTCCAAATTTTGTGTGAGCAAGTGACCTGAGGGCGTTAAGTCTGGGTGTCAGTTTCTTTTTAATGTTTGTGGTGTGCTGTTTGAATGTCATATGAGTATCATATGTTACTCCTAGGATTTTGGGTGTGTGTGTATGTGTTAGGGGTGTGTTGTTTATGGTGAGTTGAGGGATGTATTCGTGTTCTCCTGTCCAACTTGTGAGCAGGGTTGCGGTGGATTTGGCTGGGGCTAGATTAAGTCTGTTTGTAGTGCACCAGCCATGTAGTGTGTTGAGATAGGGTTGAAGGAGATCTGTTGCTCTTTTTGGGTCATGGTGTGTGCATGTGAGTGTTATGTCATCTGCATAGGAGGCTAAGTTTATTTGGGGCGTATTGGGTGTAGTTATATCGTGCATGTACAGATTGAAGAGTGCGGGCGATAGGACGGATCCTTGTGGGACTCCGTTTGGAAAGTTTCTGATTTTAGATGACTGACCGGCAAAAGATACGTGTGCACATCTGCCTGCTAGGAAGTTGGCCAGCCACCGTTTTGTGTTGTTGTGCATGTTTGTGTTGTAGATTTTGTTTGTTAGGTTGTGGCGGGGGATGGCATCGAAAGCTTTACTAATGTCGAGTGTGGCTAATAGTGATCTGTGTGGTGGTCTAGCTGAATTGATGCCGTCGAAAGCTCTTTGTGTAAGGTCTGTGAGAAGAGTGTTTGTGGAGTGCAGTGGCCTAAAGCCATGTTGTGTTGGAGCTAGGGGTAGGTCAGGTGTAATTAGTTGTAATACTAGGCGTTCCATGACTTTGGAGGGGGAGCAAAGGAGTGTGATGGGGCGGTGCGAGGAGGGTAGCGTGGGGTCTTTGTTGGGTTTGGGGAAAGTGATGATGATACCATGCTTCCAAATGTCTGGTATTGTGTTGTGTGAATAGCTGTAGTTTGATATGTTAGTGAGTGCTTGTATGCCTTGTGGTCCCAGGTGTCTGAGGTGTATGTTGCTTATGTTGTCTAGGCCACAGGCGGGTGAGTGCTTGAGATTGTTGATGATATGCTTTGTCTGGTGATTGGTGAAGGGTGTATAGTCAGGGTCTGTGGGGAATTGTCTCTTACGTCGGATGACACGTCGGTCGTCTTTGTGAGGTTTTAGGTGGCTGACATGTGAAAAGTGATTGATGAGAGTGTTTGCTTGTTGTTTACATGAAGGAGTAGAGTCTGTTGTTGTGATTGCAGCATGTGATTGTGTTGTGTTGCTGTTGGAAAGTGTGATGCTGTTTAGTGTTTTGTATAGTTTTTTGGGGTTTGTTTTGTGATCAAGTGTTTGTAGGAAGTTATTCCAATTTAGTTTTTGTTGTTCTTGTATTTTGTTGTTAGTTTGGGTGTTGAGTGCTTGAATTTGTTGTGTGATGTCTTGTGTGTGGGGTGCTGGGGAGTGTTTCAGTATGTCGCGTTGTCTGATGAGGTTTTGAATTTCTGGTGTGAAGTTGGGGTTGTGTCTTTTTCTGTTACCTCTTGGAATGTGTTTCTTGTCAGCGTTTTGGATAGTTTTATTGAGTATGTGTACAGCATTGTTGATGTTAGTGATGGGTGTACTGTTTAGAGTTGTGAAGTGTTGTTCTGTCTCATTTGTGAATGCTTCCCAGTTAGCTCTTTTATAATTGGTGTGTGTGTTTGTGGCTAGCTGGGGTGAGTCTGGTTTTGGTGGTGATAATGATCGGGAGGTGGTCAGAGCCTAAGGTTCTGACCACCCTCCAGGATGTTGTGGGGGCGAGTTCTGGGGAGCAAAAGGTGATGTCTGGAGATGATGGGTTATAGAGGGCTTGGTGAGGAATATGGGTATGTTGATGGATGTCGTTAAGGATGATGAGGTTATCGGTTTGGTTTTGTAGTACCAGCCCTCTGTCTGTGTCGGGGTTGTCGACAAACCAGGCCGACGTCTTGGCGTTGAAGTCACCACCCAGGATGATGTGTGGGGTGTGTGGGGTGTTTGTGATGTGTTGTAAATGTGTTCCTCAGGGTTCTGTCCTATCTCCTATTCTCTTTCTAATTTTCATAAATGATCTTCTCAACTGTACATCTAGTCCCATCCATTCATATGCAGACGACCCTACTTTACACCACTCAATTAGTTTTCCAGAACGCCCCAGCCAGCAGTCCCTCAAAAGTAAACGTAATGAAGCCATAAAATGCTCATCTTCTGATCTAGCTTCTATTTCCAATTGGGGTAGAGAAAACCTTGTTACATTTAATGCTTCCAAAACTCAATTCATCCATCTTACTACCTGTCACAAACCTCCTGAGGACTATCCCTTATTTTTCAACAATACGAAAATCAACCCTTCGTCTTCCCTCAATGTTCTCGGTGTCTCTTTTTCTTCTGCTCTCACTTGGAAGAACCATATTACCAGTCTCGCTAAGGCAGCCTCCCATAAGCTGGGTGTGCTCAACCGCCTCAAGGGATTCTTTACCCCTGCGCAGCTACTTGCTCTGTACAGGGGCACAGTTCGTCCTTGTATGGAGTATTGTTCTCATGTGTGGGGAGGATCCTCTCACACCGCACTCCCAGATAAAGTAGAAAGGAAAGCTTTTCGTATCATAAACTCCTGTCCACTCCCCAATTCTCTGCAATCTCTCTCTCTTCGCCGCAATGTTGCATCTCTCTCACTATTCTATCGCTACTACAATAATCAGTGTTCCTCGGAGCTTTCCCAGTGTATACCACCTCCTCTACGTAGGGTACGTAGCACCCGCCTTGCAACACAATCTCACCCCTACTCTGTGCAACTCTCCAACCCAAGAGTGAACTGCTATTCTCAGATTTTCTTCTATTCAACTGCTGAGCTCTGGAACTCTCTCCCAGAATCAGTCTTTCCCTCTTCTTATGACTTAAATTGCTTCAAACTCCGTGTGTCCAGGCATTTTAGCTCGAACGTCCCTTGATTTCGGCCCTGTCATTCTTTGAAATCTGGGGGAGGCATTCGTTGCAGGCAGTTATGCCTTTTGTCTCCCTCATTCACATAGAACAAAAAAAGAAAACAAAATTAGTTATACGTATGTAGTTCTTGTTGCACTATATAAATTATTAGAAACTCAAGTGGAAGAGGCCATGTTAAGTGTGAATTGTGTGACGTGTCAGTCACATTGGGCTGGCAGCCATCTTGGAACTACAGCAGCGATCTTGGAACTACAGCAGCCATCTTGGAACAGTTCCAGTGAAAACCTCCAGGTGGCCATGGAGTTGATCAGCCATATTGTGTGAGGACAAACAGTACAGCTGCTTCAGTAGTCAGCCACATGTGAGTGACTTAACATGGTAGCAGAGCGTAGTTCTGCCATGAACTATAGTGAAGCACAGCAGCTATGGCTTCTTCTAGTTTGAAGTCCCCTCCAGTGTTTAGTAAAAATGTGAAAGATTATGAGGAATGGAAAAAGGACTTAGAATTGTGGACTTTGCTGACTGATCTACCCAAGAAAAAGGTGGCTATTGCTGTTCACTTGTCGTTGACTGGTCGTGCTAGACAAGCCTCATCTGAATTATCAATTGATGAATTGAATGCTGAAGAAGGAATCAAAGCATTAATTGTCAAACTAGATAGAGTATTTCTTCAAGATAAGAACTGGCGGTGTTTTAACAACTGTGGTAAACTATCAATGGAAGTTAAATATTACTAAGCTATAATGAATCAAAATAAAATCAATCTAAATGAAAACTACTCTATATCTAAATTGAATTCAATCTGAAACAAGCTAATTTATATCCAAAGGTCTCACATAATAAATGTATATATAGGGTAAGGTTATAAGGGTTAATATTAGCCAGGAATTAACTCACCAATAGTTCCACGTGGCAATGAGGCAAGGGAGAACGTTTTACCCAATATGGCGGTGGACAATGGGGAACGAGACTTCGGTCCCAAGACTCGAGTCAAGTTAAAGAAAGAATAAATGATTACATGGGATGGACATGATTATTATAATTTATGCTTATCTATCAGTCAGTCATGATGTCGATGAGAGCGTCGTGATGGTGTAGCTGAGTGTATTGCTGTATGTGTATTGTGATTAGAGGCACAAAAGCTCGATCAACTGAAGGCGGAAAATTTAGATGTTGATTGGTTGGTGTTCGTGAAGGCTCTGGCGTACCTCAAAAGCACACCTTGTTGCCTTGGCAAACCGCCAGGAGCCCAAATTATCGTACCGCATTTAGGTTGCTCTATACGATAAATTATATTAATATATACGATAAATTCATATATACTACATAAGACCATGGCAATATTGCTTAATAGCATATTAGGCCTTTTATAACTTAACTTATTTACAATCTTATAATATACGATCTACTCGTCCTACGTCGTGCTGTAGGAGAGATCGTGACGTCACAGAGACATACGAGATCACAAAAGTCACATTCTATCGTATTTATACGATACACTCCCCCCACAAAAAAGACCTGAACCCCACCTTAAACCTAAAGTTGCCCAGAGGCTATCTTCTGACGCCACAAGTCGACGGCGCCAGCAACAGCGCGTCTGGGACGCGTCCCGGTCCGAGAATGATCACCATCAGTAAGAGGTGAGTCGTTCCTTTGAGAATCCTCGGACCCAGCAATAACAGGTGGAGCCTCAGATTGCAATGCGGAATCGAGCTCCAAAGCGTACAAACGTGCGATAGGACGAACAGTAGTTCCAGTGGCTGTCTTCAATAGCGCCACCCGCTCTACAGAGTCTGCCCCCTTGTATACCTCCAATAAGCGGCCTAATTTCCAGTATAAACGAGGACTATCTTCTTTAATTAAAACAACTTCACCAACTGTAGGTGCCGTTGGTCTACCAGAGGGAGTAACACTCCTTTCCCTCAATGCTAGCAGATATTCACTAATCCACCGTTCCCTAAAATCCTCGATTATCCTGGATATATACTGGTATCTCTTAGACACCGCTACCTCAGAGTACAACGAGGGATCCTCTAACTCTACTATGGACTGAAAATCAGATGGAAACGCAGTCAATGGTTTTCCATATAGCAAGTGAGCTGGCGTTAATGGTAGTGGTTCTTGCAGGTTGGTGTACACATATGTAAGCGGGCGATCATTCACGACTGCCTCTATCTCTGTGAGGACTGTCGTCAACTCACTTTTCTTTAATAGAGCACGTCCTACAACCGCTCTTAGTCCTGACTTTACTATGCCGACACATCGTTCCCACATTCCACCAAACCAAGGTGCCTTAACTGGAATGAACCTCCATTCGCACTTCTTCTCTCCCAAAAAAGTGATGACAGTAGGATCACTACTCATATCCTTTAGATATTTTGATGCTTGGACATAAGTGGGAGCATTGTCGCTAAGAATGAGTTGAGGGAATGAACGACGGGCACAAAACCGTCTGAACGCCAGCATAAATTCTTCGCTAGACATATTATCACATAGTTCTAGGTGTACCGCTCGAGACGTCGCACAGGTAAACAATAATATATAAACCTTCTCATGCTCCCTCGTCTTCAATGCCCCTGTGTAATCTAATCCTACCGCTTGGAAAGGTTCTACGTGCTTTACACGGCATTCAGGTAGAGGTGGAGCTGGTCCAGTTACATACGGTTTACCCTTTAGTCTCTGGCATATTACACACTTTCTCACTACGCGTCGAGCTACTTGTCGAACTCTGGGTATCCACCATGTGAGACGTAAATTTGATATAATATGACATACCCCGTAGTGTTTTACTTCCCTATGTGCACATATGATCAATATATCAGTAACGTGATGTCTTGTTGGCATAAGTATAGGTCGGTTTGTGCCGCCTGGTACACCCGACCACTTCAGGCGACCCTCACACCTGATGAGGCCATTGTCTAGGTGCAACCTTAGTTGACGCACTATATTAGGCATTAATGTCTTATTCGAGCCTTTCAAGGATTCTAATTCATTGGAAAAGGTTTCTACTTGAACCCATTTGATCAAAGTTACTTCAGCTGCTTTAAATTCACGAGCATCAATGTTGTGACCCCTGTTGCAGAGTTGGCCCGTTACTTTAAGCTTGAGATTGGATACATATCGCAACACCCAAGCTACAACTCTGACTAGTTTATTATAGTCACCGAATCTTGCCCACTTCATGATAGGACCCGGTGGCTCATTTGGTTGGGCTGTAACTGCCACTGTTTCCAGTGGCAGAAGTCCCTCACCAACAGCATGCCATATCGTCCATTCACTTTCATGGAGCAGCCACTTTGGACCATGCCACCACAATTCGGACTTCATTAACTGGCTAGCCGTTATACCCCTAGTTATGAGATCACTAGGGTTTTCTTTTGTATTTACATAATGATAAGCAACGTCTGGCAAAAGGGCTCTAATCTCATCTACCCAATTCCGCACATAAACTGGCAGAGACTTCTTGCTATGTATCCAGTTGAGTGCGACCTGACTATCGCACCATACATGAACGATTTCAATATTTAATTCGCTCTCGTATGCTGCGCGTACATGTTGCACCAGACGTGCTAATAGCAGCATGGCAGTCAATTCCATTTTAGGGATAGTTACCTTTTTAACCGGGGCTACCTTGGCCCGGGCTGTAACTAAATGTGCCCCAAATGAAGTAACAACATATATGGCTACCCCGTATGCCGTGGCGCTAGCATCGCAAAACGTGTGTAACGTAACGTCACCGAACGCCGCCACTTTACGAGGTATAGGTTTAGTACATAGGATGGCATATTCATTCAACAACAATGTCCCTTGGTCATTCAGGTCCTCGGGCAAACTGTCATCCCATCCTATTTTACGTCTCCAAACTTCCTGCATTAGAATCCTAGCTCTTATGGTAACGGGTAATGCTAGACCCAAAGGATAACAAAATTGCGCAACTTTGCTCAACAGACTTCTTTTGGTGTGCGCTCCTGTCTGCTGAGCAAAAGACCTTGTTTGAAAAGTTAGTATGTCATGTTTAGGTTGCCAGATCATCCCCAAATTTCTGGACTTTTCCTGGTTAAGAGATGCCGTACCATCCACCTGTATTAAACTCTGAAGATCTTCACTATTAGTAACCCACTCGCGGAGAAATAGATGTGCATCCGCAAACAATCTGCGTGCTTGCCAGTATGCATATAACAAATCATCTTGACTATCGCTAGTACCCTGCAAATTGTCAATGTATAATCCGCGAGATAGTTTACTTGTGTCCTCATGAGTGTCAGCTAGATGTTTTCTGATTGTGGCATTTAACAAAAACTGCGAGCAAGTGGCCCCAAAGAGTACAACCCGAAAACGGTATATTATGATGGGACTTTCAGAGTCGCTAATGTCGCTGAACCAAAGAAAGCGGGTAACATCTCTATCTTCCTCCTTTAGCTTGACCATCAAGAATGCTTTCTCGATGTCACTGGTATAGGCGTACTTCCCCAGCCTAAACCGCAATAGATGTTGGGACAGGTCCGACACCATGGACGGACCTGTCAACAGGCAGTCATTTAGACTGGGTTGTTGTCCTTGGTGGGCAGAACAGTCATACACCACCCGTATTGGTGTGGTGACGCTGTCTTTCCTTACCCCATGATGGGCCAGATAGTGAACCCTACCCTTCTTACACGGTTCCTTGACATTGACTCTCTCTATAAAGCCCCTATCCTCATAACTCCGAAATACATCGTCATACGCCTGGCGCGTGCTCGGTTCGTTAGACAATTTCCGCTGCAATGCGCGCAAGCGGCCTAATGCCAAACCATAGTTGGTAGGCAGGTTTATCTCACTGTTCTTCCAGGGTAAACTAACTTTATATTGCTTGTCTGAGGCACAGTAGCACACAGACTTGTCAAACCTTTGTAGCGCAACTTCCGAGTCATAATCAGTCTCCATAGGATTAATGCCTATGTGATCCAATCTCCACAGTCGTTCCAGGTCGAACTCGGCAGCCATCTTAGGGTCACTAGGTTGGGAATCCTCCCTTCCCAACTCCTCTGCCGCGGTTACATTGACTCTATATATCGAGACCGTGTCGACCAGGACCTTTGACTGTGTAGTATGCACTTTTCCGCTCATGCAATATCCAAATTTAGTGGGGATTAAAATTACACCACACATCTTTTTAAATCCAGGGTATACTACTTCATAATAATGATCCACACCAAGTAGAACATGCACCTCACTCTGATTTCCCATGGGATCTGACAAGTTAACCCCTTTGCTACGTAATGCGTGTTCCACCTTCTTCACACCCACAGATACATATTCTGGCAGGGTGTCTACTACGATACAAGTCATAAAGTACCGGTTTTTACAGTAGAAATATGAAATCTCCGCTATCTCGTAGTCTTGTTTATCAGTAACCCCTGTGAAGCCCTGTAATCGAAGAGTCTCAGCCCCTACGATTCGGTGCTTCAATCCCACTAGTACGGACCTCTTTATAAAGGAACGTTGAGATCCTTGATCTAGAAGTACCCGACAAACTTTGTTAATGTCATTACCTTCCATGGGAATCTGTATTGTGGGCAATATAGTGGTGTCTTGCGTGCTACCTAGTGCCACAGTTGTAGTACCCTCATTTTTGACGTCTTTGACTTTATCTGCAGTAGGACACAACTTATCAAAGTGATGTCCTTTGCAGTGGCATGTTTGTTGTTACATAGCTTACATAGAATCTGAGCAGGTTTCTTATACGCACCCTCTTTCTTTACTTTAATCCCCACTGTCATGCTTACTGTTCCCCTCTTCTCCACATTCTCACTCCCTCCCGACACATACATTCTCCCTTTGTTCAACTGTAGATTATTGATCTCCTTACTGAACTGAGTTTTGAATTCCCCCAGCTCAAATGATCTTACCTTATCAAGTATTGCCAGAGGAAGCTTCTGACGCAAGATAATGACTATCATTTCCTGCGTGGTAAGCCCTAGGGTGTCTAGCGATCGAGTATGGCACTCCATATTTGCCCTGAAGTTTGTCAACTCATCAACCTTATACTGTGGTTCTGCGAGCCCCAACAAGGCAACGACATGGGCCATCTTCAACTGCTCTCTATCCCCGTATGTGGACTCTAATAAGTGTACCGCTTCAAGATAACTACCACCCACTACTGCAAAACCCTCTATTAAATGTAAGGCCTCTCCTTCCATTTGTCCCTTCAGATAGTGAAACTTGCGGACATTATCCAAAGAGGATTCATGAACCGTAGATCGAAATACGTCCCAGAAAGCTAACCACTCGGTTAACTTGCCCCCAAATGTAGGAAGATTGAGCTTAGGGAGGTGTACAGTATGTTTTGGGTCAGCCCTTCTATGGGCCTCATTATCATCTCCCTTCTTACTTGCGACAGCACGCTGTAATAGGCGCTTCGCTCTAAAGACAGGTTCGTCATAGAGGGCGCGATTATCACACTCTGTAACTATCTCTTCCTCCTCTATCATGTCAGCCACAATCACCTCACTCAGAGCCGTAATACGACCGTGGGTAACCTGGACGTTATCTAATCTAGCCTCCAATTCCTCTAGTTCAGCTGTAGTGATGAAAGTGTTTAAGTCCACAATTAGCCTATTTAATACTCCCCGAAGTCCCGCCCTTTGATTTTTAGGGGCTTTGATCAGCACCCCACTAGACGGTGTCTCTTTATCGTTTTTATCCATTTTGCATGTGAGCCTATAGGCTATGTATCTAAATATTACGTTACAAAGACAACGGCCAAATAATAGTCTAATTAAGAGACGCCAACCGGCGGACTTCTATGTTATGGAGAAAAAATAGTACACTAAATAGCAATACCTACTAATGGATCATATTGAACAAGAAAAAATGTTAGGTCAGGTCATATGTCACAGGAAGTCTGAAACGGAAAAGAAAATTATTGGGGAAAGATGATGGGTGGGATGCAGAACTTGGGCAGGTGCAACGATGTGACCCTGCATTCCGGCTCTAACCATCGCTTGGCTAGCCTTGCCAGTTTATCATAGAGTTGTTCCTGCATCCTGTTATATGTCCCCTTGTTCATTGCCTTAAAATCCCTTACTGGTAGCTAATTCCCGGGTCTGGGCACCAATGTGGTAAACTATCAATGGAAGTTAAATATTACTAAGCTATAATGAATCAAAATAAAATCAATCTAAATGAAAACTACTCTATATCTAAATTGAATTCAATCTGAAACAAGCTAATTTATATCCAAAGGTCTCACATAATAAATGTATATATAGGGTAAGGTTATAAGGGTTAATATTAGCCAGGAATTAACTCACCAATAGTTCCACGTGGCAATGAGGCAAGGGAGAACGTTTTACCCAATATGGCGGTGGACAATGGGGAACGAGACTTCGGTCCCAAGACTCGAGTCAAGTTAAAGAAAGAATAAATGATTACATGGGATGGACATGATTATTATAATTTATGCTTATCTATCAGTCAGTCATGATGTCGATGAGAGCGTCGTGATGGTGTAGCTGAGTGTATTGCTGTATGTGTATTGTGATTAGAGGCACAAAAGCTCGATCAACTGAAGGCGGAAAATTTAGATGTTGACTGGTTGGTGTTCGTGAAGGCTCTGGCGTACCTCAAAAGCACACCTTGGTGCCTTGGCAAACCGCCAGGAGCCCAAATTATCGTACCGCATTTAGGTTGCTCTATACGATAAATTATGTTAATATATACGATAAATTCATATATACTACATAAGACCATGGCAATATTGCTTAATAGCATATTAGGCCTTTTATAACTTAACTTATTTACAATCTTATAATATACGATCTACTCGTCCTACGTCGTGCTGTAGGAGAGATCGTGACGTCACAGAGACATACGAGATCACAAAGGTCATATTCTATCGTATTTATACGATAACAACTATTTAGAATTTTAAAACTGTAAACGAAAAAATGACCAGTCAGTTGATGAATTCTTGAGTGAATTTGACAAAAGACATTACAAACTGAAAGAATGTTATCGTATAAATACGATAGAATATGACTCTTTTGTGATCTCGTATGTCTCTGTGACGTCACGATCGCTCCTACAGCACGACGTAGGACGAGTAGATCGTATATTATAAGATTGTAAATAAGTTAAGTTATAAAAGGCCTAATATGCTATTAAGAAATATTGCCATGGTCTTATATAGTATATATAAATTTATCGTATATATTAATATAATTTATCGTAAAGAGCAACCTAGATGCGGTACGATAATTTGGGCTCCTGGCGTTTTGCCAAGGCAGCAAGGTGTGCCTTCGAGAAACACCAGAGCCTTCACGAACACCAACAAGTTAACATCTAATTTTCCGCCCTTAGTTGATCGTGCTTTTGCGCCTCTAATCACAATACACATACAGCAATACACACAGCTACACCATCACGACGCTCTCATCGACGCCATGACTGACTGAGAGATAAGCATAATATTCATGTCCATTCCCATGTAATCATTTATTCTTTCTTTATCTTGACTCGTGTCTCGGGACCGAAGTCTGGATCCCCATTGTCCACCGCCATATTGGGTAAAACGTTCTCCCTTGCCTCATTGCGACGTGGAACTATTGGTGAGTTAATTCCTGGCTAATATTAACCCTTATAACCTTACCCTATATATAAATTTATTATGTGAGACCTTTCGATATAAATTAGCTTGTTTCAGATTGAATTCAACTTAGATATGGAGTAGTTTTCATATAGATTGATTGATTTGATTCATTATAGCTTAGTAATATTTAACTTCCATTGATAGTTTACCACATTGGTGCCCAGACCTCGGGAATTAGCTACCAATAAGGGATTTTTAAGGCAATGAGCAAGGGGACATATAACAGGATGCAGGAACAACTCTATGATAAACTGGCAAGGCTAGCCAAGCGATGATTAGAGCCGGAATGCAGGGTCACATCCAGGGGCGTAGCTAGAGATTTGGAGGCCCAGGGGGCTTGGTGCCTGGAGGGGCCCCCTCCATGGTTTGTTTATTATAGAAGGGGGTGGGGGTGGCGAGCGAAGCGAGCCTAATCAGCTGGGGGGTTCGGGGGGGCGCTGTAAGCCCCCCCGAGAAAATTTTAGAATAATAATGCTACCTAGGTGCATTTTGACGATATCCATGACTCAATAGTGGGGTACTGGTAATAATTTAATATACAATTAATTATTATATCACCGTTATCTAATGGATTAGGAATACATGTACAATGGATGGTACAATACTGTAAAACATATACCACTTTGATGAACTCTTTCTCTTTGTCGTTCATTAGGCATGTCTGAAATAAGAATATAAAATATAATACTAATAAAATAATAAAAAATAATAATGTACATGAAACGTGATAACATTAAAATATTATTTCAACCCCACCACTGGCGTTAGGGAGTTAAAATAGGCGTCATTGGTAGGCCTAATCAAGCTATGCATTACCTCAAATCTCAATACTGGGGGCCTCTTCTTGAGAACCCCAGTAACTTGTTAGAAAGCTTACCAACGTTTGCATCTGACCCTGAACCAGCCAAAGGGCTAGATTAACCTACAAACGAGTATTCAATGCTCACAACTGTGTTCCTTCTTATTTCACAGTTCCTGGGCTTGATATGTACAGCCACCATAGCCTATAGCCTATATGGAAGGCGTATGGTAGCATAAATAAAAGTGATCCAGTCTAAATTTGAAAGAATGAGTCATAGTGCTCATAGCCTAACCAAGGTAGCCTACACTCTACACCATTAATGTTGCCTCTCTATGCTCTATTTTAGCTGATGTATTGCACCCATACTTAATTGACTAATATTAAACGACTATGCATCTTTTTCACGATAAAGCTAAGGTTTAGTAAGACCATAAACATTGTATAGGCTATGTTAGGCCCCCTACAGTTCGAGAACAAAATATGAGACCAAAACATAGTCCTACAAATTTCAAGGCCTAAATATTTAGCACTTTAGAAGTTTAGCCTACTCTACAAATATCTTCGATACCACTCAACTTTCTCACAAGGTTAAGTACATAGGTTATCTATGAAATATAGCTATCGATTTGACCATTACAGTTCACGAAAAAGAAAATATTACCGACATTTTTGGTTCATATATTTATATAATTGTATGTAGGCCTAATCTTGGATTATACACTCAACTTACTAACAATCACCATGTTTCTTGTTGTCAAATTAGGCTATATATTATTATTCCTTTACACATGCTTACGAAAAACACAGTATATTAACCAACTGCCAAACTCAATAGTGTTATTTTGTAATGTATATAAAGTATAATCATTAGGCCTACCTATAGTAGGCAGTGCGTCCTAAGCAAGTGGCGGGTAGGAGGCTAGGAGCGAGAGCGACGATGTTTCCCTTTGTACCGCCAAATCAATACTGATGGAGTGATCGTTATTTTTCTAATTTTAAATACCCCTGACGTCGCAGGATAGAAGAAAAGAAAGAGGTTAAATCAGAAAACACACATGGTGTTTATTTTACTCATTATTAATATTACTTATATATACAGTATATACTATTAGTATAATTAATATTATTTTCAGATCCATTTGGGGGCCCCCTTCTCTTGGGGGCCCGGGGGGCGATTTCAAACAGCCCCCTCCCGCCCCCCCCCTTAGCTACGCCACTGGTCACATCGTTGCACCTGCCTAAGTTCTGCATCCCACCCATCATCTTTCCCCAATAAATTTTCTTTTCCATTTCAGACTTCCTGTGACATTATGACCTGACCTAACATTTGTTCTTGTTCAATATGATCCATTAGTAGGTATTGCTATTTAGTGTACTATTTTTTCTCCAAAACATAGAAGTCCGCCCGTCGGCGTCTTAATTAGACTATTATTTGGCCGTTGTCTTTGTAACGTAACATTTAGATACATAGCCTATAGGCTCACATGCAAAATGAATAAAGACAATAAAGAGACACCGTCTAGTGGGGTGCTGATCAAAGCCCCTAAAAATCAAAGGGCGGGACTTCGGGGAGTATTAAATAGGCTAATTGTGGACGTCAACACTTTCATCACTACTGCTGAACTAGAGGAATTGAAGGCTAGATTAGAAAACGTCCAAGCTACCCACGGTCGTATTATGGGTCTGAGTGAGGTGATTGTGGCTGACATGACAGAGGAGGAAGAGATAGTTACAGAGTGTGATAATCTCGCCCTCTATGACGAACCTGTCTTTAGAGTGAAGTACATATTACAGCGTGCTGTCGCAAGTAAGAAGGGAGACGATAATGAGGCCCATAGAAGGGCTGACCCAAAACATACTGTACACCTCCCAAAGCTCAATCTTCCAACATTTGGGGGCAAGTTGACTGAGTGGTTAGCTTTTTGGGACGTATTTCGATCTACGGTTCATGAATCCTCTTTGGATAATGTCCGCAAGTTTCACTATCTGAAGGGACAAATGGAAGGAGAGGCCTTACATTTAATAGAGGGTTTTGCAGTAGTGGGTGGTAGTTATCTTGAAGCGGTACACTTATTAGAGTCCACATACGGGGATAAAGAGCAGTTGAAGATGGCCCATGTCGTTGCCTTGTTAAGGCTCGCAGAACCACAGTATAAGGTTGAGGAGTTGACAAACTTCAGGGCAAATATGCCATACTCGATCGCTAGACACCCTAGGGCTTACCACGCAGAAAATGATAGTCATTATCTTGCGTCAGAAGCTTCCTATGGCAATACTTGATAAGGTAAGATCATTTGAGCTGGGGGAGTTCAAAACTCAGTTCAGTAAGGAAATCAATAATCTACAGTTGAACAAAGGGAGAATGTATGAGTCGGGAGGGAGTGAGAATGTGGAGAAGAGGGGAACAGTAAGCATGACAGTGGGGACTAAAGAAAAGAAAGAGGGTGCGTATAAGAAACCTGCTCAGATTCTATGTAAGCTATGTAACAACAAACATAAATGGAGTTTCTGCGTAAAATACCCAACAAATGAGACAAAACTAGCACAGGCGAAAAGATTGAAGCTATGTGTGGGTTGTTTAAGTGGGGAACATGGTAAGCAGGGACAATGTACTGCTACATACTTAAGGCCCTGTCGCCACTGCAAAGGACATCACTTTGATAAGTTGTGTCCTACAGCAGATAAAGTCAAAGACGTCAATACAGAGGGTACTACAACTGTGACACTAGGTAGCACGCAAGACACCACTATATTTATTAGTGGCCCCTCCATCATTGACGAACATGCCTATTACATAAGGCATCCTCTTCAAACACTAATCCGCCATAGTTTGAATCTACCGCGCAGAGCATTTAAAATCTGAGGAGCCTTCATCATGAGCGCACGCGACCTCACTCATGGCTTCAGTCATTATGAATTGGGTTCTCACTACGAAAAAACTTCGTAAAAAATAAAAAACAAAAAGAAAATAAGAATAACTATCCAATAAGCTTTCCATCATATCGTAGATGTACTTGTGTGGATCTTTGACCAGACGCTGATTCAGGCGTCATTCTTTCTTCTCTGCTCTGCGGTCAGCCGGCCCGGACGTGTCTCTCCACGCTCCGCTGGTTCCGCATTTGCTGCATCCCTAGTGAGTTTTTTCTCATTTGTTTACTCCGGGATGTATCGAGTAAGGTTAGGATATGCGTAGCAGGAGTGTCCTGGGCTGGTTGCCCGCAGTGCAGTGTATTTTGGGTCGTGTGTTTGGGGCATCTATTTCGGATGTACCCTCGTGGTCCGGTTGTGGACAGGTGAACTTTTTCACAGTTAGCTAGCTTTGTGATGCAGGCGGCTTTCATTACGCATTATTGCTTCCTTTTATCTTTCTGATGAGGTAGCGTATTTTTGCTGACGTTCCCAGCGTATTTTTCTTCACTTAGTGAAGTTTTTTCTGGGTCCCGAGTCAGTTCTTCCCTTTGCCGGAAGTATTTGCTACAGTGGTGTGTTGGCGGTGGTTCCTGTTGTGATATAATTCAGTGCTTTTTGTTTATATTCCGACATGTTAATGTTATCCGTCTGCCTAGGCCTAGCCAGCCTCTTGTAGCTTTACCACATATACAAGTGTTATTGATTTATTTTCTAAATATGTACTACTGTGTGATGTGTGTCCTGGTTTAGTTGTGTATTGGCTAATTCCATGGACTATTTATGTGTCCTGGGTTAGTTGTGTATTGGCTAATTCCACGGACTATGTTGGGCCCGGCGTTAGTTGTGTTTTGGCTACGCCTCGGTCCTGTGTTGCGTTCAGATGGTATCTGGACGGAGTGGGTTATTTCCGGCGGGTTTTTCTCGGTTACACCATGAAAAAACCCGGCTGGTTGCCGAGTTTTGGCCACGCGTGGTTTAAAAACAGGCTTGTTTCCCCGGCGAGTGGGTGTCTGTGGCTCCCCAGGACTACGTCTCTGGGGTGCCTGTTTCAGGCTCCTTCTGATTCCCGGCGGGTTGGCTGTACCCATCTAACGTGTCTCTAATATGCCACGTAGTCAACAAACTACAGGATTAGCGAGGCGTAGTCTCGCTAATCGCGCCCCTGTGGCCAGCAAAGTGTGGTACCAGCGTTTGAACACGTGGTGCCCGCACCCAGTGTCCCTCCTGGTCGGGTTGTTCCACTTAGAACACAATTGGCAACCTAGAAACCTCGCAGACTTGTTAATTTTGGACATTCAGGAGGCCAAGTGGCTAGCACCTTATGGTAGCGACGTGACCAAGATATTCACGAATCAATATACCCAGTCTACAAAGCGACAGTTTCAATCGCATTGGAAAGCTTTTACGTCTCGGATTCTTAGGACAAAACAAACTGTGCCCTCGGTGGCGTTGGTTGTTTATTATTTAATTTATCTGTTCATGAAGAAACATTTATCTGAAAGTGATTTATGTGGGCAGGTTTTAAACTCCGCCCACCTCCCCGTCAGCTCAGGCCTACATGGTCTCTGGACAAAGCATCGTCGTTATTCTCGTTCCCGTATGTACCAAAGACTGCAGATTTTACAAAAGGGCAGTATTCCTTATGGCTTTGGCTACCGGGAACAGAGTATCTGAGCTGGCGGCGATGAGCAACGCACCTAATTGCCTCAGGTTTGATAGGCTTCATGAGTGTATTCACATTGCACCTTCCCCAGGATTCATAGCCGAGATTGAGCACAGTGAACACGTGTTTTCAGAGTTCACGGTGCCGGCGTTAAACAGGGGAAAGGTGCACCATCTTTTTTGCCCAGTGCAAGCTCTAACAAAATATTTAAGAGTGGCACCTCTAAATCACCAGGGTGCTTTATGGGTCGCAAGTCCGGGTGAACGATTGATGGAGCATACACTGGCTTCTCTCTTGGTCGAGGACTTTAAAGAGAAGCATCCCGGCGTTGTGGGTAAGACCCACGATTTACGCAAGGGGACAGCCTCTTTACGTTTCCTTAATAATCTTTCGGTGAAAGTTATTACGTCCACACAGTTGTGGGCCTCTAATCAGGAGTTTTTGCCTCGATACCTTTCAGTAGCTCTGGAGAAACCTTCCTTGCCATGTATAGCTTTACGGCAGAGGGTCTATGTGGCCCTTTTAGTCACGTTTTGTTTAATTTCAAGAAAAAGGGGGGGGGGGGGGGTAGGGTGCAGTCAGTGTGACATAGGACACCCTAGACCCCTCCGGAATATGTGTTCGGAACATACGAGCTGTGATACTGGTTGTAGGCATTGTATTATAAAATTTCTCTGTAGTATTCATTGCAGGAAATTGTGCTAAAGGCCAATAGTAGTGTTACGACAATTCTTGTTGTAAGTAGCTTTGGCTGTGAAGCAATAGATTTTTGAGAAATCTCGGTAGTGGCAACTACGACTTTTACTTTTGCAGTAATTACTTCTGCATAAGTACACAAGTTCAGTACTTCTACGAATGTACAAGAATTCATTTATGTTTGGTTATATTTTTAGGAATATATCCACTAGTTAATGGGGTTTATATGTGCACATGTAAACTTATAAGTTTTTAGTTTTCACCACTTACTTTAAGTGGGGTGCCTTCTTAACTAGCAGATCTGTGCACAGAGTCTCAGAGTTAACCCTTTTTCAAACAGGCATCTTTGAAGCACGCTCCTGCTTGTACCCCTTTTTGAAGATTTAGGCTGTATAAAGTTTATGCACCTGATTATCTCTTTTTTACAAAAGTAAGAATACTATGTGGTTGTGTGATTATCTGCTTTTCTAGAGTTATGATATGATTACGAATGTCCCCCTCCAGTCTTAGAAATCAGGCATGTTCGTCAATGATGGAGGGGCCACTAATAAATTATAGGTTTGACTCCTGTAAGGAGATAAAGAAAACCAAATATTTAGTAGTGGCCCCGTAATCATTGACAACTGGGGCCCTCCCGACCATCCCCTTCCCATTCGTTGATGTATTAAGGATTTTGGTTTACTTGATATGTCAGTGAAGGAAGAATGACGCCTGAATCAGCGTCTGGTCAAAGATCCACACAAGTACATCTACGATATGATGGAAAGCTTATTGGATAGTTATTCTTATTTTCTTTTCGTTTTTTATTTTTTACAAAGTTTTTTCGTAGTGAGAACCCAATTCATAATGACTGAAGCCATGAGTGAGGTTGCGTGCGCTCATGATGAAGGCTCCTCAGATTTTAAATGCTCTGCGCGGTAGATTCAAACTACGGCGGATTAGTGTTTGAAGAGGATGCCTTATGTAATAGGCATGTTCGTCAATGATGGAGGGGCCACTACTAAATATTAGGTTTTCTTTATCTCCTTACAGGAGTCAAACCTATAATTTATTAGTGGCCCCTCCATCATTGACGAACATGCCTGATTTCTAAGACTGGAGGGGGACATTCGTAATCATATCATAACTCTAGAAAAGCAGATAATCAAACAACCACATAGTATTCTTACTTTTGTAAAAAAGAGATAATCGGGTGCATAAACTTTATACAGCCTAAATCTTCAGAAAGGGGTACAAGCAGGAGCGTGCTTCAAAGATACCTATAATTGCCCACAATACAGATTCCCATGGAAGGTAATGACAGTAACAAAGTTTGTCGGGTATTTCTAGATCAGGGGTCTCAACGTTCCTTTATAAAGAGGTCCGTACTGGTGGGACTGAAGCACCGAATCGTAGGGGCTGAGACTCTTCGATTACAGGGCTTCACAGGGGTTACTGATAAGCAAGACTACGAGATAGCGGAGATTTCATATTTCTACTGTAAAAACCGGTACTTTATGACTTGTATCGTAGTAGACACCCTACCAGAATATGTATCTGTGGGTGTGAAGAAGGTGGAATACGCATTACGTAGCAAAGGGGTTAACTTGTCAGATCCCATGGGAAATCAGAGTGAGGTGCATGTTCTACTTGGTGTGGATCATTATTATGAAGTAGTATACCCTGGATTTAAAAAGATGTGTGGTGTAATTTTAATCCCCACTAAATTTGGATATTGCATGAGCGGAAAGGTGCATACTACACAGTCAAAGGTCCTGGTCGACACGGTCTCGATATATAGAGTCAATGTAACCGCGGCAGAGGAGTTGGGAAGGGAGGATTCCCAACCTAGTGACCCTAAGATGGCTGCCGAGTTCGACCTGGAACGACTGTGGAGATTGGATCACATAGGTATTAATCCTATGGAGACTGATTATGACTCGGAAGTTGCGCTACAAAGGTTTGACGAGTCTGTGTGCTACTGTGCCTCAGACAAGCAATATAAAGTTAGTTTACCCTGGAAGAACAGTGAGATAAGCCTGCCTACCAACTATGGTTTGGCATTAGGTCGCTTGCGTGCATTACAGCGCAAATTGTCTAACGAACCGAGCACGCCGTATGACGATGTATTTCGGAGTTATGAAGATAGGGGCTTTATTGAGAGAGGCGATGTCAAGGAACCGTTTAAGAAGGGTAGGGTTCACTATCTGGCCCATCATGGGGTAAGGAAAGACAGCATCACCACACCAATACGGGTGGTGTATGACTGTTCTGCCCACCAAGGTCAACAACCAAGTCTAAATGACTGCCTGTTGACAGGTCCGTCCATGGTGTCAGACCTGTCCCAACATCTATTGCGGTTTAGGCTGGGGAGGTACGCCTATACCACTGACATCGAGAAAGCATTCTTGATGGTCAAGCTAAAGGAGGAAGATAGAGATGTTACCCGCTTTCTTTGGTTCAGCGACATTAGCGACTCTGAAAGTCCAATCATAATATACCGTTTTCGGGTTGTACTCTTTGGGGCCACGTGCTCACAGTTTTTGTTAAATGACACAATCAGAAAACATCTAGCTGACACTCATGAGGTGTAAACTATCTCGCGGATTATATATTGACAATTTGCAGGGTTCTAGCGATAGTCAGGATGATTTGTTGTATGCATACTGGCAAGCACGCAGATTGTTTGCGGATGCACATCTATTTCTCCGCGAGTGGGTTACTAATAGTGAAGATCTTCAGAGTTTGATACAGGTGGACGGTACGGCATCTCTTAATCAGGAAAAGTCCAGAAATTTGGGGATGATCTGGCAACCTAAACATGACATACTAACTTTTCAAACAAGGTCTTTTGCTCAGCAGACAGGAGCGCACACCAAAAGAAGTCTGTTGAGCAAAGTTGCGCAATTTTGTTATCCTTTGGGTCTAGCATTACCTGTTACCATAAGAGCTAGGATTCTAATGCAGGAAGTTTGGAGACGTAAAATAGGATGGAATGACAGTTTGCCCGAGGACCTGAATGACCAAGGGACATTGTTGTTGAATGAGTATGCCATCCTATGTACTAAACCTATACCTCATAAAGTGGCGGCATTCGGTGACGTTACGTTACACACGTTTTGCGATGCTAGTGCCACGGCATACGGGGTAGCCATATATGTCGTTACTTCATTTGGGGCACATTTAGTTACAGCCCGGACCAAGGTAGCCCCGGTTAAAAAGGTAACTATCCCTAAAATGGAATTTACTGCCATGCTGCCAGTCTTCGACTGGCAGCTGAGCTAGGCACACAGATTTTCAGCTCCTCCCCATTAACATTGAACAATGGACACCTCTGTGATTAAGCTGCTTTTGGAATCCCAAGAAAAGGCCTACAGGAATGCTACTGATGTTTTGGTCTGTCAATTTAACTCTAAAATTGACGGCTTGGAACTGAAAGTAAGTGAGTTAACAAAAAGTCTGGAATATAGTCAAGCTGATGTGGATTGCTTAAAAAATGAAGTGAAGCACCTTACGACCGAGAAGGGCGAGACCAGGAGAAGGATTGGCGAGCTTCAGAACAACTGTGAAGCACTCAAGATTCAAAATCATGAGCTGGAACAACGGGCTAATTACCAGGAGGACTATTCCCGGCGGAAAAACCTACGAATCATCTGTTTGGGTGAGCGTGAAGGTGGTGAGACGTGGGAACAAACTGCGGAACTGGTCAAGTCTTTTTTCCTAAGTAAACTCCAAGTGCCTTCAGTCACCATTGAGCGAGCCCACCGCATAGGACAATCCTTTAACAACCTGCCACGTACTATTGTTGTAAGGTTCACTAGCTACAAGGATCGCGAAGCAGTACTGAGGAACACCAACAAACTGCGAGGTATAAAAATATATATCAATGAAGATCTCTGCCAAGCATCCCAGGCCCTTATCAAAAGTCAACTGCCATTGCTTAAACAAGCAAAAGATGAAGGAAAGGTAGCCTTTTTCCGTCACACAAAATTAATCATCAGGAACCAACGACCATACAGACCCCCCAACCATGACACCGGCAGTGCTGCGGCGGAGAGACCGGATTTGGTGTCGGGGGAAACCGTGGAGGGGGCTCCAGGAGGTGTGGGGCCCGGTGGTGGAGCTGCTGCCTCCGAGGATCAAGTCAACGCCCAAGTCAATGAGAGGTATGCTCTGCGGTATCGGAAGGATGGTTCCCGGGTCCCGACTCAGGTGCCACCAAGGACCACTTCTCCACCCGTGCACCGGCCCACTCCTGAGCTGGCTACCCCCGTGGATACCCAGGCCACCTCCGGGGTGGCACCCAGCCCTCACCCTGCTGAGGGATCCCCCGCAGCATCGCAGAATTCCAAATATAGAAAGAACCCACTAAAAACAAAAAAATACTAAGTATAATATCATGTATGTCTTTTAATTTCCTGTTTAGTGTATACCTCACTACCTTACTTAATTCATGACCTACGACCCTAGCATTTTTCCATTCCATAATATCTGCAATAACGAATTAAACAATGTTATTAATAACACAATTCATAAATACTGAAGATAATTACAAGCATTAATATTCCATTCTACATTATGGGCGATTTTAATATAAATTTGCTTAATTATCAAGACAAACAAGTCCATAATTTTATAACCCTAATGTACTCTCACATGTTCTTCCCAACCATAACTAAGCCTACACGAATAACTAGTAATAGTGCCACTTTACTGGATCATATTATATTATGGAGTAATAATATTCAAGACTATCATTCTAGTAGTATAGTATTTGCGGAAATTAGTGAGCACTTACCAGTTCTTGCCACATTCTCATATCATCAGCCAAAAAACCTAAATAATAAAATCTTAAAAACTAAAAGATTGCTGACTCCTGACAACATAACAACATTTAAAGAAGCACTGAATGAATATGACTGGAATTCATCAATAAATCATGCTGATATAGATTCAGATTTTAATACATACATGCAAACATTTTTAACATTGTATAATGAACATTGCCCACTGCGAGAATATACGGTTAAGGCAAAACACATTAATAAGCCATATATTACCCCTGCTATTATTAATTCCATTAAATACAAACATAATTACAGAAAAAATCGGCGAAATGGCCTATCACCCATGGTGAATATTTTAAGAATTATAGAAATACTTTGTGACAAACCATTAAAAGGGCGAAAAATACCTATTACAAAAATAAATTAAATGCATTTTCTGGTAATGTGAGAAAAACATGGAACCTTGTTAATTCAATACTGAATCGAACGAAACCGAATCAAAATCCGCAAAGTTTTATATTCAATGATACACCAACTATTAATCCAGAAAGTATAGCAAATGGTTTTAATGATTACTTTAGCTCAGTAGGGGAACAATTGCGCCGTGATATTTCTACAGAACCTACTGATTTCGAGACATATCTTCCTAACCCTGTGAATGTTTCGTTTCACCTTGCCCCTGTATCTGAATCTGAACTAGTTTTGGTAATAACGAAATTTAAAAATACTGCTTGTGGATATGATGATGTAAGTGTGTCGGTTGTTAAAGAATGTTCAAGTGTAAGTATACCATTTCTTAAGCATATAATTAATAGGTCATTTAAAATCGGGTGTTTTCCAAATGATCTGCAGACAGCCAAAGTTATTCCAATTTTAAAAAAAGGAGATAAAAGTGTTCCCCAGAATTACAGGCCAATATCTCTACTTTCCATATTTAGTAAAATATTTGAAAAACTTGTGGGATCCAGGCTAATAAATTATCTCGAATCACAATCTATATTTTTAAGTTCAGTTCGGGTTTCGGCCTCGATCTTCTACAGAATGTGCCGTTCATGAGCTAACTAGGGAAATGTATAAAGTTTTAGACTCAAAACAATACCAGTTAACGGTTTTCTGTGATCTTTCCAAAGCATTTGACACCCTACCTCATGATATTTTACCTAAAAAGTTACATAACTATGGAATACGTGGCCCTGCCCTTAAATGGTTCACTAGTTATCTTAGTCAAAGGAAGCAATTTGTTTTTTATAATAACGTAAGTTCTAAATGTAAATCTATGACGTATGGTGTTCCACAGGGGTCTGTGCTTGGCCCTGTTTTGTTTATATTATTCAATAACGATATTGTATTCTTAAGTACCAAACTTAAATTTCTTTTATATGCAGATGATACAAACATTTATTTACAAGGCAATAATCTAATGGAACTGGTACACCAAATGAACGAAGAAATAGCTAAGGTTTCAACCTGGATTAAATCAAATGGTCTTACACTTAATTTAAATAAAACTCATTATCTTGTGACTCATTTTACTAGCTATCGATTACCAAATATTGAGATTAAAATAAATAACCATGTAATTAATAAAGTTAATGATGTAAAATTTCTTGGAATTACGATAGATGGTGGAATGACATGGAAACTCATATTAATGACATTACCGTAAAATTATCGAAAATTACTGGCATTCTTTACAAAACTAGAGATTCCTTGAATATTGATAACTTAAAGCTACTTTACCTTTCTTTGTCTTACCCTCATATAATTTACTGTTCTGCTATCTGGGGAGGAGCAAACAAGACTTACCTGGACTCTTTATTCTTGGCACAAAAGAAAATACTTCGCATAATGACTTACCAATCTTATAATGCTCATACAGGTCCAATATTTAAAGAACATGGTTTACTAAATTTAGGTGATATTTTGTTTGCTCAGGCAGTGAACTTTGTGTATAAATCTTTAAACATAATAATTGATATTGGTTCAGGACTTCCCTAGTGGTTAAGGCCCCATTAATTGCTCTTTCCATTCACGTATGCATAGCCTACGTGAATTGCAGTTGGGATGTGTGTACATGCTTAGATTGATATGCAGGATTCGTAGTTGCATAATAAATCGTAGGCAGTGTCCACCAACCTTTAACTGTCTTCGTGGTGCGATGCATAAGGTGTTGATTTTCGGTGTGAGCATCCTGGGTTCGAATCCACGGACTGCCACATGTGTTTGTAAATTTCATTAATCGATTTTAGGAGTATAGTTGGTTGTTGGAAGGAACATAATAATGGTCTTGCGTGTTTGGAGGGCGATTTTCATATCATGGTCCATAACTTTAATACCAGAGGAGCCCAGGAGTTGCTACGACTCCCATATTGCAGAACATCACATGCACAACGTTGTCTTAGCTATAGGGGAGCTAAATTATGGAACACCCTTAACGAACCATTCAGACATGCTGTTTCTATATTTGTGTTCAAAAAGTCTATTAAGAAACACCTTTTAGATCAATACTAAATAGCGATGATTTTTTGTAAACCAGTCTATTTCATTTCTCCATTAATAGTGTTCATGTAACTACTGTCATACCTATTCTTAAAGACCTTTCCAAGCGGTAGGATTAGATTACACAGGGGCATTGAAGACGAGGGAGAGTGAGGTTTATTTTTTTATTTTTATTTTTTTTCTATATTCCAACTTACTTCCTCTCGGGCATAGGCTGAGAGCCTTAACATTCACCGCTTTACAATGAACAGTGAAGCCCGTGAGGTCTTGTTCCAGTCTAGGGAGTGAGACATGTGAAGCACGTAGAGTACAACGAGCACCTGCCATCTTGCCTTCACATGAGGAACGGTGCTCACTCATGGCCCGAAACGACCCCATCTCTGAAGCCACCTCGTTCCCGTGCTTCACTGTCTCACCCCCTACACTCGGGCTCTCACACTTACACACACACAACGCCACCTGTTGAGCAGATAACTCACCAGGCATTGCACCCCTATAGCATATTTTGAATATGGGAATATTCATACAGTGCTATTTAATCAGGGAACAATGAGGGTATTTTATTGACGTTTCGGTGGGCTTGTGGTAATGCACTGATACTAGGTACAGCACAAATTTCATCCCAATAATATCTTCCCATTGATACATCGGGATTTGAACCCGGGACCTTTGGATTACCAGGCCAGTGGCAAGACCACTGCACCACACCTCCCCAACAATCACTATTATTGTTTACCTGTGCAACATCTCGAGCGGTACACCTAGAACTATGTGATAATATGTCTAGCGAAGAACTTATGCTGGCGTTTAGACGGTTTTGTGCCCGTCGTTCATTCCCTCAACTCATTCTTAGCGACAATGCTCCCACTTATGTCCAAGCATCAAAATATCTAAAGGATATGAGTAGTGATCCTACTATCATCACTATTTTAGGGGAGAAGAAGTGCGAATGGAGGTTCATTCCAGTTAAGGCACCTTGGTTTGGTGGCATGTGGGAACAGTGTGTTGGCATAGTAAAGTCGGGACTCAGCGGTTGTAGGACGTGCTCTATTAAAGAAGAGTGAGTTGACGACAGTCCTCACAGAGATAGAGGCAGTCATGAATGATCGCCCGCTTACATATGTGTACACTGACCTGCAAGAACCACTACCATTAACGCCAGCTCACTTGCTATATGGGAAACCATTGACTGCGTTTCCATCTGATTTCCAATCCATAGTAGAGTTAGAGGATCCTTCGTTGTACTCTGAGGTAGCGGTGTCTAAGAGATACCAGTATATATCCAGGATAATCGAGGATTTTAGGAAACGGTGGATTAGTGAATATCTGCTAGCATTGAGGGAAAGGCGTGTTACTCCCTCTGGTCGACCAACGGCACCTACAGTTGGTAAAGTTGTTTTAATTAAAGAAGATAGTCCTCGTTTATACTTGAAATTAGGCCGCGTGTTGGAGGTATACAAGGGGGCAGACTCTGTAGAGCGGGTAGTGCTATTGAAGACAGCCACTGGAACTACTAGACCAGTCAAAGTAGGGCTGGACTTAGAACAAATTGCAATAGAAGGTTTTTTGGCTTTAACTTGTTTATTAGGTCCCTCTGATGAACATATAAAAAGTCTCCAACTTTTGGACACCGGGAAAGTGGTTAATTTGCATAAATTCAAGATGGCCGCCGTCCAAAGCTTCAATTTACAGATAACTTTTTTCTGGTTGCTCCTAGACCCTATAAATGTATTACAAACAACGTTTTTTGGCTTTAACTTGTTTATTAGGTCCCTCTGATGAACATATAAAAAGTCTCCAACTTTTGGACACCTGGAAAGTGGTTAATTTACAGCCAAAAAACCTTACAGCCAAAAAACCTTCTATTGCAATTTGTTCTAGGTCAAGCCCTACCTTTACTGCACATTATTGTCTATTACATTTTGCCTAGGCCTATACTAATCCCATCATCTTGTTTCTTGTTTCAACAGATTGGTGCGACATCTACCGAAGCCATGGAAGAAGAGGTGGTGCATAATCCCTGCGGCATTTGCTCAAACACGTTAGACGAAGGAGAAACAGTCAAGCTGAGGGCGAAGGGAGCAGATACTATCAACAAGGCCAGTACTGAACGTGGAACGCCATCAATTACCGTGTCCGAGGGCCAAACGGTGCACATTGATTGCCGAAAGAAGCATGTCAATACGAAGCCAAATAGAATTCCTGGGAAGCAGAAGAAACGTCCTGAAAAACCTGCTCTTCGTTCTCAGACACCAGACTTTTGTTTTACAGAGAACTGCTTTTTTTGTGGTACAAAAATCTATTTGGACACAAAGCATGATTCAGAAGAAGTGTATCCAGTACGCACCTTCAACTTTCAAAGGACAATACTTTCTGCATGTGATGCCAGGGCTGACACTGTTAGAGGCCGAATTAACTTTGCACGCGATCTTCCAGCAGCTGACGCAATATATCACAAGCAGTGCAGCTCAAATTTCCAGACACATAGGCAGATCCCCTCCAAATATCGTGATTCCGCAGACAGTGAACCTCCTCGCAAGGGTCGCAAAGTAGATGCCTCACGAGAGGAAGCATTTCTACTCGCAATCGAGGACCTAGTCAGTGGCAATGATGATGAACAGACTACAGTGGTTGATCTCGTTGATAGAATGTCCCAGTTGTGCCCTGATGTTGAAGCGTATAGTGTAAAATACATGAAACAGAAACTTATTTCATATTTTGGGGATGAACTGGTTATTAGTAACGTGCATGGACGCAGCGATGTTGTAACTGTCAAAGAAAGTGCTGCAAAGATTTTGCAACAATTCAAAGACTCACCACAGACTGATGATGAGGAAGCAGAACAAAGAAAGATAGTCAGGGCTGCGGCACGGTTGATCAAAGCAGATATAAAGAACATTGATACTTGTAGAGATTTATATCCAGATCCTTCTGAACTCCGGTCGCTGGAAAAGAATGTGGCGTACGTTCCGCAGTCCCTTCGTATATTGCTGCAAGAGACGTTCAGTGGCAAGTCATGTGATCTTGAAGTTGCATCAATTGGACAAAGTATCGTGCAACTTACCAGACCAAGGGCCATTGTAGCACCCATTCAGTATGGATTGGCGGTTCAAATGCACCAGCACTTTGGTTCCCGCTTTCTTGTGGACAGTTTACACAGCCACGGCTTCTGTCTGCCTTACGCAGAAGTTTTGAGGTTTTCGAAGTGTGCTGCCAATTTCAGGGGCACCAACATATCCACTGCAGGCAGGTTTGGACAGTTCGTTGCAGACAATGTTGATCACAACTTGCGTACGCTTGATGGGCGAGGAACATACCATGGTATGGGTATAATTGTTGCTGTCACCCCTGAAGTAAGAGACACAACATCAATACCAAGATTGCAGTCACCTGAAAACAACTTCACGGCAGCTCAAATTGAAATCAAATACTACCGCAGTGTTCGCAAGAAGGGTGGGCCTCTCGAATTTAGAAAGCTTGACCCCATTTCAGCATCTGACAAGCTTGAAAATCTGGACATACTGTGGAAAACGTCATGGTTGCTTCGACCAAAACGACCAGGCTGGTCCGGCTTAATGCAGAGTGTGTGCCATGGACCACACCCAGGGAAATCATCCGTCCATTTCTTGCCCATGATTGACATGGACCCTACGGACATGAGTTGTATTTACTCAACACTTCACTTCGTTGCTGCGGAAAGCCATCGCCAGGGAACGACGCCAATGCTGACATTCGACCAACCGCTTTATTGGAAAGCGAAGACGATCATTGTTCATGAGAAGGAAGGAAGCGAACTGAAACCCATTGTTTTGAACCTTGGTGGCTTTCACTCTGTGATGAGCTTTTTGGGATGCATGGGCCATGTTATGGAAGCATCTGGGCTTAAGGAGGTTTTGGAACTTATATACGCTGAAAATGCTGTGACCCAAATGCTGAGTGGGAAAGCCTATGCACGAGCAATCAGAGGCCACTTCTTGGTTGACACAGCCTTGAGTTCGATTGTGTTAGGCAGGGCATACGGTGTCAACCTCTCAATGGTAGATGAGGAAAGTGACGCATGCAAGGACTTCCAGGAGGCTGAAGATCTTTTGGATAAGCTGTTGCGTGAAGACGTTTCACCGGATGAAGTCTGCAGTAAAGACGTTTTCAACAGAATTTCTGAAAAACTTAAAGCTGAGAAGAGCTCCTTAGCAGAGCATAAGATGGGAAAGCTATGGATTCAATACATGGACATGATTGACCTGCTGCGTCGCTTCCTGAGGGCACTGAGAATGGGCGATTTCCTACTGTACCTCGGAACACTCCAGGAGATGTTGCCGTACTTTGCAGCGTGTGGTCATAACAATTATGCCAAGTCAGCCCATGTGTACATTCAAGACATGATTGAACTTGAGCAGCTCAACCAAGACATGTTCTGTCAATTGAACTCCGGTCTATTTGTGATCCGCCGAAGTGATCGGCTGTGGGCAGGACTGCCAAGCGACTTGGTTATAGAGCAGGTTTTGATGCGCTCTTTGAAAACGAATGGTGGATTGACACGTGGTAGGGGCATGGAGGAAACGCAATGCCTGCGCTGGTTACTTGCTATGCCAGCCTGCGCTGAGGTGAGTGAAGTTATGCAAGAACTGACAGGGAAGCATTTCCACACCTCTGAGCAGCACAAAGAAATGACTGAAGCAAGGCGTGAACGAGATAGGAAGGACACAGAGAAGGTTCCTCGCATTCTTCAAGGATTATGATCCATTTCAAGAATCAAATGAACTCAGGAATATTGCCAACGGTGTGACAGGACCAGCCTCGGCCAATCCTCATTTACTGTATGAGGTTGGTATGAACATTGTGCAGAAGATGGAAGGTAGCAATGCTTTGACTTTTCATTTAGGAAGAAAGATCAAGTTGAGTCGTTGGGTGCAAAGGTTACAATCAGTGCTGAAAAAGTACCAATCGACCCACAGCTCCTTTTCCAGAGGCTCCTCATCTTTGCTAATAACAGGGACTTAGGTGTTGAAGAGGTCTTTGCGTATGAGTTGTCTAGCTACCCTACTGCTCTGTTCGATAAGTGGGGGAGGCTCAGGGAAGCCAATAAACCACAGCTAGGAGATGAGATAGCTGCTGTTGTTCCCAAGTCGTCATTGGAATCATTTGAGGAAGAAAGGACTGTGACCCATGTTCTGGATGGTGGTTCCTTATTGCAAAGGATTCCATGGAAGAAGGGTGACACATTTGAGGACATTGCAAGCATGTACATGAAGCATGTTTCCAAAAACTTTCTCAACCCGGTGGTTGTATTCGACGGTTATAAATCAGGACCTACTACCAAGGACATGACACACAATCGACGATCAAAAGGAGTCTTTGGTCAAAAGGTGATGTTCACTCCAACCATGCCCCTTCGGTCAAAAAAGGAAAACTTCTTGTCAAACTCGGACAATAAGCAAAACTTCATTGACTTATTGTGTGAAACATTCAAGGCAAATGGAATTGACTGTGTCAATGCGCCAGCAGATGCAGATGTCATGATTGCGAAGAAGGGAATTGAGCATGCAAGGGAAACCGTGACATATGTGATAGGTGAGGACACAGACTTGTTGGTGCTGTTGTGTCATTATGCGGAACGAGGGATGAATGATTTGTACTTCAAGTCGAGCAAGGAAGGTGGGAAATGTTGGCATATTAACTCAGTAGCAGAAGCTCTCGGTGAAAGCATCTGTCGTGTCCTGCCAGTTGTCCATGCACTCTGTGGATGTGACACAACCTCACGACTGTATGGTATTGGTAAAGGGGCTGCCTTGAGGAAAGTGAGGGAAGACAACGGTTTCTTGAAATGTATAGAAGCATTCTGTTGCCAAAGTGGAAGTAAAGACGCGATATCATCAGCTGGTGAAAAGGCCTTGGTTTATTTGTACGGGGGAAAAGGAAATGACACCCTTGACGGACTGCGAAAGACAAAGTTTTGCAACAAGGTGGCAAAAAGTTCAACTACCGTTGAAGTTCACAGCCTTCCCCCAACAACCGATGCAGCCAAATACCACTCGTTCCGAGTTTATTGTCAGGTCCAGGAATGGATGGGGAACTGTGTGGACCCCGAGAAATGGGGCTGGTGTCTGCGGAAGGGACAGCTTGAACCGAAGACGATGGATTCGCCAGTGGCTCCTGATTCACTACTGAAATTGGTCAGATGTCAGTGTAAGGGCAACTGTGACACTCAACGCTGTAGTTGCAAACGGAATGAGCTTGAATGTTCCAGTGCATGTGGTCAATGTAAAGGACTCTGTCAAAATAGCAACTTTGATGCAAGCACCGATGATCCAAGTGAATACGAACTCCTATCATGAATTACATAATTGGCTCTGAATGACGTCATACTACGTCATGTTTTTTTTTTTTTTTTTTTTATAAAAAAGAGGGACAACAGGTCAAAAAACCCATACAAGCACAAAGTGCCTGTGTCACCCCTTGTGAAAGAGACAGTTCAGCCTGTCTGTAAGGTTTTTCGGCTGTAAATTAACCACTTTCCAGGTGTCCAAAAGTTGGAGACTTTTTATATGTTCATCAGAGGGACATAATAAACAAGTTAAAGCCAAAAAACGTTGTTTGTAATACATTTATAGGGTCTAGGAGCAACCAGAAAAAAGTTATCTGTAAATTGAAGCTTTGGACGGCGGCCATCTTGAATTTATGCAAATTAACCACTTTCCCGGTGTCCAAAAGTTGGAGACTTTTTATATGTTCATCAGAGGGACCTAATAAACAAGTTAAAGCCAAAAAACCTTCTATTGCAATTTGTTCTAGGTCCAGTTAAATGATTGCTAGATTTACTGGACTATACTGTTTGTCCTATCTCACGTTTGTACGCTTTGGAGCTCGATTCCGCATTGCAATCTGATGCTCCACCTGTTATTGCTGGGTCCGAGGATTCTCAAAGGAACGGACTCACCTCTTACTGATGGTGATCATTCTCGGACCGGGACGCGTCCCAGACGCGCTGCTGCTGGCGCCGTCGACTTATGGCCTTATGGCGTCGAAGATAGCCTCTGGGCAACTTTAGGTTTAAGGTGGGGTTCAGGTCTTTTTTTGTGGGGGGAGTGTATCGTATAAATACGATAGAATATGACTCTTTTGTGATCTCGTATGTCTCTGTGACGTCACGATCGCTCCTACAGCACGACGTAGGACGAGTAGATCGTATATTATAAGATTGTAAATAAGTTAAGTTATAAAAGGCCTAATATGCTATTAAGCAATATTGCCATGGTCTTATATAGTATATATGAATTTATCGTATATATTAATATAATTTATCGTATAGAGCAACCTAGATGCGGTACGATAATTTGGGCTCCTGGCGTTTTGCCAAGGCAGCAAGGTGTGCCTTCGAGAAACACCAGAGCCTTCACGAACACCAACCAGTTAACATCTAATTTTCCGCCCTTAGTTGATCGTGCTTTTGTGCCTCTAATCACAATACACATACAGCAATACATTCAGCTACACCATCACGACGCTCTCATCGACGCCATGACTGACTGACAGATAAGCATAATATTCATGTCCATTCCCATGTAATCATTTATTCTTTCTTTAACTTGACTCGTGTCTCGGGACCGAAGTCTCGATCTCCATTGTCCACCGCCATATTGGGTAAAACGTTCTCCCTTGCCTCATTGCCACGTGGAACTATTGGTGAGTTAATTCCTGGCTAATATTAACCCTTATAACCTTACCCTATATATAAATTTATTATGTGAGACCTTTGGATATAAATGAGCTTGTTTCAGATTGAATTCAATTTAGATATGGAGTAGTTTTCATTTAGATTTATTTATTTGATTCATTATAGCTTAGTAATATTTAACTTCCATTGATAGTTTACCACAAATGTGGTGTTGAAATTTATGATGCGGTTTTAGCTTGTAGATTGCTGAAAAGCTGTAACTTAAGTGATGTTCATTTTCAACTTGCATTGCCTACAACAGCAACAATGACCTTTAAGAATATGCGAGATACAATTAAGAGACTATTTGCTGATAGTGGTGTTGCTGCTGTGCCTAGATCCAATGATGACTTGGGTATTGGGGCTCGAGCTGTGAAAGTGGAACCAGTGTTGGTAAATGATGCATACTACAGCACTTCTGGCAGTCGACGCGGCAGTGGAGTTCGTCGTCCATTTCATGGTCGAGGGGGCACCTACCAGGCAGGCAGGAACAGGAGAGGTGGTAGGACTAATCCAGTTGGTACTGACAGAAAAGTATCTGAGTGTTATGTCTGTGGTTCGAAAATGCATTGGGCAAGGGAGTGTCCTCATTCTACAGGTAACTCTCGTTATGATAGTAAGAGAGAGAACTCTACATGTCAAGATGAAGAGGAAGTGCAGATTACATTGATGGCTTCAGAAGTGAACTTTGATGACAAGATTGACATTCTTTTTGGCGAAACAATCGGAGCCATGATTCTTGATTTAGGTTGTTCAAAGACAGTTTGTGGTAGAGAATGGCTTAACTCTTATTTTGACACGTTGGAAGAGAATGAGCTTCAGAAAGTTACTTATGCGTCTTCAACATCAGTTTTCAAATTTGGTGATGGCAGACGGTGGCCTTCTTTGAAACGGGTAATCATTCCATGTGTCATTGCTGGCAAGAATGTCAATATTTCTACAGATGTAGTTGAATGTAACATTCCCCTATTGCTGAGTAAAGCATCAATGAAGACTGCAGGGATGATCATTGATATAAACACTGATACAGTACTGGTGTTTCGTCGCAAAGTAGATTTGTGCACAACTTCCATTGGCCATTACATGCTACCAATTGTTCATCCTATTTATGGTGCTAAGATGGAGAGAATCCTGTTAAGTGTGGATGATGATAATACTGATGCAGTGGCCAGAAAATTACATCGCCAGTTTGCTCATCCTTCTTCTGAAAAGCTAAAGAAATTCTTGAAGGATGCAGGTCGTACTGAGCCGAAACTTTTGAAATCTGTTGACAAAGTTACGAATGAATGTGAAACCTGTGTCCGTTATAAGAGTCCTGTAGTGTCTTTGCCACTTGCTACTACATTCAATGAAACAGTGGCAATGGACTTGAAAAGTTGGAATGGATTACACTTCCTGGTTATGGTTGATCTGGCAACTCGCTTCTGTTCTGCTACAGTTTTATCAAATAAAATGGCTGAATCTGTGGTGAATGCCTTGTTTACAAGTTGGATATCAACTTTTGGCGCACCTCACAAGTTCCTCTCAGACAATGGTGGAGAATTTAATAATGAAGTTATGAGATGTCTTGGAGACCATTTTGGTATTAAATTGATGAGTACTGCAGCTGAAAGTCCTTGGTCAAATGGTGTGTGTGAAAGATTGAACTACATACTTGGGATCAGTGTGCAGCGCATTGTTGATGACACAAAGTGCAATGTCCACGTTGCTTTATCCTGGGCCACTGCTGCACGAAATGCTCTTCAGAATGTTCATGGTTTTTCCCCGAAACAGCTGGTCTTTGGTTGTAACCCTGCATTCCCTAATGTAATGACTGATGAGCCTCCTGCACTTGAAGGGAGAACTTCTTCACAAATTGTTGCTGACAACCTCAATGCTATGCATGCTGCTAGACAGGATTTTTAAAGAAATGAATCAAATGGAAGAATACGTAGAGCTTTGTTACGTCAAGTGAGAGAAGATGATATATCAGATCTGCAGAATGGTGACAGTGTATTCTATAAGCGACAGGATGATGATAAGTGGCGTGGTCCTGGGAATGTCATTGGTAAAGAAGGTAAACAGATCCTTGTAAAACATGGGGGTACTTATGTTAGAGTGCACTCCTGTAGGCTGCAACGGAATACTTGTAAGGCTACTGTGGCTGATGATGTGTTCCAAAAGGACTCCACTCCTGTATCAAGTCAAAAGAATGAGAATGCAGATAGTGATAATGAGAGTGAATTGTGTTCAGAAAATGAAAATGAAGAAGGTACTGTTGGTGCAAGCTCTACCATTGATCAGGCTTACATTACTCCAGGCAGGACCATGCCTAGTGCCAAGGCAGGCAACAAAATAGAGTACTTTAATCTTGATGGCAAGAAAACTGTTGCAAAAATTGTAAGTAGAGCTGGAAAATTTGGAGGTTTACACACACATTGTTACAATGTTCAGAATCAACAGGGTGAAGTAGAATGGATAGATTTGTCTAAATCTGTAACCAAGTGGAGGAAGTTGCCTGATGATGAAGCTGTGCTTGTATGTAGAGCCGCAGGAGATGGTGTTTATGAAGCAAAGTTAGCTGAATTGGAGAACTGGACCCAGAATGATGTTTTTGAGAAAGTGAGAGACTGCGGACAGATGCCGGTATCTGTGAGATGGGTCATTACTGAAAAAGTGAAGGGTGGATCCACAGTCGTGAAGGCTAGACTTGTAGCTCGTGGTTTTGAGGAAGATTTGGCTAATAACCGTACAGACTCTCCAACTTGTTCTAAGGATGCATTAAGAGTTAGTTTAGCTCTAATTGCATCATCTGGATGGGAATGTCATACTGTTGATATCAGAACTGCTTTTCTTCAAGGGAACTCCATTCAGCGTGATGTTTTTCTTCGTCCACCCAAGGAATTCAATGATGGCTGTTTATGGAAGCTCAAGAAAACTGTGTATGGACTAAATGATGCTGCAAGAGCATGGTACTCTAGATTGAAAGATTTGTTACTTTCACTTGGAATGAAAATCAGTCATCTTGATCCTGCTTTGTTTTACTGGATACATGATGGGGTGTTCTCTGGTGTGATGTGCATACATGTGGATGATATTCTATGGGCTGGCACAAGTGAGTTTTATGCTTCTGTCATGGAACCTTTGAAGCAGAAAGTCAGAATTGGGTCTTCAAGTACTGACACATCATTCAGGTACATTGGTGTTAATGTTGTTCAGAATGAAAATGGCATTGGTCTGCATCTGAATGATTATGTAGATGCTCTTGGAGAAATTTCTCTTCCACATGGATGTTCAAGTCACAGAAGGGATCAACTGAGAATGGAAGAGCTAGAGGAATACAGAGCACTAACTGGACAACTCAATTGGTTGGGAACCCAGACACGGCCGGATATAGCATTTGATGTGTGTGACTTGAGTACAGTAATGCATAATGCTACAATTGAATATGATCATAAGGCAAACAAAGTTGTTCGCAAAGTGAAGAAGAATGGTGTGATGCTCCAATTTTGTGCCTTGGATAATGCAGAACAGTACACTTTGGAATGCTACAGTGATGCGTCATTTGGTAATCTTCCAGGAGAGGGATCACAAGGTGGATATGTGATATTTCTGGTTGACCATAATGGTAGAAGATGTCCCCTGTCCTGGCAGTCAAAGAAAGTAAGGAGGGTAGTGAAGTCTACACTTGCTGCAGAGACACTGGCTCTTTTGGATGCCGCTGAAGCTGGTATTTATTTGGCAAATCTGGTCGCTGAGCTCCTGAATTTGAATGATCCCCCACTGTGAAATGTTTTGTGGATAATAAGTCTTGTACAGACTCTGTACTCTACCAAGTCTGTACAGAGTCTGTACTCTACCAAGTCTGTAGACGATAAGCATCTTCGAATCAACTTGGCTGTTCTTGGGGACATGTTAAATCGTGGAGAATTGAGCAGTGTTAGCTGGGTGCAGTCTGCACATCAAATGGCAAATGTCCTCACTAAGCGTGGTGCCAACGCAGATTTATTGATATCTGCTGTTGGTAGTGAGGCTTAAGCTATATATTAAGAATACCTCAGCTTTTGTGTACATAGTGTAAATAAGTTTGTTCCGCATGTTTGAAAAGTTACTTGTGAATATGGTGATAAGAAATGCATATGAAAGGTAGAGGTCCAAATTTTATTTATTTCCTACTTTAAATATTAACCTTTTCAATACGATAGGGTCATTTTACTCTGATTTTGATTAACAGTTTTATTCAGTTTAGGATATGCGTGAGTCGAGAGGGGTTCTAGATAGTTGGCACCACTGATAAATGCATAGCAAACTAAATAACTACAGTATAATCGCATCACAAATATAAGCCAAAGAGAGAAAACTGAATCGCCATACGTTAAAAATTACAATTCATATAACAAAGTAAAGGATTTTAAGAGAACACAAGCCACTGCATTGACCCAGAGATCCTTGCTAAACTGCATAAAATATTCCAATGCTAACCAAAGTATAAACATATCCACTACTGTACAGGTCAATAAAATACAACCGATACTGTATTTGGGTTTTCTTATTTCTTCCTGTAGATCTTCATTGTAGCGATGATAGACGAGATGGGAGTCTTGAGAGCTGGAAAAGAATATTAGTATTATACTAACACTAGATTAAGGAATAACGACTAGTAAACAAACAAAAAAACTTCACGAACCTACTAAGTCCTATCTAGATAAGAAAATGCAGAGATAATGGCATTATCTCACATATTTTTCAAGATTCGACATTGTTTAGGTTGAAATGTTGGCTAAAAAAACATATATATATATTATATAGTTTTTCAGCCCCTTCTATTATGCAATATGGTAAAACTGGTTCATTTTCTTGTAGGGGATGCAGGTAGAATACGCCATGCAAAAATTGCGGGAAATTTGAACAATTTTGAGTGAGAAGATGATTTTACAAATATTTCAACGAAATTCTGCGCTCGCGCGCGCACATAGAGAGCTGATTTTTTCAGCGAGTCTTAGTATTTTCATTGGTAATAAGATGGTATAAGTGAAGAAAAACACTATCTCTTATACAGGCTGACTTGGGGGTCAAAGGTTCAGCCTCCCCTTATTAAATTAAAATTAATTAAAATTAATTAAGTGTGTGACTCGTATCTCGCTATTGGTGTAACCTTCCGACTATTATGGCCTCTATTATGTCTGGTGGGAGTGGCGGAGGTCCGGGGGATAACAGAGATATAACTGTTGGTGGTGTAATGGTTCAGATGCTTATGTTCGGGTGTGGTGTCCCAAGTTCGAATCCCGGGAGGAACATATGCTTCCGTTAGTTTATTCTAGTGCATGGGGGTTTGTAATAGAGGATTAATGTTAAGAACAGGGTGTAACTTAATACCACATAGGCCGGGATTGTCAAAAGTTGGTGGGAACTTGACTTTATTATCATTTACAATGCATAACATTAACTATTTAACACAAAACAAAATTTCATAGTAAAAAACAAGGAAAAAGGGCAACTTTTGAGCACGGTTGAGCACGGAACCGATTGGAACTTTCACCATAAAAAAAAAACTGGGAAAAAGGGCAACTTTTGGATTGAGCACGGAACCGATTGGAATTTTCACCATAAGAACAGTGCCCCGTGGCGCGATTTCTGCGGAACCAATTGAGAGCGAAGATTGGGGCTCCAATGTATAACGGATGACATCGAAACTTCATTATGGATCCAACGTCATTGGTCCTATATGCCGGGTGTTGCAGCTTTGTGTTCAACTGTACAGGCCTTTATATAGTTTAGCTTTCATATGACACAATTTGTTTTCCAACTTTAACTAATTGATCTTCTTGACAAAGACCAACCCAGTGATGTGAATTAAACCAATATTTTTTCCTTTAGAGTGGTTGCACTTGCTTTTCATTATTTATCTAATAATTTGCTTTTATATACTTTAATCTATTGCAGTTACTTTTAATTGTTACAATAGTAATTATCAATAATAAATATTGCAACCTCTCTGATGGACTTAGCCTTAAGTATTGTATAGTTTGGGCCAACAGTTAAGACTGTGGGAAGGAAACCCATCCCTTTGTTAAGACTGATGGGAAGGTAAACCATCCCTTTTGGCCCAAACAGGAACGTTGTTATTATTCTGGATAATTTCCTACCTAACTGGGTATGATTGGCAGTTTCAAATAGCACAATATTGAAAGGCTCCATTCCTTAATTCTACGTTTTCGGAACCGTTCAGAATTCCTGTTCCTCCTTCCTTGTTCCAGATGTTCCGGGTCCTCGTTGTTTTATTAGTATATTTTTATTTGTTCATCGATTCGATTGTCTGTTCTTTTAAAGCCAATCATACAATCCATGGAACGTAATTTGAATATGGATAACATCTATCTATCTATCTATTGCCTGACGCCGTGATCCCCGAAGGGGTGGCCACGAACGAACCGCCCCCATGCACCTCTGTCCCCAGTCAGTCGACGCCCCTCCCCCCAACCAGCACCGCCCTCGTTCATGTACTTCCTCACTCCATCCTTCCACCTCATATTCGGTCTACCTCTCCCTCTCTGTCCCTCCACCTCGCTCTCGTACACGAGTCTCATTGCTTCCGTCGCATACATTTTGTTAATAGTTAATTCTTGATGTACTGTATTTGCTCTTAGGTTACTCGTTATTTTTATTTTTTTACAGTACAGTAGATCTTAAACCATCATGTTCAAAGTATGGTTGTTGCTCCTGTTTATTTTAATTTTTTTGCCGCGTTTTAATTGTTTGGTGAAAGGGCTAAAGAGACTTAGTATGCACCGCTGGAAATGCTATGAGGTTACTAGGGCCTTGATATTATTAGTTAGAACTTAATCTTACTGTATGTATATATACATATTTATATATAATTTAATACTGTGTTACATAGGTTACTGGGGAATGATAGAGAAGTTTATTTAGTTTAGTTTATTAGATAGGTTACCATTGTCTGTATATTATGCATATTATGTTTATAAATATCTACTGTATGTCACAGAGCCTAAAAGGTTCCTGTGTAAATATCTACTGTATGTCACAGAGCCTAAAAGGTTCCTGTGTAAATATCTACTGTATGTCACAGAGCCTAAAAGGTTCCTGTGTAAATATCTACTGTATGTCACAGAGCCTAAAAGGTTCCTGTGTAAATATCTACTGTATGTCACAGAGCCTTAAAGGTTCCTGTTTGACAAAGTCTATGTACTTTTTTACGGTAAGTGCCAACTGGCCTGTCATCTTGGTTATTAGACGAAACTTTGATAGGAAACCATATTAGACGAAAGTTTGTTAGGTACGGTAACCTGTAAGAGGGACAGTTGTTTAACTTCAGAAGACATTTTATTCCTGCTACCTCCAGTTCTATTCAGCTTAGGAAGATAGTCTTGGTGTCAAGGGGTTTTTGGGGATACTCCTAGAGTTCCTTCCTGATCTGAATAAAATAGTTTGGTAGGGGGAAAATTTCATCTGTCGAGGGGTTAAATTCATGCTAGCTTTGTGAAACGTAATGTTGGGCGATTTGTTTGGGGACGGGTGTCGAGTTATTCCTTATCTTTGATATTCTGTAATCATGATAAGTTTTGTTAATTCTAATTAGTTGAATAGAATTTTAATGGTTTTCAGTGAAAAGCTTTAACCCTCTCCGACATATGACGCAATTTTGAGCCTTTGGGGGTACTTTAAAGCCTTTGTTACCATCAGGGGTATTTAGAAACCTTTAGTTTAGTTACTTCAACCTCTGCAGTTGTCTTTGAGTTAGCTGTGGGCAGAAAACTAATTTTGGAAAGGTAATTATAAGAGTGAGAGAACTCTATTTCTTATTGCTAATCTGGCCACCTCTGCGTCATCGGATAGTGAGAGAGATCTATACCGGCTCATAAATCGGAGCATCGGATAGTGAGAGAGATCTATACCGGCTCGTAAATCGGAACATCGGATAGTGAGAGAGATCTATACCGGCTCGTAAATCGGAGCATCGGATAGTGAGAGAGATCTGTACCGGCTCGTAAATTGGAGCATCGGATAGTGAGAGAGATCTGTACCGGCTCGTAAATCGGAGCATCGGATAGTGAGAGAGATCTGTACCGGCTCGTAAATCGGAGCATCGGATAGTGAGAGAGATCTGTACCGGCTCGTAAATCGGAGCATCGGATAGTGAGAGAGATCTGTACCGGCTCGTAAATCGGAGCATCGGATAGTGAGAGATATCTGTACCGGCTCGTAAATCGGAGCATCGGATAGTGAGAGAGATCTGTACCGGCTCCAGATCCAAACAAGCTGACTAACCTGCAGAAGGATGATGGAGGCGTTAAGGGGAGGTTTTTAGTGTGTTTCCTAGACTTCCATCAAGCTTGAAATTACACCCCCTTGACCCCCTTTCAATATAAATTTGTACATTTTTCGGTAGCAAAATTTCCCGGCTGAAGGCCGGTTCCTCTTAAATTAACACCTTACGAGCGGCCTATGCGGTTTATTTATGTGTACCGCCCAGCGGGGTGTTTTTAGCCAAAATAGGGCTGTTTACGTGATCATTTTCATGCCTAAATAAGACCCAGAACGTAAAACAAGTATCTATCCCTGAAAGGGCATAAACAGAGCTTTCGAATGACACCATAACGATCCTTGTATGATGGATAGTTTTCTTGCAATAACCGTGCAACGCGAGTGCAAAAAGCAGGTAATTCGGTACTTTCGGTACATAATTGAGTATGTAGCGAGTGAGAGAGGGAGGAGGGAGCTGAGATTTGTGTCAGTAGGTTCGCCGCGGTGGTCTGGAGCAGTCATACGCTCGCTAGTCTCCTGCCACCACTTGTCTCTCTCTCTCAGCCACATTACGTGCTGAAATTGCCACTCGAGTTATGTCGAGCACCGCCAAATAGTCCAGCTTTATTAAATACGACTTAAGTGGTGAGCCGCTAATAAAGGGTTAAAGGCTCGCTATCGCTCGCCATGAAAAAATCGACACCTAAATGGCACGAAAGGTCTTAAAAGTGACATAAATGGGGTGAAAGTTCTTAAAATCGCCAAACTAATGGGGCGAACGACTTAAAATCTAAAAAAACAATGGGCCTGAACATGAGGGAGAAAGGGGTAAAGAAAAAAATCCCTCAAGTGGAAATCTCCTCTTAAAGGCGTGGTTCCTGGTGTCGTCAAACTCCGGGGCCCTGTGAATGATGACTTGGCCGAGACTGGGGATCGGCACGTCTACAATCAACCACATACCTAGAAGGAGGGAGAGGATGGTAGAGTTTTGTTTTATCTTTCTCTCCCTCTCTCTCTGATTTGTATCCATTCGGTCCCATTCAGCCAACTGTTTTAAGATGTTTACCCCCATCCAGGCATCAATATTTTTGTTTTGACAGCAAGCTAAATCTGTAAATTTTTCGATAGAAAAATTTCTCCGGCGAAGCCGGATTTCGCCATACAATGATGGCTCGCTATCGCTCGCCAGGAAGAAATCGACACCTGGATGGGGATAAATGTCTTAAAACAGTTGGCTGAATGGGGCCGAACGGATACAAGCCAGAGTAAGAGAGAAAAGGAGAAAACGATACAAATATCCGGTGACCCCCCTTAAGAGATATGGTAAAAACATGATTTGTAAACCTTAATAAACCCTCCCCTTAATAAACCCTCCCCTTAATAAACCCTCCCCTTAATAAACCCTCCCCTTAATAAACCCCCCCTTAATAAACCCTCCCCTTAATAAACCCCCCCCCTTAATAAACCCTCCCCTTAATAAACCCCCCCCCTTAATAAACCCTCCCTTAATAAACCCTCCCCTTAATAACCCCCCCCCTTAATAAACCCTAGCCCCCTTAATAAACCCTCCCCTTAATAAACCCCCCCCCCCTTAATAAACCCTCCCCTTAATAGCTTGCTCTTTACGTTGTTGTTCTCTCTCTCACATACACATACTATAGTCTATTTGCTATAAGTAGGCGAGAAATCATGACCTCTATCCTCTGTAACTCAAAAAGGGCTAGAGCAAATTGGCTGTACATTTCCACATCTATTCCTTGACTGACTCTTCCCAAATGGTAAAAACATTAGCTGAATTACTCTCGTCGTTCTTGAGTTACAGAGGTTAGAGGTCATGATGTCTCGCCTACTTACAGCGAATACACTATACCTATCACATGCCTATAGGCGGGGGACGGTAAAAGGTTAGTGGTTAACACTGAACGAGCGGCCTAGGCGGTAACTTCTATGTACCGTCCAGCGGGTGGTTTTACCCTAAACGAGCTTATTTCCGTGCTCTTTTTCATGCATAAACAAGAGCCAGAGCGTAATACAATTATGTATCCGTGAAAGGGCGATAATTGAGCTTTCCAATGACACCTGAACCATCCTTCTACGATCACTGGTTGTCTTGCAACGATCGTGCAATCGAAGGGCAAAATCGCTAAAATACGGTCATTTCGTTACATAATTACGTGTGTAGCGAGGGAGGGAGGGTGGAGTAGTGTGGAGTACATGTCAGTAGACCCACGACGGCCGTGGCGAGCAGTCATGAGGTAACCTACGCTCCTCCCGTCGCTCGTCTCTCTCTCAGAGCCAATATTGCGCCAAAATTGCACATGGACTTAATTCGGGCCCCGCCACATAGTCCTTGGTTCTCTAGCCCGACTTAAGTCCACCCCCGCCAAAGAAGGGTTAAGGGGAGACTGTTTGCTCTATTAATTCATTTATTCATATATTTTTTTAGTTTCCTCCCTAGACCTCCATCAAGCTTAGAGAAACACCCCCTAGACCCCCCTTCAAGATAAATTTGTAAATTTTTCGATAAAAAAATGTCCCGGCCGAAGGCCGATTCCTCTTAAAATTGCAGGCTCGCTTTCGCTCGCCAGGAAATAATCAAAACCTAAGTGGCACGAAAGGTCTTAAAATTGACAACGAAATGGGGCAAAAGGTGTTAAAATCGCCAAACTAATGGGCCGAACGTCTTATAATCTCAAAACTACTGGGGCTAAACATGAGGGAGAAGTGGGTCTAGAAAAACGGTCTGCCTCCCCTTAACACCAATAACCAACCCCCTAATGAAAACCTGTGACTCTCCCAGGATTCGAACCTAGGAGACCTCATACAGAACTCTAACCATTACACCATCAAAACAGTATAAGTATAAATTCAATACACTAGGCAGTTTGATCACTTGCGACGTTCAGGCTATAAGGAAGTTGGAGCCGTAAACATCGATATTAAACAGAAAATACAATAATAATGTAGGTTTATGATGAATTTGGTTTTATGTCACGAGTTTAGCTATAAGGAAGTTGGAGCCGTAAACATCGATATTTATGTCACGAGTTTAGCTATAAGGAAGTTGGAGCTGTAAACGTATGCATCGCCATTAACCCCTTCTGTACCAGCAACATCTTTTTAACTTTATTCAGGCAACTATTAGACGATATCATTCAGTTTAAAAGGGTCTCCAGCAAGTAACAGGCTTCGAACTATCTCACTTAAGGGGGGTGACCGGCTTTGTTCTCTTTCTTTGTTGTATCCATTCGGCCCCATTCAGCCTACTGTTTTAAAACATTGATCCCCATCCAGGTGTCGATTTTTTCATGGCGAGCGATAGCGAGCCAGCATTTTATGGAGAAATCCGGCTTCGCCGGAGACATTTTTCTATCGAAAAATGTACAAATTTAGACAGCTATCTAACTCATCCAAAATATGGTGGCTCGTTATCGCTCGCCAGGTATGAATCAACACCTGGATGGGGATAAACGTCTTAAAACAGTATGCTAAATGGGGCCGAATGGATACAACCCAGAGAGAGTGAAAAGTAAAGCAGGTTACCCCGCTTAATCATTTTTACTACCACAGATCCTTCTTAAACTGCACAAAATCGGTGTTATGTGTTTATAAAGGCACTAGAACCGCATTTTAACCCTTTGAAGCTCTGACGCGTTTTAGCAGTATATTTTGGCTATCATTAGACGATTTTATGCAGCTTAGGAAAGATCTGTGGGTATTAAAAGGGTAAAGACTCTCTCAATCAACCCTCTGACTTCCATATACCCTTCTTAATCTGAATAAAATCGTCTAATAATTAGGCTACCAATAAACAAAACATAAATGCGTATTGGAGCTTGAAAGGGTTAACTGGTAATTCTGTTAAATGTCGACGTCTACGGCTCCAACTTCCTTATAGCCTGAAATTAGAAGTATAAACATCGATATTTAGCATAATTTCCAAGTAAATTACGGTTGTAGGCCTAATACATTTATAAACGCATAAACCAAATTACGGTTGTAGGCCTAGTATAAATTACGGTTGTAGGCCTAGTATAAATTACGGTTGTAGGCCTAGTATAAATTACGGTTGTAGGCCTAGTATAAATTACGGTTGTAGGCCTAGTATAAATTACGGTTGTAGGCCTAGTATAAATTACGGTTGTAGGCCTAGTATAAATTACGGTTGTAGGCCTAGTATAAATTACGGTTGTAGGCCTAGTATAAATTACGGTTGTAGGCCTAGTATAAATTACGGTTGTAGGCCTAGTATAAATTACGGTTGTAGGCCTAGTATAAATTACGGTTGTAGGCCTAGTATAAATTACGGTTGTAGGCCTAGTATAAATTACGGTTGTAGGCCTAGTATAAATTACGGTTGTAGGCCTAGTATATTTATAAACGCATAAACCAAATTTAACATAGCCTACTTTCTATCTATTAGAAACCTACATTATCATGGCATTGCTGTTTTAATATCGATGCTATTTACGGCTCCAACTTCCTTATAACTAAAATCTCGCAATTGATCAATTCTTTGTGTTAGAGCATAAGGAAATGGGAGTCTGCAGAAAGCTGATTGGCCCACACAAGGCAGATTCCTCTCACACCCAATTCCAATTACAAGGCCTAATTATAGGCCCAGCTCACTAATATAACATGATGACCGACCTCACCAAATCGGTCAGGGGTCAGAAAACGGGGGTCTGCAGAGGGCCGATTAGCCCACATCCGGCAGATCCCCATCACACCCACCCTATTTCGTCCATATGCCTATCTAAATTTATCTCAAAGCTCTCTATCGTTCTTGATCCCACTGTAGCACTTGGTAGCCTATTCCACCTATCTACAACTCTTGTTACCAAACCAATATTTGCCTATATCTTTTCTGAAACGAAATTTATCTAATTAGAAACCATTTGTTGGAGTTCTTTCGGTATCACTGAGCTTTAGTACATCTTGCATGTCCCCTTTATTAAATCCCACTAACCCACTTGAACACTTCTATCATATCCCCTCTAACTCTGCCTATCTCTAATGAATGTTTTAAGCCTAATTTCTTTAACCTTTCTTCATTTGGAAGATTTATAATATTATTGATCATTTTTGTCATTCTACGTTGTAGGCTACCCTCTCCAAGGAATTTGTCCATTCTGTAATAAGGACACCAAAATTGAACAGCACAATCCATATGGGGTCTCGTGTACAATTGTGTAAATTCCTCCTCAAGAAACCTAGTGTGCGGTTTGCCTGACTTTGTATGTGATGAATGTGGGTGTTGAATCTTAGGTTGGTGGAGAGGTGGACGCCAAGATATTTGTATGAAGGAACTGATTCTAGTGGTTGGTTGAGTAATGTGTAATTGAAAGTGATGGGTGATCGGGAGCGGGTAAAGCGGAGAAGTTTACATTTATCGGGGCGGAAAGACATCTACCAGGTGTTCTCCCAATGTTCGAGGGCGTTTAAGTCTTGCTGGATAAGTCCACAGTCGTCTCTAGTCAGCATGGGTCTAAACATCAAACTATCGTCGGTAAATAGTCTAGTAGAAGAGTTAGGTGTTGACAGAGGAAGGTCAACCCTGGAACACTATCGCTCCAAAAGTGAGATATTCATGTATCGCTGTTGCAAATTTGCAACTGCCACTTTAAAAATCCATATCTCCATAACCATTTGGTATTTTTCATTATCCTTCCTACACAACATTAATCTATCATTCCTTAGTATACTCTCAGGTTTAAGGAAAAAGTAAGTTATTCTATCATATTTAATTATAAAAATTTACAAAATGTTCACTACAATATATTCATTATACCAGCATCAAATGTGAAAGTTTTGCAAAATTGGAAATATTTCCTATCAGGTTTCAGAGCCTCTAGTCCAGCATAGGCCTACCCTACCCAAACCAATATGGCCGATCCTGTTAGATTAGGCATACATGCATATACGGTCGAAATATCATAGACCTAGTTACTATATATGGCTCACAATCTGCCTAAACATGCAAGTATTGCATAAACACAAAAGGTACTTACTTCCTATCACGGTTGCACCAATGCAACCGGAAAACTTGCTGAGCTGGAGCTGGAGCGGCGTAGGTCTACTCACCATGCCCAATCATCTACTTGCCCAAATGGTGGAATAAAGATATTTCAAACTGCCTGCTTACTAAAAAATTTGCTAATGATAGATTAAAATCCTCACAAAATGACGAAGAACGGGTGAAATTTGTAGAGCTACGACGCAAAGCCAAAAAGTTAATTAAGCAAAGTAAAAAAACCTTAGAGTTACATATTGCGAATCAAAGTAAAACAAACCCGAAAGAATTCTATAGTTATATCAGAAAGAAAAAAGTAGTTACTTCAACTGTTGGACCGTTAGTCGATGAAAATGGAGAATACACCAAAGACGAAGTACAAATGAGTAATGCCCTCAATACCTTCTTTGCATCAGTTTTTACAACAGAAGACCTCGGTGATATCCCTACACCATCGCCGATTCAGATTGATAATTCAGATGTTCTAAGCAATATCACCGTTACAGAGAGAGAAGTATTGAATTGTTTAGATAAACTCAAGGTAAATAAAACGCCTGGACCTGATACAATCTCGCCTAGAGTTCTGAAGGAAGCTAAGGATGAGCTCTCCAAACCACTGACATTACTTTTCAATAAATCCTTGCAGTCTGGAACTATGCCTGATCAGTGGAAGATAGCCAACGTAACACCGATATTCAAAAAAGGCAGCAAATCCCTACCCAGTAACTATCGTCCAATTAGCTTAACCTCAGTTGTATGTAAAATGCTAGAAACGGTCATACGAGACAGACTCGTAAATCACTTAGAGGAAAATAACATACTTAAAGATACTCAACACGGCTTTCGTAAAAAACGTTCCTGTTTAACAAACCTCTTAGACTTCTTCCACGATATCCTCAACCTCTACGATGAGAGTAAAGCTGTAGATATTATATACCTTGATTTTCAAAAGGCCTTTGACAAAGTTCCCCACAAACGTTTACTGCTAAAACTAAAAGCGCATGGAATACAAGACGGTGTGTTGAAATGGATAGAAAATTGGCTCAGCGACAGAAAGCAAAGAGTAGTCATAAACGGTAAGGCATCTAAATGGACCAATGTAAGTAGCGGGGTACCCCAGGGATCGGTACTAGGACCAATTCTCTTTCTAATTTACATCAACGACATAGATGAGGGCCTCACCTGTACAATCTCAAAATTTGCTGACGATACAAAAATTGCAAATAGCGTACTCTCAAAAGAACAAGTTGACGATATGCAACACAATCTAGATAAATTGTCATGTTGGGCCCAAATTTGGCAAATGAGTTTCAATGCGGATAAATGTAAAGTACTACATATCGGATACATAAATGAGAAAGCAAACTATTCGATGAATGGCACTCAGCTTAAGAATGTAAACAGAGAAACCGATCTGGGAGTAACAATATCGAGTAACCTAAAACCGAGTCAACAATGTTCAGAAGTTGTTAAGAAGGCAAACAAAATAATTGGCTTTATAGGCAGGTCATTTGAGCATAAATCCAAAGAAGTTATCCTAACCCTTTACAATTCCTTAGTCCGCCCTCTTCTGGAATACTGCGTTCAATCCTGGTGCCCTTATTACCAAAAAGATATAAACAAGCTAGAACGAGTTCAACGTAGAGTTACCAAAATGATACCTAGCCTAAAGAACAAACCATACGAAGAGCGTCTTAGAGAATTAAATCTATTTCCTTTAACCCAGCGCAGATTAAGAGGTGACTTAATTCAAGTGTTCAAAATCATCAAAGGCATCGACAATATGAACTGTAGTAAGTACTTCACTATCGACCAATCTAATTACACGCGGGGAAACGGTTGCAAAATTATTGGTAAATCTTTTAACTCACACGAATCTAAGAATTTCTTCTTCAATCGAGTTGTCAACTTGTGGAATGGGCTTCCCCGTAACGTTATAGACTGCATCACCGTTGATTCATTTAAACTCCGCCTAGACAAATATCTCGCTTCAAACCCGCGACTGACTGCGTTTGTAAATGAATAACTTTATTTTATCCCCCCCTCAGTTACTAACCCATCTGTCCCCTACTAACTTCCTAATCCTGCCACGGACATTAGTTCCAGGGCAGTAATTCCCTTTCCAATGTTCCCTTACCCACTCTAAACCACTGTTTGGACACTTGATCCTCAGTGTTTTGGAGGACAAGCAACCTAGAAGGGTCACTAGATCTGTTGTTGCTTGATTTCCTTTGTACTCCTTTGTACCATCGAGGCATGCCTCAGACTGCCCTGGCGCAGTCCGAGAACCAAGATATTGCCCACCAGGGCTGAGTGGCGCGAAAATCATTGTTTTTGCGCATGCGTTGGTTGCACAAATGCAACCTCGATAGTGCACCAGGGTTAATATAAAGAAGAAAAAGAAGAGGGCCAAGAACGGTGCCTTGTGGGACACCAGAAGAAACAGGGACAGAGTCTGAGGAAGAGCCGTCAAGGAGTACTCGTTGAGTCTGTTTTGTAAGGAAATTAGTGATCCAGTGAAGAGTAGGTCCAGTTATACCGTAAAAAGCTAATTTATGCTGAAGTCTTTTGTGGGGTACTCTGTCAAAGGCTTTGGCGAAATCGAGGATAATAGCGTCAACCTGTTTAATGTCTCGTCAGTCCAGTTGTTTAGTTATGTCATGATATGTGGCAATGAGTTGTGATTCGCATGATCTTTTGGGCCGAAATCCATGTTGTGTGTCAGTAAGGATGTTGTTTGCGTCTAGGTGATTCATAATGTGTTTATGTATAATGTGTTCTAAAATTTTGCATGGGATGGATGTGAGTGAGATGGGTCTATAATTCTTTGGGTCAGTCCTGTCACCTGTCTTGAAAAGGGGAGTGATGTTCGCACAAAGCCAGTCAAGTGGAAGGATGCCTGTGTGAAGTGACTGAGTAAATATGCTTTGCAGGATGGGGGCAAGGATTGAGGCCCAATTTTTAAAGATGAAGGCAGGGATGTTGTCAGGACCAGTGGCTTTGTTTGTGTCAAGTGTCTCTAGTTGTTGTTGTTGTTGTTCCCTAAGCTGCCTGGCCGAACAGCCCCGAGTCCCTGAGGAAGGCCATGGCCACGATCGGGCTTTCCCACAGAGCTCTCATTGAGTGTAGATTGTGTTGTTGGCGTAAGTGGTTGTGTGAAATGCAGTCTCCTATGATGTGTTTAATGGTATGGGGTGCTGTGTTACATCCCGGGCAGGCGTCGACAACAGAGTCATCCAGTCTCTTCTGATAGCTCAGGAGAGCTGGATGGTGTCCGCATCTCAGCCTGGCCAGGTGGACTCTGTCCTCGCGAGGAAGGGAGGATTCGGAAGGATGTATTTCGGGAGGTCGTGCATGCAGCTGCGTGTTGTCTGTGAGTGAGTGGATGGATCGGCGAGAGATATGAGTATGGATGTGCTTCTGGAAGTTGGTTCGGGGTGGGCAGGGAGGGAGAGAGGACAATAATTGTGTGTGATACCGTGTGCTGGGTGTTGTTTTTATATTTCTTGGTGTCTGTGGGTGTGTTGCCATGTAGTTTAGTGGGTGGTCTTGGTTCGTGGAGGCTGCTGCCAGGAATTGAGTGCCTCTCATGTCCAGATGGTCTTTGACTTTGAGGATTTTGGTTTCTTGATGTAGGTGATCTGTGGGTGCAGTAGCTGTGCAGCCTGTAATGATCTTCAGGGCTTTGTTTTGAATAGTCTGTAAGGTCTTATGATGTGTTTCAGCTAGGTTAGAAGCCCAGGCTGGGCTTGCGTATTCCATCACTGATCTTATGTATTGTTTATATACTGTGGTGGTAGTTTCCTTGTTGTGTCCAAATTTTGTGTGAGCAAGTGACCTGAGGGCGTTAAGTCTGGGTGTCAGTTTCTTTTTAATGTTTGTGGTGTGCTGTTTGAATGTCATATGAGTATCATATGTTACTCCTAGGATTTTGGGTCTGTGTGTATGTGTTAGGGGTGTGTTGTTTATGGTGAGTTGAGGGATGTATTCGTGTTCTCCTGTCCAGCTTGTGAGCAGGGTTGCGGTGGATTTGGCTGGGGCTAGATTAAGTCTGTTTGTAGTGCACCAGCCATGTAGTGTGTTGAGATAGGGTTGAAGGAGATCTGTTGCTCTTTTTGGGTCATGGTGTGTGCATGTGAGTGTTATGTCATCTGCATAGGAGGTTAAGTTTATTTGGGGCGTATTGGGTGTAGTTATATCGTGCATGTATAGATTGAAGAGTGCGGGCGATAGGACGGATCCTTGTGGGACTCCGTTTGGAAAGTTTCTGATTTTAGATGACTGACCGGCAAAAGATACGTGTGCACATCTGCCTGCTAGGAAGTTGGCCAGCCACCTTTTTGTGTTGTTGAGTGTCTCTAGTAGTGTCTCTAGTAGTTTCTGTATGCCGTTAGTTGTTATGTCTAGGTGGGGCATGGGTGGGTAGGGGTTTTCTGGCATGTTAGGTATTTGGTTGTTTTCTTGTGTGAATACTGATTGGAGATGAGTGTTGAGTATCTGTGCTTTGTGTTCTGAAGTGGTTTGTAGAGTGCCGTTGTTGTCTTTAAGTGATGTGATGGTGGTGGTATCCTGCCTGTGCGACTTGAAAAATTTAAAGAAATGTTTGGTGTTGTTTCTGACGTTGTCTGCGAGATAAGAAGCTATGTGTTTGCGTTCCGCTTTATTTATGTTTTTGGCAAATGTTTTTTGGTGAGCTGTATATGCGGTCCAGTTTTCAGGTGTGTTGTGTGTCTGCGCGCGTTTATAAAGTCTTTGTTTTTTGCGATGTTGTCTACGTAGATCCCTGGTGAACCATGGAAGAGTATATCTACTTGATGTTTTTTTTTGTGGTATGTATGTGTGCATGGCTGTATGGATGGTGTGTTGCAAGTTGATCCAGTTTGTTAAGAGGGGTTTTGTGTGTGGGTCTGTTATAAATAAAGTAATTTTTGAGTTTAGTCAAGTCTTGTTTGATCGTGTCTAAGTCAGCTCTGGAGTAGATAAAGATAGGTCTTGGTCGCTGTTTTTGTCTAGTTGGTCGGAGATCAGCGTCAACAAGTACAATGTCATGGTCGCTCAGTCCTGGAACAACTTGTGTGTTTGTTATGTGAAGAATGTTGTTAGTGAGAAATAGGTCTAAGGTGTGAGATGTGGTAGAAGGGCCGCCGTCGCCACCGGGGCGAGTTTGTGTTCGTGTTGGCTTGAGTACTGTTTGTGAAAGTGAGAATGTATTGATGGTGTCTATGAAGGTATCGTGTAGTTGGCGTCTGTTAGTGTGGGGAATGATAGGATCAGGAGTGTCAGCATCGGGAGGATCGAGGGGAGAGATAGCAGTCCAGTCAATGTCAGGGAGGTTAAAATCGCCTGAGATCCATTGTGCTTGTCTGCGTTAATTCGTGCTAGGGATGTGTGAAGGTTGTGTAAGTAATCAGTGTTGGAAGAAGGTGGTCTGTAGAAAGCAGCGAGAAGGAGTGATTTACAGTTGGAAAGTTGGAGCTGGATCCAGACGATTTCACAGTCTGTGTCGAGGTCCGGTCTGTGTTTAACTGTGAGGCCAGGTTTGGTGGCAATCAGTACACCACCACCTTTCCCGGCCTCCGGCAAGCGGTGTTTACGTATTACTGTCATGTTAAAGGGAGGTGGGAATATTTCTGTTGAGTCAATGTCCGGCGTCAACCATGTCTCTGTCCCTATTATGATGTCAGGGTTATAGGTGGTGATGGTATGCTGTAGTTGGGGTATTTTTGATTGGATGCTGCGAACATTAATATTAAGGAGGCGGAGGGTTGTTGGACTATGATGAGGAATGTCAGATATGGAGTCAAGTGAGTTGGGAAAAGATATGGAGGAACAGTCTAGGGTAGAGTCGGATGGTATGGAGGTGGAGTTGGAAGATAAGGAGGAATGAGACCTAGGGGGGGTAATGGTAGGAGAGATGGGGTGAGGGTTTAGGGAGGAGGAGGAAGAGATGTATGGATGGGAATGGATATAAGTGGAAGGTGAGGATTCTAAGGAAGAAGGAACTGGTAGTGTGGGGCTCATTGATAAGGAAGGAGATGGATGGTTTGAGGGTGGTAGTGATTGGTGAGAATGGATTAGAGCAGGTGAGTAGTGATTATGTGAATGATTTTGGTTGGAATGGGGTGTATTTATTATTGAGGATGAGTTGCGAGAGGTCGATGAGTCCCCGGAACACTGGGAGAACATCTGGGGACTTGGTATTATGCTAAGAGTTAGTGGTGGAGAGCTGTGAGATGGAGTATGTTTGACTGGTGTTGAGTGTTTAGGGTTCAAGAGAGAGGTGTGTTGTTTAGGAGGATTGTTCGTGTTATGTTCATTTAGTGTGTCGAAGGAGTTGTATAATGGGATGGGAGAAGATGAGAAGAAAGAACTAGAGAAAGGTAATTCTGCATAACTACTACTCCTGTTATTTTAGGTTTTATTTATTTTCTTTATGTATTTTAATGCATTGTAAGTGTGTATATTATTGTTAGAAAGTGCGGAAAGCACTTTTTATTAGCATTTGCATTGTTAATTGTAATTATTCAGATACCCAACAATCTAGAAGTTTACTCGATTTAGTCAACTTTGAAAAGACATTACCCTAACCTAACAACCTTACCTAACCTATCCTAGTATTATGGGTGGGGGCTGCCGCCCCCACACCCCCGCTGATTAGGTATTAAAACTATACAACATTGATGGGATAAAGTCTATGGTGTTTACTCTGCAATCTTCAGCTTTGGCTGTCGATAACAGGAAAGTACCATTAAAAATGTACCGACTTCTTGTAGGTTAAGCTCCACTCTGATTGGCTCCTAAACATCGGGGAGGAGCCTCCAAGGAGGCTAGAATGTAAACAAAGTGTCCTGGACTTGCTGTAAAAAAAATAACTCTGATAATGTTATAGGGGAGTGAAAATCAAATTGACAAAATAAAAAAAGTAGCACTTATCCGCACATCAGTAAGGTCCCCTGAGTAAGGTAAGAGCAAAACAAAATAATTCCACGAGACAGGAATTCCGTAATCGAGGAGTAGTTGTTCTGCAGAATAGCCGCACTGGGTTACAGAGAGGGCTAGTGTTGTTGTGTCATTGTATGTGCTTGGTGGTGTTTGAGCTAGTCTATATGTAACTGAATGTAGTGTCAAAACAAGGAGTGTAATTGTAATAATATGTGAGGTAATGTGTGAGGCTAATAAATGTGTTAGATGTAAAGACTTTACCTTATGTGAGGGTGAATATTTCCGGTGTTTGAGTGTTCTCGGCCATACTCGAACTGAGTTATTTTGGCCTGTCATGGTAGTTTGGGGTAGTTTCCAGTCAGGATTAATAACATACATTAAACAAGTATATTAAACAAAAATGCTAGCGTTGCTTAAGTCAAATGTTAAAAGGTCTAATTCTAAATTGTAAAGAAAGATTACAAAGCGTCAAGTTAAAAAAACGAATGTTAATGTTTGATTAAAAACCACTCAGCTGGACAAGGGGGCGGGGCGAGGCAGGGCGGGAAAAGGAGAGGGAGCAGCTGCGTCCACACTGTCTGGCAATTGGCACACAACTGTGAATAATTATGGTCAATAAAGAAAATTACTGAAACACTAAAGACACTGATTTGACCCCCCCCCCCCAGTAGCGAAGAACAACAGAGATGGCTGACTGTCCAAATACGCTCGGATAATTTTATGTTTTTCCTTCTGTCACTTAAACTACTTGGCCAAATCACTTGTAATTTGGTAAAGTGAGTGAGTATAGGTTGTACTTTAAGAGGTGTAAAGTATTTAAGTGTAAGAAGTGGATAAGATAGAGAAAATAGGAGGTTTTAAATAAGTAACCCTTCGACTCTGGAATGTTGTGACTGGAATCAGCTGATCTTAACCCGATGACGCATTGCTTTTCGGTTTTCTGGCTATTATTAGACGATTTTATTCAGTCTAGGAAGGATATGTGAAAGTCAGAGGGTCGATTGGGCTAGTCTTTACCCTATTAATTCCCACAGATCCTTCCTAAACTGTATAGGCTACAATCATCTAATGCTAGCCAGAATAAACTCAAATGCACCAGAATCTTTGAATATCCGTATTTGTAATTTTATCGCTTTTTGACGTTTTTATGTTCTTATTTTCGGTGTAGGCTATGGTCGATATCAGATGTAGCCTAAGTTGTTCTGCTTGTTCATTTGTAAAGCCTAATGTATGCAAATTGACAGTAGCCTAGGCTGATACAAGTTAGGCATTATCCTAAGGCATAGGCTAGGCTATACAAAATCTTAGAGTATGGAAGGTAGTTTGTCAATTGACCAATTTTAATTTAAGACTAGGCCTATTACATTATTTTGACAATGCTTAGGCTAGGCCTAATTTTGTGTTTTCAAGAAAACGGTCACACAGACCAGCGTTAGGCCTATTACGGATGATTTTCAGCCCTAAATTTCAGAATAGCCTAGCCTGGGGTAAAAGTTAATCAACAACCATTTAAGAGTTTTTCAGGTAGGCCTAATTTATTGTTGTTTTTTATTATTTATTTGATATAGGCTACAGTGTTGTTGGAAAAACTAAATAAGATGGTCACCAATTTTACCATGTTTTTTTTAATTTTTCCCTGTTAGTTTTCATCAATATACAGTCTGACCTGCCAATACGCGAGCTTTTAATACGCGATTCACCTTATACGCGAGGAGGGGGTCGAATCATACCCAAAACTTTCAAAACGCGTGATGTACCTTTAAAACGCGAATCCGGGGCCGATATAAGGGCAATTCCGGGGAGTTCAGCTAATACGCGAGGCCCCCCACCATTCCGCACATCCATCTGCGCAGGGACGCCAGGGCAGGGCATTGTGGGATACGCCAGTCTACCCTCAGTCCACGCTCGCGCAACAGCAGTCCGACTCGTGTGCAGTGATATAGTTTTTTGCCCCCATCATCATGCCCCCTCGCAAGAACAAACTTATCACCCACCAGATGAAGCTGGAGGTCATCAAAAGAAAAGGAAAAGGAGAAGGAAACTCAGCCATCGGTCGAGCAATGGGTTTAGCGGAATCGACAGTTAGAACGATCTGGGCTAACCGAGAAAAGATCAACACCATCGTGAAGTCCTATGGTGCTGCCATGATGGACCAACGTTGCAGGAGCAACAATCCAGCTATGGTGGTCATGGAGCGATACCTGGCAGCATTCCTAGCCCGCAAACACCGTGAGCAAGTCCCGGTGGATAAGGCCTATATCAAACAGCAGGCTAAACTCTTCTACACCACCGCAAGTGCTAGGACAAAGTCTGGCTAGAATTTTAATTTTAAGGCATCCAACGGTTGGCTCCATGGCTTCATGAAACGGAAGGACCTAAGGAACATCAAGGTGTCCGGAGAACGTGGGTCTGCAGATGTGGTGGCAGCCAACACATTTCCTGGGGTGTTGAAGACCATAATCGAGGATGGTGGCTACACAAAGGATCAGATTTATAATGTGGATGAAAGTGGCTTGCAATACAAGTGTATGCCAAAATCTACATATCTTGCCAAATCTGTGAAACAGGCAAAGGGCCGCAAGATAGACAAGTCAAGGTTCACTGTCATGTTTACTGTGAACCTTTCCGGCAGCCACAAGATGCGGCCTGTAGTGGTGCACACAGCTGCCCACCCTAGATGTTACAAGAACCTGCGCGACATGAATGACACTGGAACTTATTGGTACAAGAGCGCTAATGGGTGGATGACTAGTGCCATTATGTCTGACTGGCTTGTCAAGCAATTTGTTCCTGACGCCCGCCTCAAATGCCAACAACTAGGCCTACCTTTCAAGGCCCTGTTATTGATGGACAACGCCCCTTGCCACCCACACTATTTAGAGACTCTACATCCCGACGTACAGATTGTTTTCATGCCACCAAAAACAACATCTCTCATACAGCCACTGGACCAAGAAGTCATATCGAATGTGAAGCTCTTTTACCAGACACGACTCTACAATTATCTACGCCAGAAGACAGAGAGCAATGAAGAGATTTTGGCTATGCAGCAGGAGTTCGCATCATCGTCTGATAAGGAGCAGGCACCCCAGGCAGAGGCACCCCAGGCAGCGGCACCCCAGGCAGCGGCAGCAGAGGCACCCCAGGCAGCGGCACCCCAGGCACCACAGGCAGAGGCAGAGATGACCGTGACACACTTCTGGCGTGTTTTTACCATCAAATACGCAATCGACTTCCTTCTTCTAGCATGGGCTGATATAAATGATGCCACAATTAATCATGCCTGGCGAGCACTTACTCCTCATTTATGTGCTCCCAAGGCCAACAAAGTCCAGTCAGTCACCGAGGCAGAGGCAGAGGCAGTTCAAGCGGCCCGCGCAGTGGCTGGTTTCGGGGCAGTGACAGCCGAGGAGATTCGTGAGGTTATTGAGGCAGGTGAACAACAGACTCAAGGTGACACAATTGAGCAGATTGATGCCGAAGATCAAGCACATCAAGCACGACAACCGAACAACGACGTTGAACCAGCCCCTGCACCTGCTAACATGGATCTGTCTGTAGGTAAACTGAGCGAAATCTTGGCTTTAGTTGACCAACTCAAGGAAGGATTTCGGTCGGTGGAGCAGTGCCCTGTGAGAACACATGAAGTCTTGCTGGGCGTTGACAGTGTTTTCCGCTTTTATTCTGACAAACATCATCAGGAAGTCAACAAGAGGAGACAAACTTTAATGACAAGATTCCTTGCCCGCCAAGAACCTCAACAAGAAGATGATGACGAACCCCAACCTTCGACCTCGGCAGGCTCGGCTGCTCAGGTTGACATGCCCGACGATGATTTTGGTGGCTTCATGAGGGAGGTTCAGGTGGAACAAAGGCGCCTGGCCCTCAACAGAGTGCTAGATGCCAGGGATAGTTCGTCGGACGATGATGGGGCCGGGGCCGGGGCTGGGGCCGGGGCCGGGGCACATTAGCTGAACTCGCCCTGCCTCGGAGGGGGCCTGCCTCGGAGCCCCCACCCTTCATATCTACAGTTACTGTTAATTTTAAGGTGAGTTTATTATTATTGTTATATTTTCTTATGATTTGGATGTTTATGTATACATATATGTACCTTTTGTGGCAATTGACGGAGATAAATAGGCCTAAAGTAGACAACTTGGAGTCAGTGCCGCCCATATCGATTTATTCCCATATAATACTCTATTGCTAATACGCGAATTTTCATTCCGCGCCCTCGCGTGTCGCCCATATTCTCGCGTATTGGCAGGCCAGACTGTATAGTGTTTGGAAATACGTAATTACAACCCTCGGCGAAACCGTTTTCCCCATTATACAACGATCTTAAGACACGCCGCCCGATAGTGGGGAGGGCTATGAAGTACAGGGAAAATGAGGGGTTAAATGCGTAAAACGGCGATTAAAACGTATTTTAGCAAAACTTGGCTTGGGTTTTAAGGAATTTCAAAGGCCTAAAACCCAATATTTCGAAAACCCGAGCCAAGTTTTGGCCAAAGCTGGCTCGGATTTTGAGAGTTTGTAGACCAAAAAATTACAGTAACCTCATTTAGAAATTTGGCTCAGGTTTCCCGAAATTGCAAAGCCATAAAACCCGAATTTTGGAAAACCCGAGCCAAGTTTTGGCAAACCTTGGCTCGGATTTTGCGAGTTTTAAGAGTAAACAAATTACAGTAACCTAATTTATAATTTTGGCTCATGTTTCCCTAAATTGCAAACCCCCAAAAGCATAATTTTGTAAAACCCGAGCCAATTTTTGGCAAAACTTGGATCGTATTTTGAGAATCGAAAAAGACTAACGAAATGTCGGAAATCGGCTCCTGATTTCCCTAATTGCAAAGCCATATAACCAGATTTATCGAAAACGTAGCACTTATTTAAATCATAAATATCCAGTAACATAGACCTAGAACATTGGATACAAGCCTAATCCACACCTAACGCCTACAATGTGTCCGTAGTACCTAGTAGGCCTACGTGGGATACAACATGGCGGTTGGGCTGCCGCCCATTTAGCACCGGTATTCAGGCGTATCTGTAAATACTACCGCAACTACAAATCTTGTTTGTGAGACCTAGTATATATGGTAACATTCAAGGAGACTACAGCAGGACTCTTCTTCTTACCTCTGAACAGGTATAGGCTATCCTAGTGTTTACTAGCCTATACCCTTTGAAAGGACATTAGCCTAACCTAACAACCTTACCTAACCTATCCTAGTATTATAGGTGGGGCTGCCGCCCTCACACCCCCGCTATTTGACATCTTTGACAGATTGTTGGTGTATCTTTCTGTGAAATCGGGTTTTTTCACATCACATCAGTAGGCAAGCACCCATGTTCAGTAGGTATATCCCTAGTAACCCCTACAAATATTAAAGCGTATAATAGCGTACCTTATTGAGATGAAGTTGAGGGAGTAGGTGATGAGGTCCGTGACGAAGCCCATCCACGTCTCCGACGAGGAGGTCGGCCACGTCTACCTCTTGCACGGCAACCCCCACGTCTTGGTAAAGAAGTCGAGGGATAGGCATGTTGAGGTGAAGAGGTCGAGGGAGCTGCTGGTGGAGGTGAAGAGGTCGATGGGCAGGTACGTGGAGGAGACGAGTCAGGTCGTGGGCGTTTTGCGGTGTTAGACGGTGGAGAGGTTGATGCAGCACGTTGTTGATGGTGTAAATTCAATTCAATTCAATTCAAATATATTTATTTAGCCTTCAGATATACAATAAGTTCAGAATTTAAATACATGGAAGTCAACTGGCCAAGCCTTATGAGAGAAAACTCTCTTTAAGGCACCTTGATTTAACCCGAATTAATTTACATTTTTACATACATAATAATATATACTCTTTCAATTCGCACCCATAAACTTACACCACATAAACTTACACCACATAAACTTACACCACATAAACTTACACCACATAAACTTACACCACATAAACTTACACCACATAAACATACTCGGCACAAAAGTAACTTACAATTTGACGGATGTTTTAATATTTACTCAATAAAAATGATATGAGGGACATCTTAAAACTAGACAGGGAGGGTTTATCCAGAATATGCCGAGGCAGTGCATTCCAGACCTTTACACCATGATAATGAATCGATTTTTGAGATTGATTTGATGCCAATAATGGAATTTCTAAATCTCTTGTGTTTCTTAAGGTATGTCTTTCATTTAAACGAAAATTAAATATATTTATGGGATTGTAATTATTAATGGCTTTATAAACAAAGATAGCAGTGCAATATATGTTTATGTCTTCCCATTTTAAAAGCCTTAGAGATTTAAATAATTCATTTGTGTGATCATATTTTCTTTTGAAAGTGATTGTCCTAATAATTTTCTTTTGCGGTAGTTTGACTCTCTCTATCTTAGTTTTACCTGCGGTTGCCCAAACTGTGTGACAGTATGAAAAGTAAGGGTACACCAAGGAGTAGTAAAGTTGTTTAAGTACTTCCGAAGGAAAGCAGTTACGAGTTAGATATAATATACCACATTGTTTATTTATCTTGTTTGTTAATGTTTGTATATGTGACTGCCAAGTCAATTGCCTATCCACTACAACACCAAGAAATGTTATATTTTTGTTCTTCTATTAACATTGAATTTCCCATTTAATGGAATCTACATTTGGAGGAACATTCTTTTTTCTGTGATGAATAATATATTTTGTTTTGTCGATATTTAAGGTTAGCTTATTTGCGGTCATCCAACAATAGACATTATTTAGTTCATTATTCACTGATTGCGCTAGAGTATTTAGATTGCTGTGACTAGCATAAAGTGTTGTATCGTCTGCAAACATAATTGTTTTAAATAGTACATTTGTGTTAATTAAATCATTCACATATATAATAAACAATAATGGGCCCAGCATGGACCCCTGTGGTACTCCAGAGGCTAAAGATTGTTCACTAGATTTAATATTATTATATTCTACATATTGTTTACGGTCCTTAAGGTAAGATTCAAACCACCTGAATGTAGTATTTCTTATACCATAATGTTTGAGTTTCTCTAATAGAATGTGGTGGTCAACTGTGTCAAAGGCTTTTGACAGATCTAAAAATACACTAATTGTAAACAGTCTATCATCAAAGGCTGCAAGTACGTCATTACTAAATTTTATTAGCGCAGTTTCCGTTGATTTTCCACACCTAAATCCATACTGGGCATCAGAAATTATACGGTTCGATAAACAAAATTCATTTAGTCTATTATACATTAGTTTCTCTAATATTTTGCTCATAACAGGTAAAACTGATATGGGCCGGTGATTATTAAATAGCGTCGTATCCCCAGATTTATATATTGGTAACACCTTCGCAATTTTAAGATGATCGGGAAAAATACCCGTGAAAAAGGACATATTACAGAGGTATAAAACAACATGTGACATAGAAGGCATCACGATTCGTAATATTTTTATAGGTATCCCATCACAGCCTGGAGAGGAATCCCGCAGTTGGCTAACTGTATTTAGTAATTCTTCTGTAGTAACTGGAGGCATTAAGAATGTTGGTGCTTGTGGATTAGTTAAGTATGAATTAAAGGAAACATTTGACTCTCTGATGTTTTCAGCTAGATTTTTCCCGACTTTGACAAAGTATGAATTAAACTGGTGTGCTATTACATCTGGTTCTTTAATTTCATTGTTGTTATGAATAAATGTATCACTTAATTTGCTGTATTTGTGTCTTCCTAGAACTGAGTTAATTATATTCCAAGACTTTTTACCGTCACCAGCAGCTTCTTCCAACTTTTGTTTATGGTAGTTTCCTTTGGCTGTTCGTATAGAGGTCGTAACTTGATTACGAAGCCTACGGTATCTCTCTCCAAACGTGATGGCATATTTTTTCGCTAATTTATTTTTGTCTTTGATCATCTCTTGTATTTCCGGTGTTATATAAGGCTTATATAGATGATTTACCTTAATTCGTTTTGTAATAATAGGAAAATGTTTGTTAAACAAAGCTGTAAATATTGTCATAAGATTACTATATATTACATTGGGGTTATTTGAACTATAAACTATTTCCCATGAAACCTCTTCTATTTCTTCTTTAAATTGGTTAATGTTATCAGTACTGTAGTTTCTATAGGTAATATCTTGTTCTTCTTTTTCAGCTTGTTCTAGTGATGATTTTGTACTAGTATGGAAACATGCAAATACTGGAAAGTGATCTGTTATTCTAGAATAAACTATGCCACTCATTATGTGCTGGCTGAAATTGTTTGACCATAGTTGGTCTATAATAGTAGCCGTTGTTGACGTCACTCTTGTAGGTTTAATAATTGAATTAAAGAACAATTTTGAATGAGATAGGGAAATGAAATTGTCTACACAATTATAATTTGTGCTCTTCAATAAGTCAAGGTTATAATCACCTGCAATATAACACAGTTTATCCTCTTCACTCACCTTTGAAAGAATAGTGTTATATTTATCTAAAAAACTACCAAAATCAGTATGGGGCCTTCTGTATATAATACCAACAACAATATTTTTTGAATCCTTATTATGAATTTCAATGAACACAGTTTCAATGCTATCGTACTAAAAAGTTAAAGGAGGAACGTGAGGGTCCTGAGGCTGAGGTGTCAGACTGTGGGGATCCAGGGCTGGGACACTGTGGCGGATCACGTCTCCGACGAGAAGGTCGGCCACGTCGACCTCTTGAACGGCGACCAGAGGTGGATGGACCTGCACGTTGAGGTGAATGTGTTATTGCAGACGATGATGTAGGAGACTGTACAGCATCGGCAGGCCTGGAGTCGTCAGCAGCATCCGAATCCCCACAGTCAGAATCCCGAATGTCCAACTCAGAGTCAGGCTCCAGAGGCAAAGGTGGAGGTATGTCAGACCGAGGCGTATATAATGTTGCAGCCTGAACGAGAAAAGCGTGTAGAGCTATGCGGCGGGTGACTGACTTGAGGAAGAGGTATCTTGCGAGATATTGGTGAAGGAAATGGGGACGGATTCCAGGCTTCTTGATGTACTCCTTCACGGCCCTCCACAGCCGCTCTACTGTTTGTGTGTGAATATTTTTATTGGTGGGATTTATGAAGTTCACTTTATGGTTGACAGTGCCATGCTCGTAGCCGTGCTTACTGACGCTGCTGTATGCCTTCCAACAATCCAAGTAAATAATTGAGCCTGGCAATATATATTTATTAATTAAAGGCAGCAACACGTCTCGGCTACGAGGGAGAGGGTCATAGTTGTCATCAATGAGCGGCACCACAAATCTTTTTCCCGACACCCGCTCAATTCCACCAAACAACCAGTACTGTTTTTCCCCAATTCTCTGCCAACATGAAATTTCGCCTTAATAATAAATGTTTCGTCTATTTCAACTACGATGTTGGGACCACCAATCGGTTGTTGGTTATCAAACCACCAACTAGTGACCTCCGAGCAAAAACTTCTCCAGTCAACACTGTTGGGGTACTATATGCCAAGGTTCATTATCGCCTCCCAGTGTCGGAATTTTTTTTTAACCACAAATTGATTAACCCGAGAATTTGCCATGGTTCTATATGAGCTTGATCTAAAAATGTGCCTTTTTATGAGAAGTGAGGAACCCACAGTCACGGCGGGTGGTTGTTTTCTCTAAGAACCAGTAGTTACCGCAATGCCACTGTTCTAAGGGCTCATAAAAATAACAGGCTTCACCACACCTCTTATACGTCACATCACTCAGCAAACACCCATGTTCTGTGAATACTTTCAGGGCAGCAGTATTATTACGAGTAGTGTCTACAATAATAGAGTGTGGCAGAGGTGAACATCCTTTGCAGTTCAACGCCATGACTCGACTGTCAATTTTCAGGTATATAAAGGTGGGTATCTGTGATTGGTCGATTGCAATGACGTAATCAACATATTATACCTCAGTGATTGGCTCCCGAAGGTATGCGTGACAAGAGCGTGACGTAGCATATATGACGTGTTCACCAAAAAAACAATAGGAACCCACTAGTGTCTCGTGATGTGATGCGCAAAGCTGTGAAATGAACACCTGTAGTTTTGACAGAGATGGGCAGGTGGATTTAGTGTTGACTAAAAAGCTGGTGGACAGACCTCGGGAGACAGGTGAAAATGGCGTGTGTACGAATCGGTGCCGTCTATAGGAAGGGCTTGACAACCATGTTACGAAAAATTTCCATTTTAGTACCATATATTTTTTATTAGGTTTTGCCGAGGCTTAAAACATATTTTCATATTATGTTTAGAGCATATCAAATCCATATTTGTTTTCAAATATTGCAAAATAATTGGTGAACAACTTATTTAGTTATACTGTGTTGTTTAATACCGAGGACCGTCGCTGCGTCGCATTTTAGTATTTTCAACATTAACCTAACCTAACCTAACCGAAAACTAACCTGTCTCTGCGACGGTCTAAACCCAGCTCACGTTCCCGGTTTATGGGTGCACGACGGTCTAAACCCAGCTCACGTTCCCTGTTTATGGGTTCGCGACGGTCTAAATCCAGCTCACGTTCCCTATGTTATGGGTGAACAATCCAACAGTTTCTCGTATTTCACTTATAGTGATTTTGCGATGGTAATTACATAGGCCTATACACCAACAAAGTATCGTTCATGGAAGTGATAAAACACTGATAATCATCGATGGGGCCTACCCTAGCCTAGGCCTATAGGCCGGTATCTGGACACTTCGAGCGAATTCATATTAGAAAACGTAGGCGCATTCGCGCGAAGACACATACAAGCGAATTGTTATGGTCTCTATTATATTTACGAAAACGGCAGGTATTGAATACGGTACTATTATCTTGGGGAAGGATGTAGTTACCGGGTGTACCACTACCGACGTCGAACATAAATCATCTATAAATACTTATAATAAAATAAATACTTATAAATCTATAATACTAGGTTAGGTTAGGTTAGGTTGTTTGGTTAGGGTAATGTATTTTTGTATCAAAAGGCAGTCAAAATAGACCGGGAACATGATGGTGAGCGTCCGCGTAGTGTAAACAAGACGGGCGGTACACCTGGTAACTACATTCTTGTCCACGATTGCAAAGGTCTGACGCCTACTCCGCCGTCATGTTTACATTTGTCGATCGCCGTGGTTAAGTTCGCGTCTATTTTGACATCAATTTTTTAGGTAATTTGCTCCCTGCTGGCAATATATATGATGATGACAATATGTCATGGGGGGGTGAGTGGGGCAAAGCCCCCCCTTACATATTATTGTATCCAAAGGCAGTCAAAATAGACGGGAACATGATGGCAAAGGTCCGACTCCACTACGCGTAGTGTAAACAATGATGGCATTACGCCCGCACTTAACATTCTTGCCTATAATAATTATGTATTAGGCTAAGCCTATCTGTATATTAAAAATGTACAGTATTCTGGAAGTTTAGTATGATATCAGTAATAATGCCTGCAAGTGTAGGCTACCGGTATTCTTGAAAATTACCCTTAGAGAAGAAATGGCCTTCCTTCCTAACCCATCTTTTTATTGTTGAACATAGCCTAATTTTTTAAACGAACTCCATATTGGCTACCATATGTGTACAAAATTAACCCCTTCACCACCATTACATAATATGCATCATATTCTGGTTACCATTTGATGATTTTCTTTAGTTTTTAATATAACTATATGATTCAAAGGGGTAGGCCTAAATACGATCTCAATTAACCCTCTTAGTAACATAGCTCCTTAAACTGCATAAAATCATCTAATATTAGCCAGAATCAAAGGTCAAAAGGCGCCATGGTGCTGAAGGGGTTGAGAAGTGTTACGGTTGGTGAGCGTCTGAGAAAGTGTTCCAAGGTTCTTTGTGGTGAGAAAATAAGGTAGCATTCAAGGAGACTACAGCAGGACTTACCTCTGACCGGGTATAGGCTGTCCTAGTGTTTACTATGCCCCTTTGAAAGGACATTAGTATAACCTAACAACCTTACCTAACCTATCCTAGTATTATGGGTGCCCCACACCCCCGCTGTTTGACATCTTTGACTTAGATTTTTGGTGTATTTGTCTGTGAAGTGGGTATTTTTTCAATTTGTCGATAACGAAAATCCTCCATACGGACTATAGGCCTATGGAGAAAAATATGGCGAATCTATTGGTACCTATTTTCCCTAATAAATTGTTTGGGATGGATGTAGATTCCGGGCGTACGGTCGTCATTGTTTACATAGGGCGATCGCCGCGGTTAACTTTGCGTCTATTTTGACGGCGATTTTTTCGGTTATATGCCCCCTGCTGGCAATATATATGAGGATGACAATATGGCATGGGGGGGTTGAAGGGGGCTAAGGCCCCCTCAACATATTATTGTATCCAAAGACAGTCAAAATAGACGGGAACATGATGGCAAGCGTCCCGACGCCGGTCCGCGTAGTGTACACAAGGCTGGCGGTACGCCCGAACTCTACATTCTACCCAATTGTTTCACATAATGCTGCAGTAGTGTCGTTTAAAATAACCGAACATAATACATTCCCTGGAAGTAGTGAAGCAGGAGGTATGATAACTTTCACACTACAGTATCTTTTATCATACTGTATTAATATATATTAATCTGAATCAGGGTGTCAAACGAAAGCCGAGTCCATTATTCATTGTCTTTATTATTGTACTGTATATGCAAAAATACTATCTTGGATTATAGTTCAAATTATGTCTTTGGAAGTGATAAAATGGCGAAAAACAATGCTATTTATTGATAATTGTCTTGCATTCCTTCTCATATTCATTCTAGTCTTAAAAGAAAATTACTACGGTTTGACACCCTGATCTGAATATATTATTTAGTTAGTCAGTAGCTAGCCCTTACTCTCACAAGGGGTAGGGAGGATCAGCAAGAGACGAGAAAGGAAAAAGAAGTGACAGGAGAAGAACACATAGGCTATACAGTAACAGTTCGCCCACAAAAAGCAAGCACACAAGCATTCAGAAGCTCCAATCACTCATCAGCCCTCAAAATAATAGCTTCACCTGAAATTTTTTATTATACCGGTAATGAATAACTGAATCGTTTAGCAGCTGAAATCTCGATACTGAAACTACTGTGTCTCTACTCAGGGTGTCAAACGAAAGCAGAGTCCATTATTTTTAGTCTATATTATTGTTTATGAAAAGATATGATTATGGTTTATAGTTCAAATTATGTCTTTAGAAGTGGTAAAATGATCAAAACAATGTTATTTCATGTTAATGTCTGTATTCCTTCTCATATTGTCTTTGGAAGTGATAAAATGGCCAAAACAATGCTATCTCGTGTTAATGTTCTTGCATTCCTTCTCATATTGTCTGGAAGTGATCCGAGTGGATGGGACTGATTAGCCTTGATTGTCAACTCATCTAGGGGAGACAACCTTATACAAATCTGGGTGGATGGAACTCGTCAGCCTTGGTCGGCAACCTGTCTAGGGGAGTAAACCTGATACAAATCCGTACTGCTTATCTAAGTGTAAGGCAGGTTAGTGGATGAACTAGCCAAAAACCACTGTAGAAAAATAGTGCTAACAAGATACATAGAGGGCCTCGGAGTCGCACGGATCCTAAAATGAGTGGTCAATCCTGTAAGTCCTTCAGTAAACTGGCTCGGGTTGCCCCTATTACAGGGAATAGGTGAGCTTGGGGGCATTTCTGTGTATGGCCACCCTCATTAAGGGAGGTGCGCGTAGAGGTGGACCTAGACTGACGTGGGCTCGGGTACTCCGGTTCGATCTCAAAATAAAGAACTTGACAACAGAGGCAGCCCTTAACAGGGCCGCCTGGAAAGCCGCCATTTAGGACGTGAGACTGTAACCACATTCTCTGTGGACAAACCGGCCTTTAAACTTGTATGTATTAAGGGGACAGTGGCTGTTTGTTTGGTCTATTAATTCATATATATAATTTTTTAGTTTCCTCCCTAGACCTCCAAGATTGAGTTGTACTTTTTTCGGTAGAAAAATGTTGCGGCCAAAGGCCGATTCCTCCTAAAATTACAGGCTCGCTATCACTCGCCAGGAAAAATTTGACACCTAAATGGCACGAAGGGTCCTAATATTGACAAAGAAAAAGAAATGGGGTGAAATGTCATAAAATCTCCAAACTAATGGAACAAACTTCTTAAAATTTCAAAACTAGTGGGGCTAAACAATAGGGAGAAGGGGGTCCATAAAAACTATCTGTCTACCCTTAAGGGGAGTAAGGCGTCCGGCAATAGATAGATAGATACAACTGCAATATCATGTTAATTTGTTTGAAGTCCTTCTAAATTAATTCAAGTCTCCAAACCAAATTATTCCGGTTTGACACCTGCGTAAACTTCACTTAGGCCTAATTGTCTTGCTTTTGTCACGTTTAACCCCTTCTGTACAGTGTACCGGCAAAGTCTTCTTAAATTTAATCTGGCTACTATTAGACAATTGTATTTAGTTTTAAAGGGCCTCCAGCAACTATCTTACTTAACCCTTCTTACTTCCACAGATCCTTATTAACCCAAAGACTGTTTAGTATTCATAAATAAAGTTATCTCAAACTCATAATTACCTCTCCAAAATTAATTTTCTGTCCACAGCTAACTCAAGACAACTGCAGAGGGTGAAATAATTAAACTAAAGGCTTATAAACACCCTTCATGGTCACAAAGGCTTTAAATTATCCCTGTAAGGACACATTCACGTCCTGCAGTGCGCGAAAGGGTTAAACTTCCCAAAATGTTCTAAATATAGGTAGAATACAATATAAAAGATGTCACCAGTACAGAAGGGGTTACAGTGAGGATCATCAAACATACTATACGGTACAGTACCGGTACCGTTATTGGACCTATGCAAAATAATTACCTAGCTCTATTTCTACCCCCCCCCCCCCCCCCCCCCCGCCCCCGCCCCACACACACTAGACTACAGTACTTGTCACCAGCGTGTCAAACCAGACCAATTTTGTTTGAATATGAAGGAATACATAAAACAAAATATGAAGTAGCATTGTTTTGGCCATTTTTTCACTTCCAAAGACAATATAAGAAGTAATACATGAACATTAACATGAAGTAGCATTGTTTTGGCCATTTTATCACTTCCAAAGACAATATAAGAAGGAATACTTGAACATTAACATGAAGTAGCATTGTTTTGGCCATTTTATCACTTCCAAAGACAATATAAGAAGTAATACATGAACATTAACATTAAGTAGCATTGTTTTGGCCATTTCATCACTTCCAAAGACAATATAAGAAGGAATACTTGAACATTAACATGAAGTAGCATTGTTTTGGCCATTTTATCACTTCCAAAGACAATACAAGAAGGAATACATGAACATTAACATGAAGTAGCATTGTTTTGGCCATTTTATCACTTCCAAAGACAATACAAGAAGTAATACTTGAACATTAACATGAAGTAGCATTGTTTTGGCCATTTTATCACTTCCAAAGACAATATAAGAATGAATACTTGAACATTAACATGAAGTAGCATTGTTTTGGCCATTTTATCACTTCCAAAGACAATATAAGAAGGAATACTTGAACATTAACATGACGTAGCATTGTTTTGGCCATTTTATCACTTCCAAAGACAATATAAGAAGTAATACATGAACATTAACATGAAGTAGCATTGTTTTGGCCATTTTATCACTTCCAAAGACAATATAAGAAGGAATACTTGAACATTAACATGAAGTAGCATTGTTTTGGCCATTTTATCACTTCCAAAGACAATACAAGAAGTAATACTTGAACATTAACATGAAGTAGCATTGTTTTGGCCATTTTATCACTTCCAAAGACAATATAAGAAGGAATACTTGAACATTAACATGAAGTAGCATTGTTTTGGCCATTTGATCACTTCCAAAGACAATACAAGAAGGAATACATGAACATTAACATGAAGTAGCATTGTTTTGGCCATTTTATCACTTCCAAAGACAATACAAGAAGTAATACTTGAACATTAACATGAAGTAGCATTGTTTTGGCCATTTTATCACTTCCAAAGACAATATAAGAAGGAATACTTGAACATTAACATGAAGTAGCATTGTTTTGTCCATTTTATCACTTCCAAAGACAATATAAGCAGTAATACATGAACATTAACATGAAGTAGCATTGTTTTGGCCATTTTATCACTTCCAAAGACAATATAAGAAGGAATACTTGAACATTAACATGAAGTAGCATTGTTTTGGCCATTTTATCACTTCCAAAGACAATACAAGAAGGAATACATGAACATTAACATGAAGTAGCATTGTTTTGGCCATTTTATGACTTCTAAAGACAATACAAGAAGTAATACTTGAACATTAACATGAAGTAGCATTGTTTTGGCCATTTTATCACTTCCAAAGACAATATAAGAAGGAATACTTGAACATTAACATGAAGTAGCATTGTTTTGTCCATTTTATCACTTCCAAAGACAATATAAGAAGTAATACATGAACATTAACATGAAGTAGTATTGTTTTGGCCATTTTATCACTTCCAAAGACAATATAAGAAGGAATACTTGAACATTAACATGAAGTAGCATTGTTTTGGCCATTTTATCACTTCCAAAGACAATACAAGAAGTAATACTTGAACATTAACATGAAGTAGCATTGTTTTGGCCATTTTATCACTTCCAAAGACAATATAAGAAGGAATACTTGAACATTAACATGAAGTAGCATTGTTTTGGCCATTTTATCACTTCCAAAGACAATACAAGAAGGAATAAATGAACATTAACATGAAGTAGCATTGTTTTGGCCATTTTATCACTTCCAAAGCCAATATAAGAAGTAATACATGAACATTAACATGAAGTAGCATTGTTTTAGCCATTTTATCACTTCCAAAGACAATATAAGAAGGAATACTTGAACATTAACATGAAGTAGCATTGTTTTGGCCATTTTATCACTTCCAAAGACAATACAAGAAGGAATACATGAACATTAACATGAAGTAGCATTGTTTTGGCCATTTTATCACTTCCAAAGACAATACAAGAAGTAATACTTGAACATTAACATGAAGTAGCATTGTTTTGGCCATTTTATCACTTCCAAAGACAATATAAGAAGGAATACTTGAACATTAACATGAAGTAGCATTGTTTTGGCCATTTTATCACTTCCAAAGACAATACAAGAAGGAATACTTGAACATTAACATGAAGTAGCATTGTTTTGGCCATTTTATCACTTCCAAAGACAATACAAGAAGTAATACTTGAACATTAACATGAAGTAGCATTGTTTTGGCCATTTTATCACTTCCAAAGATAATATAAGAAGGAATACTTGAACATTAACATGAAGTAGCATTGTTTTGGCCATTTTATCACTTCCAAAGACAATACAAGAAGGAATACTTGAACATTAACATGAAGTAGCATTGTTTTGGCCATTTTATCACTTCCAAAGACAATACAAGAAGTAATACTTGAACATTAACATGAAGTAGCATTGTTTTGGCCATTTTATCACTTCCAAAGACAATATAAGAAGGAATACTTGAGCATTAACAAGAAGTAGCATTGTTTTAGCCATTTTATCACTTCCAAAGACATAATTTGAAGTATAAATCATAATTTCACCTTTACAGATACACAAATAAAGACTATAAAGAATGGACTCAGCTTTTGTTTGACACCCTGGACACGTGGGAGAATGGATGATCAGAAATGGGTGAAGAAATGCCGAACTTTGAACGTGGGGGGAGCTGCGCGTAGGGGTAGACCTAGAATGACGTGGGATCAGGTACTCAGGTCCGATCTCAAAATAGAGAACTTAACAGCTGCCATTTAGGATGTGAGACTGTAACCACATTCTCTGTTGACAAAACGGATGATGATCATGTGAATTTGCAAACTAGCCTTCTGAGCAAGGCCCCTAGAGTACCTGTAGCCTTCTGAAGGGTACCTAAGCTTAAATCACATGTTTTTTTTTTTTTTAAAGTTTTGGCCTTAAAATATACATAATGGCCTAGGTCTAATTGGGAAAACAAGTTGTTTGGTATACTGTAATACAATATACAGTACCGGTACCAGGTAATTAAAACAAGTTGTTTGGTATACTGTAATACAATATACAGTACCGGTACCAGGTAATTAAAACAAGTTGTTTGGTATACTGTAATACAATATACAGTACCGGTACCAGGTAATTAAAACAAGTTGTTTGGTATACTGTAATACAATATACAGTACCGGTACCAGGTAATTAAAACAAGTTGTTTGGTATACTGTAATACAATATACAGTACCGGTACCAGGTAATTAAAACAAGTTGTTTGGTATACTGTAATATAATATACAGTACCGGTACCAGGTAATTAAAACAAGTTGTTTGGTATACTGTAATACAGTATACAGTACCGGTACCAGGTAATTAAAACAAGTTGTTTGGTATACTGTAATACAATATACAGTACCGGTACCAGGTAATTAAAACAAGTTGTTTGGTATACTGTAATATAATATACAGTACCGGTACCAGGTAATTAAAACAAGTTGTTTGGTATACTGTAATACAGTATACAGTACCGGTACCAGGTAATTAAAATACAAAGGCTAGAATCTAAATACCAATACAAAAGGCGCTTCTGTGTGGTCCCCCAAATCATGAGTTAAGGGGGTAGTGCTTATTTTGTTGTCTATATACAGTATATAATTATTGATTTACTTTTTAGTTTGTTCCCATGACCTCCATCAAGCTTAAAGAAAACACCCCCTAGATAAATTTGTACATTTTTCGATAGAAATTTTTTCCTTTTAAATTACACTCACTCGCTCGCCAAGAAAATTTACACCTAAATGACATGAAAAGTCTAAATACTGACGAAGAAATGGGGTGAAAGGTCCCCAAATCGCCAAACTAACGGAACGAACGTCTTAGCATCTTTAACAAATATGTTAAACATGAGGGAGCAGGGGGTCCAGAAAAAACGACTACCTCCCCCTTAAGTCTATATATCTAATAATAATAACAATAATAATAAGCATGTTACTTATTTCTCATAAGCGCCAATTTTTCCGAAGAATTCACTAGCGCTCGGAAAGAGAAAGAAAAAAGAACAAAATCAATGCATCAAAAGAAAGCTTATATACAACACACATTTAAAATTCACTAGTGGTGGCAAAATAGCCTAAACTCTATAGCCATCTGTCATGACACCTCTCTCAAGACCATAGCTTCTCTCAAAGAGAAAAGTCTTAAGTTGTCTCTTGACGCATTCAACAGAACTCAGTTGTCTCATGGACAGCGGCAACCTGTTAAACAACCTCGGAGCCATGTAGGAGAATGACCTCTCAAAGAAAGAAGACTGCTGGAAAGCCCTTGGTTCATTAAGACGAAAAGGGTCATTGTCATGACGCACAACTACACCATGGTGTGCCGGTGGACTCCTGAGCAGCTCCGCAAGGTACCTAGGCTCACCAAATTTGAGAAACTTAAAAGTCACTAAACACAACTTAAATTCTATTCTTGCTCTTACTGGCAGCCAGTGCAGTTCTATGTGAAGAGATGTAGTAGGAGTTCTAGGTGGAACACCAAAAATTAGTCTTGCGGCCCTGTTAAGAACAGACTGAACTTTCTTTAAAATATAATTTGGAAGACCCACCAACAGGGCATTGCAATAATCAACACGAGAGAAGACCAATGAGTGAACCAACGTCAGGAGGCAACGTCTGGTTATAAACGGCTTCACCAAATAGAGATTTCTGATGTGCAAGTAACAACTTTTAACTATCTGGTTTCCATGCTCTTTGAAATCTAATCGGGAGTTCACATATACACCCAGATTTCGAACAGAGTTGACCGGTCGCAGGTGAGATCCACCCACATTGATGGAGAGGACACCTACTATATCATCAGCTCTTCTATTTCCTTGGATGATGAGAATACCAGTTTTACCATCATTTAGTTTAAGTTTTCTCGCTCTCATCCACTTCTTGATATCAGACATCAACAATTCAATTTTTTTTTTTTTTTTTTTAAAGAGACAATGAACGGAGGAAGGAAAAATACAGATAAAACAAAAAAGGTCCATGTGCCTAAAGGCATCCTCTATTCATAAAATGTTTGTAACAACTGGATTTAAACTTTGTAGATTGTAAGTTTGTGGAAAGCAACTCGAGGGAAGTGAATTCCAAAGAGTAGTAGTTCTAGGGATAAATGAATTTTGATAAGCAGAAGTTCGGCATTGTGGAGGAGAAAGTGTAAATTCATGGGCGCTCTCAGCTGCCCTAGTTCTACGGAGAAAGATGTGGAGAGGCGGCACAATTGAAGCAAGTTCCTCGGACAATTGCTGTGAAAATATCTGTAGAATAATGCAAGGGATGCAACGTTTCTTCGTATGGATAATGTAGGAAGGTCCTGTGTGATTGCAGGGTTATTGATTAATCTAATAGCTTTATTTTGAATTTTGTCCAACTGCCTCAATGCAACCACTCCACTTCCACTCCACAGAGATGAACAGTAATCCATCTGAGAACGCACATGACTTTTATATATTACGGCCAACTGCTCGTCAGTGAAGAATTCTCAAACTCTGTACAGGAGTCCCAGTTTTTTAGAGGCATTCTTAGCAATGCTTCTAACATAATGTGTCCAGCTCAAGTTAGTAGTTAATGTTACACCGAGAATGTCAATACTAGGGGAATTGGGAATATATACATAATTAAAAAATATATGGGAGTCAGTGAGATTCTGTCGGTTAGAAAATTGAATGGACTTGGTTTTCTGTGCATTAAAGGAAACTAGATTCTTTTGTCCCCATTCATTAATTCTAGAAAGGTCCTGGTTCAGAGAAATTGCAGTTTATTTTTGAATTTATAAGATCGGGTTTGGTGAAAGAATTGGTAAATGTGAAGGAACTGTGGAGTGTTGAGTCAACTGCGTAGGAATGTATTGGATTATGAGTGGTAGATATGAGATCATTGATATGAATGAGGAACAGAGTTGGGGCCAAAACAGATCCCTGGGGAACACCAGCATTTATTGAGTGAAATTGAGAATAAAGGCCATCTACCATTACACATATTTTTCTGTTATGAAGATAAGAAGAAATTAGTGGAACTAATGATGCAAGGCCGTAGTGTGACATCTTCGACAATAAGGATTGATGCCAGACTCTATCAAATGCCTTTGATATATCCAGTGCTATTGTATGTGTTTCACCATGTTGGTCTGTAGCTTGGTTGATTTGATGCGTAAGAAGGCAAAGAATGTCTGCAGTTGATCGACATCGTCTAACACCATATTGCCTATCACTGATTAATTTATTATTCTCAAGATGCTTAATTATGTGATTATTTAATATAATTTCAAAGACTTTACCATGAGTGGAAGTTATAGTTATTGGTCTGTAGTTTGATGGATCTGAAGAGGCACCTTTTTTAGGAACTGGATGGATGTTTGCTTCTTTCCAGGGTACTGGGAAGCATGAGGTATGAGTACACAGACGGAAATTTTTGGCCAATACAGGAGTGCGCACGAAGGAGCAATTCTTAAGTACTATTGGAGGAATTTCATCTGGACCAGGAGCCTTATCTACTGAGAGATTCTGCAAAATAGTTTTGACATGTCTGGTGTGAATCTTAAGTGAGGGAATTTCAGGCGAATTAAAATTAAGTACAGGGACATCTTGATTTATTTCATCTAAGGTTGAGTTGGTGGAGAAAATATCCGCAAGAAGGTTAGCTTTACCTCGTGGGTCACTTACAAGATTGCCAGTCGGAGATTTTAATGGTGGAATGGATGAAGCAGTAGTGAAGTTGGATTTGAATGAGTTAAGAGTAGACCAAAATATTTTGTTATCATTTGGATTATTTAGAAGTTTATTTGCCTGCTTGTGGAGAAAGTTTGATTTAGTTAGGTTTAATACAGTTTTGGCATGATTTCTGATGTTTCTAAAGTAATTAAAGGCTTCATGTGTTTTTGATCTTGTGTATGCATTGTAGGCTATTGCTTTTTGTTCAGTTACTCTAGCACAATTATGGTCAAACCATTTAGGTAAATTAGATCTTTTACTGTACTTTTGATGAGGAATAAAAGTTTCCATTCCAATTTTTATTAAATCTTGTATGTGGCTCAAGGTGGTGTGTGCATCATTAGAAAAGAAAGAGGTCCAGGGAATATCAATAAAGAAACCTTGAAGACCCTCCCAGTCTGCCCTATCGTAATGCCATTTAGTCACCAAAACAGGTTCAGAGTGGGAAGGTGTGGTAGGTGATAGACAGGTGGCCTGTATCAGACAGTGATCAGAAGATCCAAGCAGGGACCTCACTGTAACATCATAATTATCTGAATTGGTTGTTAAAAATAAGTCCAGTAGGTGGGAATTATGATTAGGATTATCTGGTACACGGGTGGGTTGGTTGACTAGTTGAGTGAGATTAAATGAGTCTGCAAATAGCTCACATTCAAGACCAGCATCATCAGTCCTGGCTGAATGAGTGAGCCATTCAACATTATGGACATTAAAATCACCCACAGTGATTTCAGAAGAAGCATTTAAGTTGAGAACACTGAGTTGTGAGGACAGAATAAAAAAGACTTTGCTCTGGAGGAGTATTTGGGGAACGGTAGATGCAACATATGTATTTAAATTTACCAGCAGAAATTAATTTGTATATAGAATAATCAAAATAGGGACAATTGAAACTAGTAACCTCCTCCAGGGCAATTTCAGATTTTGCGAAGCAATATACACCTCCTTTAGGTCAGAAATTTTCGAACAGTTGATAACCTGGAAAATTAAATCTAGATGTGTCAGATGTGGATGTTACTTGAGTCTCTGTCAAAAAAAGGAGAGTAGGGGATTCTGCTTGAAGAAATTGATGTACAGAATTGATGTTAGAGTGAAGTCCCCTTATATTGCTAAAGAAAAAGCTGCACCGACGAGCAGCTTTGGGACGTTGCAATGCTCTTGACACAGTCGTATGATGAAGACCGGGAGGGCCCTGTGTCAATGACCCAACCCTGCCGGGGGTGGATATCCGAGGGACCACCAGGTTTGGTCTTAACAATTGTACTGCCATATTTATTTGGTAAAGGTGTATGGTGTTACATGTATGATGTGTAGTGGGAAGAGTAGTGTTTTATGGATAGAGGATAGCGATGTAGGGCAATGTCGTGAAGTTGGATGTGTATGTTATATAAAGAGGGTTTTCCTGATACCACTGATGTGTGAGGCAGAAAGATATGTATCCAGCTACCAAGGCCTGGGAGAGAAAATGGAATTCAGGTTATTCCCTGAGTCTCCCGAAACCTTGGCGGTAGTACTTCCCTGGGCGGGGCTGCCTACCCCTACTACCTACAGTAGTAGGGGTATTACTCCATATATCAACTATATATGTGATTCTCACATAAATCTGGGTGTCATCTGCATAAAAGTGAAAGGTGACATTATGTGCACGAAGCAGAAGAGACAAACTGCTGATTTAAATTATAAAAAGGATAGGACCTAAAACTGATCCCTGCGGAACACCATACTGCAGGGGTGTCGAGTCCGAGACCATTTGATTTACCATCACACTCTACACAACATTAAGTGAATAAATAAACAATGAAGTACGGTGGTACACTTACTTTTATGCATAGCCTACCAGAACTACTGTATACTGTAATTCTCTTTGTATTTGCCTAATTGTATTTACCTAATTGGGTCAATATTAAGGAGCCGGACCACAGCTGGGATCTCATTTCTAATGGTAGTTTTGGGTTCCTATCATGTTATGCTTCATTGCTATATACTTTTTATCCACCGTAATTTGTTTATGTTTTCTTGACTTTATTTTTTTTTTGGCATTAACCTAACCAAAAAACCTAACCTAACCTAACCTAATAGCCCCCAAATACATTTAGGTTAGGTTAGGTTAGGTTTTTTGGTTAGGTTAATGCTTAAAAAAATAAAATAAAATCCGGTGGATAAAAAACATATAGCAATGAAGCATAAAATGATAGGAACCCAAAACTACCATTATAAATGAGATCCCAGCTGTGGTCCGGCTCCTTTATATTGACCCCTAATTGTAGTTTACAGGAGTTGAGCTAAGCTCGTGTTGTCCCGTCTCTCAGTCTACTTTCATCCAATTTTTTCTTGAAAATATGGATGTTCCTTGCCCCTACCACCTCCTCCTCCAGCCTATTCCACTTGTCAATACATCTATAGGGGAAGGTAAACTTCCTGATATCGTTCTTGCAGGTAGGTCTTTTTACTTTGTAGCTGTGGCCTCTAGTTGTTCCTGTATCCATAATTAATATATCCTCCCTATCCAGCCTCTCCAGCCCTCGGGTGCATTTGTACATCATTATCATGTCTCCCCTCTCTCTCCTCTCTTTTAGACTCGGTAGATTTAATTTTTCTAGCCTCCCTTCATATGGCTGTTCTCTGAGACTTGGAACCAATCTAGTAACTGCTCTCTGGATCCTTTCTAACTTGTGAATATGCTTCTTAAGATGCGGGGACCACACCACTGCTGCATACTTCAATCATGGTCTAATCATACTTTTTATAATTTTCGCTAACATGTTCTCATCCAAGTAGTTCAGAGCAACTTTCATATTCCCGGACATTGCACACATTCCGCTAAAGAGCTTATTAATATGTTTCTCTGGCGACAAGCTATCTTGTATAATCAACCCTAAATCCTTTTCTTTTTCGGCCTTGCTAATTATATTATCTCCCATCCTGTACTCCCAATTTGGTCTATTCACACTTCTTCCCTTATTTAACACATGACATTTACTTATTTTAAATTTCATTTTCCACTTGGTGCTCCATTCGTATATTTTATCTAAATCCCCTTGCAGCTCCTCACAACTACTTATATTTGTTATTTGTCTCATAATTTTTACGTCATCTGCAAACATTGACATGTAGGAGTTTATGCCAATCGGCAGATCATTCACGTACATAAGGAACATAAGACGCGCCAACACAGATCCCTGTGGCACACCACTCTCAACTTTACGCCACGATGATTAAGTTCCTCTAATGTTGGTCCTCATTTCTCTATCTATTAAATAGCTCTCCATCCATTTCAGCAAACTCCCCCTGACACATCCTATCGTCTCAAGCTTGGATAGCAATCTCTTATGTGGTACCTTATCGAATGCTTTGGAAAGGTCTAAGTAGACACAGTCCACCCATCCGCCTCTTTCTTGCAGTACATCTATCATCCTACTGTAGTAACATAACAGACTGGTAACACAAGATGTCCATTCTCTGAATCCAAATTGCTTTGGCATTAGTATCTTCTTTGTCTCCAACATTTTCATCCATCTCTTCCTTTGGCCTCTGTTGTATCCAGGCATCTCTTCCACTGTATTCTGAAAGTTTGAGCCAAATATTAGTCATACTGTATTTAAGAGTTCTTCACATTGCTTGAACTAAGCCACATATGACTTAAACTGCTTTAAACTCTGTGTGTCCAGGCATTTTAGCCCCAACGTCCCTTGAATTTGGCTCTCTGTCACTCTTTTGGCTTTGGGGGGAGACACTTTCACAGGCAGCCTGCCTTTTGTCTCCTTTATACACATAGAAAACAAAAATGTATAATAGAATATGAACTTCGTACAAGCACTGCATAAAAATCTAGGGATCAGGGTGTCAAAATATATAGAATATTCTAGGGTGTGAAACCGTAGCAAGTTTGTTTGAAGACTTGAATGAATATGATGAGGAATACAAAAACAAAATAACATAAAATGGTATTGTTTTGGTAATTTTATCACTGCCAAAGACATAACTTGAACTATAAAGCATATTTATAACACAGCATATACTGTACTGTATAATAATAAAGACGAAACAGAAGGAAGACTAGGCTTTCATTTGTCTTGTTTGCCTGATTTATATATTTTGTTTTCATATTTTTCCTAGTGTTGTGAGGTGAGTGGGGATTTACAGTACAGTGGTTCCTCGCTTGCATCATTTCAAGTGGTTAACTATACTTTCTTTCCCCAGACAGGAGGATTGTTCTCAACTACCATGTCGGGCGACCTGGCTACCTTCGTGGCCGGAGTCCCAGTCGAGATTAGTGAATGTTATCGACCTCCACGCAAGATTACGTTGCCAGCCGCCTGTCATCACCACATAAATACTTAACTTCTCACGCAGGAACTAAATATTCTATTTTTTTAACCTTTCCATGTTATTTTTATGCATACTGTATATTTATTTATTTATATATAATGGGTATGAATATATTTGAGTGTATTTGCCACAGGCCATAGTGCAGTTGGTTGTTGTTGTAATAGTAGTAGTAGTAGTAGTAGTAGTAGTAGTAGTAGTAGTAGTACTGCTGTAGTTGTTCCCAAGGCTGCCTGGCCGAACAGCCTCGTGCTCCTAAGGAAGGGTTTTCTCACAAAGTTCTCAACGAATGTGTACTGTATAGTTGTTGTAGTTCCCCAGACTGTCTGGCCAAACAGTCCCGAGTCCGGTAGACCGAAGCCGCTCCAGATGCTCAGGCCGGGTGAGATGAGATCTGTCTCTGAGAGGGCAGCGGGGGAGGGGGTCATCAGCCCACAGGCTTACACCCCCGGGCCAATACCCCCACCGTCCGCAGCCCACCTTGCAGTGCCACCTAATCGGGCGATCTACCCATACACATAGAAAAAAATATATATATCTGCCAATGCTTATAGGAAGCTCCACTCAACGGAGACAGGCCTGAGCAGGATTTATAATGATTTAGTCTCGAATACATGTTCTGGACGGTGTTCTCTTTTTGGTTTTGTTGGATCTCTCTACAGCGTTTGATACTGTTGACCATCAGTTGCTCCTGAGAGACCTTTCTGGTTTTGGTGTGCAGGGAGATGCACTCCTGCTTCTTCAGTCATATATTACCGATCGCAGTCAATGTGTTGTCATTGGTGGGTCTATGTCAGAACCATCATCCCTAAAGTTCGGGGTGCCTCAGAGATCAGTTCTTGGCCCTGTGTTGTTTATTATCTATGCCTCTAGTCTTTCATCCCTACTGGATGCACATGGTGTTAAGTATCATTTATATGCAGATGATTCACAGTTGTATATTGAAATTAATAATATCGATGAGGTAAAGAATAAATTTTCATCACTCTTGTCAGACTTGAAGATCTGCATGACTAGAAGGAAGCTCAAATTGAATGACAACAAGACAGAGATTTATAGTAATCAACCCACAGAACCCCAGTGACGCAAACCATGCGTCCTCAATGTATGAAACGCTAAACCCCAGCGACGCAAACCATGCGTCCTGGCAGGTCCGGTCCCAATTACTCGGTCCTATGGCACCTAGAGGGATCAGATTTGTATGGGAACTGTGTAAGTATCCCACGCAACCTTGACGATGGTTGAAAACTCTCATAGTCCAACCGCGTGTGCGTGAGCGCGCAAAAAACGGTATTTTGGGTATATTTGCCTTCAATTTTGACTCTTGTAAAAATCGACTTTCGGGGGCTTCAATTTTTGAGCTTTTTGATCGTTTTTTTGTGGTTTTTCCTTCATACCTAACCCATTCGCTATTGTTTCTGGAAAAAAAAAAATCAAAACAGCCGGTCCCTGGTGGTACATTTATTATAAACTATCTGGTCCTCAGCGGGTTAATGGTAATTTGAGAAATAGTGTCCATGAAGATTTTGGATGTTTAGAATTTGGTGAATGACAGCTCCAACCTTTGGAATCGGTGAAAAACTTGGGCGTTGTATTCGACAAAAATCTGAACTTTAAGAATCATATAAATAGTGTCGTGAAAAGTTGTCACCTTTACATTTTTACATTCGTAACCTTTATGCTATAAGGAAGTTCTTGAGCAAGGAATCTCTTTTGACCCTCAATCATTCATTTGTTATATCTAGAATTGATTACTGTAATTCATTGTTCATTGGTCTACCAAATGTTACTTTGAAGAAACTCCAGTCTGTTTTCAATAGGTGTGCTAGACTAATATTTTCACTTCCACCCAGAACACCCACCACATAATTATTATCTAATAGATTTACACTGGCTTCCCATCAAGGCCAGAATAGAGTTTAAAATGTGCTTACTGACATTTAAGGTGCTGAGGTTTGGTGAGCCTAAGTATTTGTTGGATCTTCTATTTCCAACACATAATGAGTCAAATGTTAATTTGGTAGTGGTGATGACCCATATCGCCTTTATGAGCCCAGAGCCATTGGGGAACGTGCTTTTGCTGCTAGATCCTTTTCTTATGTTGCCCCACGTCTATTCAATCGACTTCCAGTGTCACTTAAGCAGTTGAATTGTGTTGACGTTTTTAAGAAACAACTGAAGTCGCACATATTTCTGAGGGCTTATGATATTGGGGAGCAAAGAGTTACTGATGACTATAAGCTTTAATGTTTTTTTTTTTTTTTTTTTTTTTTTTGTGAAATGGAAAAATTTAAGTTAATGTGAGCATTCGTGAATCCACTTGGAGAATTGGCGCTCGAACAAATAAAATACCAGCATATTATTATTATTATTATTATTATTATCATCATCCTTCATATATAGAATATACGGAGTAGAGGGCAAGTTGCTGAAAGCAGTGAAGAGCATGTATGAGGGTGCAAAGGCGGCAGTACGTGTGGAGAGTGAGCAGAGCGAGTTCTTTGACCTGAATGTTGGTTTGAAACAGGGGTGTGTGATGTCCCCGTGGTTGTTTACTGTATATATGGATGGAGTTATGAAAGAAATACTATCAAGAGCAGTGGATGTTGGTGTATCGCTGAAAAGGGAGGGAATTGAGTGGAAGCTACCTATACTGCTGTTTGCGGATGATACAGTTCTGATGAGTGATAATGAATGGGAGTTGCAGGGTCTGGTAAATGAGTTTGGAACAGTGTGCGAAAAACGGAATTTGAAGGTAAATACGGGGAAGTGCAAGGTTATGGTCTTCGAAAGGGGTGAAGTCACAGAGTGTGAGGTGAAGCTGAACGGTCAGGCTATGGAGATCGTCAACTCTTTTAAGTATCTGGGCAGTGTGTTGAGTAAAGATGGGACTATGGATGAAGAGGTGCGGGAGAGGGTACAACAGGGGAAGAGGGTTGTAGGAACGCTAAAAGCAGTAACAAGAAATAGGGTGGTCAGTATGGAAGTGAAGAAGTCCTTGCATGACAGTGTGGTAATCCCGACACTGACTTACGGAAGCGAAGCATGGACGTTGGTTGAGAGACTCAGACCAAGAGTGAGAGCAGTGGAAATGAATTACTTAAGGAGTGCGTGCGGAGTTACATGGAGGGATAGACAGACTAATGAGGAAGTAAGAAGGAGGTGTGGTGTGGAGGTAGATGTGCTGGAAAGTGTGAAAAGGAACAACTTGAGATGGTTCGGCCATATGGAACGTATGGAAAGCGAGAGAATGACTAAGAGGGTGTATGAGAGCGAGGTGGAGGGACAGAGGGGGAGAGGTAGACCGAATATGAGGTGGAAGGATGAAGTGAGGAAGTACATGAACGAAGGTGGTGCTGGTTGGGGGGAGGGGCGTCGACTGACTGGGGACAGAGGTGCATGGGGGCGGTTCGTTCGTGGCCACCCCTTCGGGGATCACGGCGTCAGGCAATAGATAGATAGATAGATCATCCTTCACTATTTGGTCTATTTTTAATTTATTTATTATTTTTCTAGTTTCCTCGCTAGACCTCCCTTAAGCTTAAAAAGACGCCCTCTAGACCCCCTTTCAAGATAAATTTGTACATTTTTCGGTAGAAAAATATCACGGCCAAAGGCCGGTTCCTCTTAAATTACAGGCTCGCTGTCGCTCACCAGGAAAAAATCGACACCTAATTGGCAGGAAAGGTCTTAAAATTGACAGAAATGGGGCGAAAGTTCATAAAATCGCCAAACTAATGGGGCTAAAGTTGAGGGAGAAGCGGGTCTAGAAAAGCGCCATATCTCCCCTTAACCCGTACAGCCCCAGCGACGCGTCTGACGCGTCGGCGATGTATGTAACGCACAGCCCCAGAGACGCGCCTGACGCGTCACCCTAATTATGCCGACCGTAACCTCAGGTGTAGCCACTCAAGAGGGCTCAGATTTGTATGGGAACTGTGTACGTATCCCACGCAACCGTGCCGATGGTTGAAAACTCTCAAAGTCCACGTGCGTGCGCGCGAGCGCGCAATAACTTAGTTTTATGGGATAATTGCCTTCAATATTTTACTCTTGTAAAATCCGTTTTCGGGGGCTCTGTAGGACCATTTTTTAAGCTTTTTGAGCGGTTTTTCGTGGTTTTTCCTTCATTCCTAACCCATTTGCTATTGTTTCTGGAATAAAACCATTTTTTGAAAACCGGCCGGGTTCTGGTGCGCAAACATTACAAAACTAGCCGGGACTCCACGGGTTAAACTAACCATCTGTTCTGTCTCCCCCCCCACCCCCAGGCCCCGCGACCCCCTAAACAGCCCTTGGTTCAAGACTACCAGTTCTTCCCACCAAAACTGCTTGAACTGCTGGACAACGAAATCTACTTCTACCTCAAGACTGTTAGCTATAAGGTATGGTAATGTGAGAGAGAGAGAGAGAGAGTGTGTGAGAGTGAGTGAGTGAATGTGAGAGACTGTTTGAACTGCTGGACAAAGAGATATATTTCTACCACAAGACTGTTAGCTATAAGGTATGGTAATGTGAGAGAGAGAGTGTGAGAGTGTGTGAGTGTGAGTGAATGTGAGAGACTGTTTGAACTGCTGGACAAGGAGATATATTTCTACCACAAGACTGTTAGCTATAAGGTAATGTGTGGTGTGTGTGTGTGTGTGTGTGTGTGTATGTATATAAGGAGGTGTTTGTGAGAGCTACCACAAGACTGTTAGCTATAAGTGTGATGCTTCTGCATAGTAGCCACGTGCGGGCATGCGCGCGCGTCGGCTGCCCAGCCGTTTAGAAACCGGCTGGCGACAGCCGGCCGGCCGGCTTTTCCTTAGTATATATCCTATGACAATGTAACTAATGTCTGGGATATTCTTATGTTGTTTCACAGCTTGAAGCTGCCCTTATTCTTAACCAACGCATCTTAGTATATTTTATTCTCGATAGTTGATTGTTTCATTATAATATATAAGATGTAAGTCTAGTGAGTGGGAGGAGACGAGCGGGAGAGAGAGACCGGCTGGGGGATGTTGCTTCGCGCGGAGAGTCTAGCTTGGGACGAGCCTGATGCTGCCACGTGCAGTTGATAGCAACGTTAGGCTTAGTTTCGACTCACGCAAGGGGTAGAGGATTTTGACCCGGCAACTGTGTTGAGTGTTGCCAAGCATGGGATGTATTTTGCATGCCTAGGGTGGGGTCCAGACAGATTCAAGACTCAGAGCTCACCTCACTGTCGTACCCTTCGGACCCCCTTGATATCTATCCCTCTCAACCCCACTTAGAAACTTTCTCTCTTACTTTGTATACCTTCTTTCCACTACTTCACCATCTATTTAATTATCCCATCCCCTTGATAGACCTTATATCTATTATTGTATTAACGACGAGCTCTCAGATAACTAGATAGGATTTTGGGCCTTATGCAGAGATGTAATTGTTAATGAGACTTGGGGAGCTTTTTTGTTGTCTCATATTTGGTGGTTTCATGCTTGCTAGTGTGTTCTTGTGTCAGGTTAGCAGGGGCTAGACCGGAGGGGAGGCTTTTTGCGATCCTTTAAGTAAAGTCTGCTGGTGCGAGTCCTGTGGACCTGCACGACTTTACTAGGATACCCGTGGGAGTCTGGGGGCATTTTCTTGTCTGTGTCCCTGTGTGTCTAGTGTTGTGTTGTGTGAGGGCCCTTGCCTAGTCCACTCTGCACTGCGCTAGCACGTCTTGCTTTTGTTTTAGGGTCGCCAGGAGAGAGTCAGATACTTGCGATCCGAGTCTCTCAAGAGAGCACCCTTTCAATTAGAGTAATTTGGCGCACAGACTTGGGAACGTCCCTAGGCTAGAGCAGGTGGCTCAGCCCGGGTATCCGAAGCCTATATCCTTCCGGCTAGACCTCTGCCACCTGGCAGATTAACAGCTAGGGGTTTATCATCTCTGTATGCTTGTTATTGTGCCACAGTTTACCGTTTTTGTGAGCATTGTGAGTCAGGGTGTGGCTTAGAGACTCTGTCCGAGCAGGCTTGCCTGACTAAGAGTGAGAAGCACACCTGTATGTGGTTATGTTGCGAGTTGCTGCCTTTATTTAATTATACCTATGCCATTATACACTGTATGGCCTATCACTAGTATTTATTCCTGCTTATGAGTTAAGAGTTCTCTAAATCCGTAACGTACTTTCTTTGCTAAGCATCAGATCCTACAGTAGCCGCATGCAGTTTAGAAACCTGCATCTTGTCTACCTGTACGATGTTTTGAGGACTGTTTGCTTTCACCTTCTTTCACGCAGGGGTGATTAGTTGTATTAATTAACGTAACGTTAAATGTACTTTCTTCTAGTTTGTTATTAAATTGTTTCTGCAATTTAATTCCGTCATCTATCTTTTCCTTGAAGCTTTAAGTCAACTTAATTGTGTGATCTTTTATATAGCCTGCTTGACTATCAGCAGTCTATAGTGCGTGCACCCTGTAACCGAGTCATAGGATACCTCATTGTCCAGGCAGGACTCTTGACGGTTTAGGGTGGTTTGTTGCCTGGGTTTATAGATAAGGGTTGGATCTAGCGTTTTCCGTTGTTGCTTGTTGCCGCATACCTAGTCCAATAGAAAGAGCCCAGTGTTTATATATCCCAGGACGTAACAAATGGCGACCTTGCATAGGATTTACTGAACAGAGGAATATAATGGTCATTTGTTTTGAGATTCCTTATGATTAGAGGAATACAGTGGACATAGAGTTTTTTTTTTGGAGCAACCAATATAACACATTAAAGACTTTAAATAACATTAGTATATACATACTTGCATAGGAGATAAGGCACATTCTATAACCGTGATAATTACTGCAGTACACAAACATGTCTAATACATCGGAACACAGTGATGGGTCAGGTCACGATACGGGCTCGGAGGGAGAAAGACCTGTGGAGTGGCTAGTCGATAGCGAGGAGGGTGCTAGAAGATTTTTAGAGGTGCCCCTTACCGCTGCCAGGGTGTTGAAGCTGAATAAGTATGGCTTAAAGTGTGTGGCAGGTCATCAGGGTCACCAGGGTTTAAGTGGCATGAGGAAAGACCAGCTGAGGACTTTGATATTGGGTTTAGAAGGGAGAGACCTGGGTGGAGAGGCGACTGGGGGCCCCGATCCCCAGCCCCCCCTCCACTCTACCCCCATATCAAACGTCAGGGTGCCTGAATTTAGTACATACCCCCAAGTTGATGGTCAATGGCAGCGTGGAATTCAATCACAGGGACCCTCTCCATTAAATGCACCTTCCCCTCCTCTAGGGTTGACTCCAGATTTGTTGTTTCGGCTTGAGATGGCCAAGGTTGAGGTTGCTAGAGCTCAGGTTGAGGCTACCGAAAGACAGGCTAGAGTTCAGGTTGAGGCTGCCGAGAGACAGGTTAGTGTGCAGGCTGAGGTTGCTAGAGCTCAGGCTGAGGCCGCAGAGAGAACAGCTATACGAGAGGCTGAACTGCAGGCAGAGTCTACTAGGTATCGGCCTGACCGGGAGCTGGAGAGATCTCGAGTGGAGGTAACAGGGCGAAATATTGGGGGAGGTAACAGACATTGGGACCAATCATTGTCGCACCTGCTTAAACTAGTTCCTGTGTTCGATGAATCATGTGTGACTGAGTTTTTTATGCGATTTGAGAAGAAGTGTCAGGAACACCAGTGGCCTCAGGAAAAGTGGGCAGCATTAGTTTCATCAAGACTCCTAGGAAAGGGGCTAAAAGTGTATGATGCACTACCTTTAGAGTCCTGTGTAGTTTATGATGAGCTAAAGAAGGCTGTGCTACGGGCCTATGAGTTACAACCAGAAACTTACCGCTTGAAGCTTCGGGGTGTTACTAAGGGCAAGGATAGTACCTTCCTAGAACACGCCCGGGACTTGTCTGATGCACTACGACATTGGCTGCGGTCTGAGAGGGCAGCTACTTTTGAGGAGTTGAGTGAGCTGGTTCTCTTGGAGCAGTTCTTTAAGTGCACAGGCGGGGACTTAACATTAAATATAAAGGAAAAAAATCCTAGAACTCTCCAGGAGGCAGCAGAAATGGCTGACCTCCGACTGTCATTAATTCGAGGGTGCGGAGCAGCAGCTAGGAGTGAGTCGGGTGCAAAGGATCGTACCCCTCCCCCTCCCAAGAATTTTGATACACATAAATACACAAAACCATGTAGCACTGACAATAAAACTGAACATAAACCAAATCCCGTCCCGTATAAGAAGTCTAATGGTACCTCCCACTCCCAAGGGAAACCAAAGAGTAAAGAGTGCTTTGCATGTCACAAGGAGGGTCACTTTGCAAATGCTTGTCCGAACAAGCCACCAAACAAGGTTGTGTCATTGGTCCGCAGCATAGGGGTGTCGCCTATATCTTCTGAGTTTGCCAAGGGTAGTTCGTCAGAGGTTGGGACACAGCCTGTGTTCAAGAGTCCGGAAGGCTTGAACCCTGTCCGCGACGTCTTTGGGGGTCATAGAGGGCATGGTTTTGTGAGGTGGGCTGGCGAAAGGCGAGGAGTTAAGCTATTGCGTGATACTGGGGCTTCTCAGACCTTGTTAAAGAACTTTACTGGTAGGCCGATTAACGCTGCTCGGGTGGTGGTAGTTCAGGGGATCAATGCTACGAAGTCCTACCCGCTGGTGCGGATGGAGCTGGAGGTGGGTGGTGTGGCGAAGGAGCTGGATGTCGGAATTGTAGAGAACTTGCCTGTTGGGGGCGTCGACCTCCTCCTCGGCAACGACTTTGCGGTGCCTGCTTCTAAGGTTTCACCCTTGGTCGTTGCCGAGAAGGCGGCCGACGTTAGTAGGGGGGAACAGGAGTGGGTTGAGAAGTGTAGCGTACAAACTATGGCGTGTGTTGTGATGCGTTCTCAGACATCCGGAGCCTTGCAGCCACCACCTCAGTCTATCAAACCGCGGAGGAAAGGTCACAAGAAAACAGGAAGTGTTGGTCAATTGGAGAGTTTTGAGCCGGCAGTGTTTCTTGGTGACTCATTATTGGCACCTATGTTAGAGTCTGGAGAGGCCCCGGGGCCTGTCACCGCTAGTGCAGGTGCAGGGCAGGAAGAGACTGCGACAGCATCGTTATGCGCAGCGTGAGGAAAGGATGGCTCAGCGGGACATTGGAGGTGGAAATAAATTATTTAAGATGAACTTGGATAATCTCGCAACTGCTGATATATGTTCCTTGCAGCTGGAAGATCCTGAAGTCAGGGCGTATGGTAATGGTGCTGTCGAACTGGAGAGCGATGGGGATGCGCAGCCTGGTGATTTTTTCTTGTCCGAGTGGATCTTGTATCGGAGACATCAGGATCCCAAGAAAAATTGGGATGGCGGGTCAGGATTAGTGGACCAGTTAGTAGTACCGAGGGTGTGCCGTGAGAGCTTATTGAGATTAGCTCATGATGTGCCTTTGGCAGGGCACCTGGGGGCACGTAAGACGGAGGCAGCTCTGAGCAAGCTTTTCTGGTGGCCTGGGTTAAAGGCGAGTGTCGTGTCATGGGTGTCACAGTGTCACACTTGTCAAGTTGTTGGGAAACCCAATCAGGTCATTCCGAGAGCCCCGTTACAACCCATCCCTGTCATTGGGCCGCCCTTCAGCAAAGTAGTTATCGATATGGTTGGCCCATTGCCCCCCACTAGTGCCGACAATAAATTTTTACTAACTGTAATGGATGTAGCAACACGGTATCCAGATGCTTACCCCATGCGCAACGGGATGGCTAAGACTGTTGTCAAAAACCTACTTGTCTATTTCTCTCATTATGGCTACCCTCAGGAGATCCAGTCTGATCAGGGATCCAATTTTACTTCTGCTCTGTTTAAGCAGACCATGCAGCAACATGGGATAGTGTCTGTGGTGTCATCTTCCTACCATCCCGAGAGTCAGGGAGTTTTGGAAAGGTGGCACTCGACTCTCAAGAGTATGTTGCGGTGTTATTGCATGGAAAATGGGAAGGACTGGGATCTAGGTCTCCCATACGTTTTATTTGCTGCGAGAGAAGTACCTGGGGAGAGCTTGGGATTTAGCCCGAACGAGTTGGTTTTTGGACACAGGGTCAGGGGGCCCCTCCACATAGTCAAGGAGATCTGGGAGGGAGTCACAAAGCCATGCTCGCTTCTAAAGTATGTAGTTGAAAGCCGTGAGAGAATGCTAAAGAGCTTGGAGGTAGCAGGTCGGTACCTTAAGAGTTCACAAGCTCAGATGAAGGACAGATACGACCAGAAGGTGAAGCTGAGGGAGTTTGAAGTAGATCAGGAGGTACTGATACTACTGCCTCTGGTGGGACACCCCTTGTCTGCCAAGTATTCTGGTCCGTATTGGGTTGTAAGGAAGGTTTCTGATCTCGACTATTTAGTAGCTACTCCTGATCGTAAGAAAAAGAACCAACTTTGCCATGTAAATCTGATGAAAGAGTATGTGAGGCGCCCCTCCGAGCCTCTCACTGTCCCGGTGTTGATCTGCAGCGATCGTGGTGGAGAAGGAGGAAGGGACAGTCAAGCTGCGGGGGAGGATAATTGGGATTGTCATGTTTCTGCGGATCAGTGGGCGGGGAATTCTAGACAAGTGACTCACGAGTTGATATTGCACCTGCCTGAGCAACAGCGTGTAGCTGTGCAGCACTTGTTTGATTCAAACCCAGCTGTTTTCGCGGAGCATCCTGGCCTCACTACTCAAGTGGTGCACGATGTCGATGTTGGGGACCACCCGCCCTTTAAATCAGTGCCATACCGTGTTCCCTCTATTAAATTACCAGCACTTAGGGAAGAGCTGGATTATATGCTGAAACGTGGGCTGATTTCTGAGGGTGCAGTAAGGTGGACTTCCCCCGTCACACTGCAGCCCAAACCAGATGGCAAGGTGCGGTTTTGTATAGATTTCCGCAGGTTGAATGGTTTAACCCCCACAAATGCCTACCCTCTCCCTCGCGTGGACGACAGTGTGGATAAGATAGGAAAAGCCAAGTTCCTCACTAAGATAGACCTTGTTAAGGGTTATTGGCAAGTGCCCTTGTCTGAGCGAGCGCGAGAGGTGTGTGGGTTTGTGGTGGACGGTGCCACATATCGTTGCCATGTTATGCCATACGGGCTGAAAAATGCCCCTGCAACGTTTCAGAAATGAATGAACGACATTGTAGCCGACATTCCCAACTGTACGGTGTACCTAGATGATGTCATAATATACGACGATGATTTTAACAGTCACTGTGCTCACATCGGACAGCTTTTTAATAAACTGAATGAAGCAGGTTTGGTGGTAAACCTCGGTAAGTGCGATTTTGTCAAAGCCACAGTTTTGTACCTGGGGTTCGAGGTGGGGATGGGTCAGGTGTGCCCTCCACAGACAAAGATCAAAGCCATCGATCAGTTTCCCCTGCCTACAACTAAGAATCAAATCATGCGGTTTCTAGGTATGATAGGCTATTATCGTCGCTTCATCATAGGCTATTCGACTGTACTTGCACCTTTAACTGACTTATTATCTAAGTACAAGAAGTTACGGTGGTCTCCTGAGTGTGCAGAGGCGTTTTCCTTGGTGAAACACCTGTTATGTACCCACCCCATACTCAGGGCCCCGGACTTCAGCAGACCTTTTCAGCTGGCGACTGATGCCAGTGGTGTAGGGGCTGGGGCTGTCTTGTTACAGACAGATGATGAAGGTATCGAACATCCAGTGAGTTTTTAAAGTAAAAAATTCAATAGTGCACAAAGGAATTACTCTGTAATTGAAAAAGAACTCCTGGCGATAGTGCTGGCACTCAGGCACTTCGATGTATATGTTCCTGCTTTCGGACCAGTCGTAGTGGTTTATACCGATCATCACCCTCTGAAATTCTTGAATCAGTTTCATAACCGGAATATGAGGCTGACCAGGTGGTCACTCATGCTTCAGGAGTATAATCTGGACATACGCCATATTGCCGGTTCTGATAACGTGATAGCGGATTGTCTATCAAGGGTGGATGATGTTGGTTAGACTGCCACAGGATTGAGGGTTGAGTGTGGAGGAAAATAGGCTGTCACTGTAGTTCAGCCGGATAAAACAAATTAAAAAAAGCAAAAACCTTATAAAAACTCTTCATTTTTATAACGTGTAGAATTTTGTATAAGATGTTGTAGCAGTATCTAAGTTGAATGTTTTCGCTTTTTTTTTTTTTTTTTTTTCTATGTGATTGAGGGAGGCAAAAGGCATAACTGCCTATAGCGAGTGCCTCCCCCATAGTTGAAAGAGTGACAAGGCCAAAATCAAGGGACGTTCGAGCCAAAATGCCTGGACACACAGAGTTTGAAGCAATTTAAGTCATAGGAAGAGGGAAAGACTGATTCTGGGAGAGAGTTCCAGAGCTCAGCTGTTGAGTAGAAGAAAGTTTGAGAGTAACGTTTCACTCTTGGGTTGGAGAGTTGCACAGAGTAGGGGTGGGATTGAGTTGCAAGACGGGTACCACGTGCCCTACGTAAAGGAGGTGGTATGCACTGGGATAGCTCTGAGGAACACTGATTATTATAGTAGCGATAGAACAGCGAGAGAGATGCAACATTGCGGCGGAGAGAGAGAGATTGCAGAGAGTTGGTGAGTGGACGGGAGTTAATGATACGAAAGGCCTTCCTTTCAACTTTGTCTAGGAGAGCGGTGTGAGAGGAACCTCCCCACACATGTGAACAATACTCAATACAAGGGCGCACTATGCCCCTGTACAGAGCAAGAAGCTGTGCAGGGGAAAAGAACCCCCTAAGGCGGTTGAGCACACCCAGCTTCTGGGAGGCTGCCTTAGCAAGACTGGTAATATGGTCCTTCCAAATGAGAGCAGAAGAAAAAGAGACGCCAAGAATATTGAGAGAAGATGAAGGGTTGATTTTTGTATTGTTGAAGAATAAGGGATAGTCCGCTGGGCGATCCTGACGGGTAGATAGATGGAGAAATTGGGTTTTGGAAGCATTAAAGTTAACAAGGTTTTCTCTGCCCCAATTGGAAATAGTATTTAGATCAGAATTTAAGAGTTCTATGGCTTCATTACGTTTGTCGTTGAGGGATTGCTGGCTGGGGCGTTCTGAAAAACTAATGGAGTAGTGTAAGGTTGAGTCGTCTGCGTATGAATGGATGGGAATTAAGGTACAGTTAAGGAGATCATTTCTAAAAATTAGAAAGAGAATAGGATAGGACAGAGCCCTGAGGAACACCGGAGTTTATAGGGTGAGGAAGTGAACAATGGCCGTCCACAACCGCGGATATGGAACGGCCGGAAAGGAAATTAGAGACAAAGGCACAGATGGAGGGATAGAAACCGAAGGAGGGTAGTTTAGAAATTAAAGATTTATGCCAGACTCTATCGAAGGCTTTCGATATGTCTAGTGCAATAGAAAAAGTCTCACCGAAGTCCCGAAAGGAGGATGACCAAGAGTTAGTAAGATATGAAAGAAGATCACCAGTAGAGCGACCCTTAAGGAAGCCATACTGGCGATCTGAGAGCAGATTATGAGAAGAGAAATGCTTAAGAAATTTGGAAGCAAGAATAGTTTCAAAAACTTTAGAAAGACAAGAGATAAGAGCAATTGGACGATAGTTGGAGGGTTGAGAGCGGTCACCCTTCTTTGGGACAGGTTGAATGTGAGCAAACTTCCAGCATGAAGGGAAGACGTTAGAGGATAGACAGAGACGAAAGAGTTTGCCTAGGCAGGGAGTCAGCACGGAAGCACAGTTTTTGAGAACAACAGGAGGAACACCGTCCGGACCGTACGCCTTATTAGTGTTAAGCCCAGAGAGGGTAGAAAGTACATCTTTAGAAGAGATTAGGATATTAGGCATAAGTAAGAGAGAGGAGGGCGGAGAGGGAGGAATAGCACCGGAATCATCCAAGGTGGAGTTTCTAGCAAAAGTTTGAGCTTATTGTCGCTAAGTTAGTTGAACTTGCTCGGTGGAGCGCAACAGTCTTTATTTTTTTTATATATAGTGCCTTGTGTCGCAACAGTGTGTGGTACTATGAGAAGCTTTCTGTTAGATATGAAGAACTTAGTCAAGGGTCTTATATCTTGGGGGAGATGTGACGCTTCTGCATAGTAGCCACGTGCGGGCATGCGCGCGCATCGGCTGCCCAGCCGTTTAGAAACCGGCCGGCCGGCTTTTCCTTAGTATATATCCTACGACAATGTAACTAATGTCTGGGATATTCTTATGTTGTTTCACAGCTTGAAGCTGCCCTTATTCTTAACCAACGCATCTTAGTATATTTTATTCTCGATAGTTGATTGTTTCATTATAATATATAAGATGTAAGTCTAGTGAGAGTGGGAGGAGACGAGCGGGAGAGAGAGACCGGCTGGGGGACGTTGCTTCGCGCGGAGAGTCTAGCTTGGGACGAGCCTGATGCTGCCACGTGCAGTTGATAGCAACGTTAGGCTTAGTTTCGACTCACGCAAGGGGTAGAGGATTTTGACCCGGCAACTGTGTTGAGTGTTGCCAAGCATGGGATGTATTTTGCATGCCTAGGGTGGGGTCCAGACAGATTCAAGACTCAGAGCTCACCTCACTGTCGTACCCTTCGGACCCCCTTGATATCTATCCCTCTCAACCCCACTTAGAAACTTTCTCTCTTACTTTGTATACCTTCTTTCCACTACTTTACCATCTATTTAATTATCCCATCCCCTTGATAGACCTTATATCTATTATTGTATTAACGACGAGCTCTCAGATAACTAGATAGAATTTTGGGCCTTATGCAGAGATGTAATTGTTAATAAGACCTAGGGAGCTTTTTTGTTGTCTCATATTTGGTGGTTTCATGCTTGCTAGTGTGTTCTTGTGTCAGGTTAGCAGGGGCTAGACCGGAGGGGAGGCTTTTTGCGATCCTTTAAGTAAAGTCTGCTGGTGCGAGTCCTGTGGACCCGCACGACTTTACTAGGATACCCGTGGGAGTCTGGGGGCATTTTCTTGTCTGTGTCCCTGTGTGTCTAGTGTTGTGTTGTGTGAGGGCCCTTGCCTAGTCCACTCTGCACTGCGCTAGCACGTCTTGCTTTTGTTTTAGGGTCGCCAGGAGAGAGTCAGATACTTGCGATCTGAGTCTCTCAAGAGAGCACCGTTTCAATTAGAGTAATTTGGCGCACAGACTTGGGAACGTCCCTAGGCCAGGTGGCTCTGCCACCTGGCAGATTAACAGCTAGGGGTTTATCATCTCTGTATGCTTGTTATTGTGCCACAGTTTACCGTTTTTGTGAGCATTGTGAGTCAGGGTGTGGCTTAGAGACGCTGTCCGAGCAGGCTTGCCTGACTAAGAGTGAGAAGCACACCTGTATGTGGTTATGTTGCGAGTTGCTGCCTTTATTTAATTATACCTATGCCATTATACACTGTATGGCCTATCACTAGTATTTATTCCTGCTTATGAGTTAAGAGTTCTCTAAATCTGTTACGTACTTTCTTTGCTAAGCATCAGATCCTACAGTAGCCGCATGCAGTTTAGAAACCTGCATCTTGTCTACCTGTACGATGTTTTGAGGACTGTTTGCTTTCACCTTCTTTCACGCAGGGGTGATTAGTTGTATTAATTACCGTAACGTTAAAAGTACTTTTTTCTAGTTTGTTATTAAATTGTTTCTGCAATTTAATTCCGTCATCTATCTTTTCCTTGAAGCTTTAAGTCAACTTAATTGTGTGATCTTTTATATAGCCTGCTTGACTATCAGCAGTCTATAGTGCGTGCACCCTGTAACCCAGTCATAGGATACCTCGTTGTCCAGGCAGGACTCTTGACGGTTTAGGGTGGTTTGTTGCCTGGGTTTATAGATAAGGGTTGGATCTAGCGTTTTCCGTTGTTGCTTGTTGCCGCATACCTAGTCCAATAGAAAGAGCCCAGTGTTTATATATCCCAGGACGTAACATAAGGTAATGTGTGGTGTGTGTGTGTGTGTGTATGTATATAAGGAGGTGTTTGTGAGAGCTACCACAAGACTGTTAGCTATAAGGTAATGTGTGGTGTGTGTGTGTGTATGTATATAAGGAGGTGTTTGTGAGAGCTACCACAAGACTGTTAGCTATAAGGTAATGTGTGGTGTGTGTGTGTGTGTGTATGTATATAAGGAGGCATTTGTGAGAGCTACCACAAGACTGTTAGCTATAAGGTAATGTGTGGTGTGTGTGTGTGTGTGTATGTATATAAGGAGGTGTTTGTGAGAGCTACCACAAGACTGTTAGCTATAAGGTAATGTGTGGTGTGTGTGTGTGTATGTATATAAGGAGGTGTTTGTGAGAGCTTGGATTACTAAGGTAAGACAAACGGGGAAAGAGAGGGAGGCCAGGCAAATGAAACAGTAGTTCTAACAACTCCTTATCACATGCCTATGAGGCCCCCCTGTGTGTGTGTGTGTGTGTGTGTGTCAGAGCTGGGCACCACAAACAAAAAATCTAGTCCACAAACTCAAATTTGCAAACCCAGATAATAAATTCCAAAAACACAAATCAGCAAACCTCGTGAAATTTTCGGTTCCCAAATGGAAATCAGCAAACGCAAACCTGTTTTTATTTTTAAAATTTAAACTACAGTATAAAGGGTAACTCAATGGGTTGAGTTTATTATATCCCACGGCCAGGTGTTGGGTAAATTATTTTGTTACTGGCCGACGGACATGAGATACAAATTCTACAATATTGGTTGAGGGGGGCTTTTCCTGCTCATCCCCAATGACTTATTGTCATCATCATATATATTATCAGCAGGGGCAAATAGTAGCAATACAAAAACAGTCAAATTAGAAAACGTACGTACGTGAGAGTGCGACTACGTAAACAAAGCGGATGGTATGCCCGCTAACACAACTCTTACCTAAAGTTTAATAGGCCTACAGTTTATTTTAGTCTAGGTTAATGGAGAGCCCCAAAAACTTTTGTCCCAAATTTTGTATGAGGAACTTACCCCGTTTTGGATATCAACAAAAATATATATATAATATAATTATAGGCCTATAGATAGGCCACTTCGTTTGTCCGGCATAGGCAATTAAACGTTGGGGCGAAGTGTTTTCGGGAAGAGTCCTTCAGTAATAATCAGTATTCGCAATTTTGCACCATTTGGGAGGAGGTACACCAGATCACAGAGGTGCAAGGAGGTGATTCATTCGTGGCCACCCCTTTGGGGATGGCAATAGAAATAGATGAGATAGGTCTACTTTAGATAGATTAAGTAATGTAATAGAAAGTTGAGTAGCCTAGGCCTATATTCATTATGATGCTCAGAATATAGCTTCAGATCAGAATAATATAAAATTGTATTGTGCATTTATATGATAGGGTACTTTCAAAATTAACACTAACCTATTTGACACTAATAAAATGAGTCAGTGATTAGGCCTAGGCCTAGCCTATATACTGTAGGCCTAGGCCTATATGCAATATTTAACCTACATGCTTTGAGGCATTTTGATGGGATTAGGGTAACCTAATAAACTTAGTTTAGGTTAAGAAAACATTAATATAAATCAAATTAACTAATTAGGCCTAGCCTAACCGAAGTGAAGCGCCGCTATAGGCCTAGACTATTTCGCAAGTGAGACCTTGAAATCACGCACTAATAAAAATCACACTAAATAGAAGTATCAATTCAAATGGAAATAAATAAATCGAAACAGTACTGTAGGTTATAATTACTCACCCATACGATTGAAATCGAGACCGTAGGCCTATATAGGCTAGGCTATGGAAATGTGTTAACTTGGCCACGAATATTAGGCCTGGCCTAGCCTAGGCCTATAGCCTAACCGCTTGATTTTATATATATAGGCTATTCGTTTATAAAAGGTAAGACTAATGTACTATTCACTTCAAATACACCATAAGCTTTTCAAATAGCCTATCTAATCATAAATAAAGACCACGCCTATCATGTGGTCACGAACACGTGACGTGTGATAAACAATAGGCCTAACAATACAATATAGGCTATCCTAATTAATGGGTTTTCGCATATTTCATCTAATATTCGTCTTTATCGTAACTCAGCTCTCTACATCTCAGTATTAATGATATTTTGACAATATCCATATCCAAAAATAAATAATCTAGACTTGACAATTAAAATATATTGGCTCAAGAGTGGAATAGTGGATTCGATTATGATTTGTGATGTTGCGCAGTCGATCGATCGAATCTCTCCAGGTCTTCAAATATTTGTGTTTACATTTAAGCAATATTTATTAAGTAATCTTTATTATCATGTCTTCCTTAGCATTTTCACACATCAAATCACATACGAAAAATCACGAAATATAGAAGGTGCACTAGATTCCCGCACAACAAGAAGTAATTGGCTTGTTTTTTGGCGGGCTCTGGAAGTGTAGGGGCCGCGGGTGGTGGCCGGTGGGAACCAAATTTTGCGGACTCAAGGCTAACAACATGGAGGTAACTTTCAGAACTACAAATGCGCAGATAGGCAGCCATTTTGCCGCCAACGCAAGTGCTCCACCAAAATGACACTTTCGCCATGGCGAAATTGTCGTTTTGCGTATGTGTATGCAGAAGTGCCCAGCTCTGGTGTGTGTGTGTGTAAGTGAGAGAGAATCTGTACCAGTATGTAAGAGCTCCTTGACAATCGACATGTATTAAGCCTTTCACGCACCAGAATGTGATTGCGGCCTTTCAGAGATACTTAAAAAATCTTTGTGACCGTCAGGGGTCTTTATAAACCTTTACTTTAGTTACTTCAACCTCTGCAGTTGTCTTTGAGTGATCTGTGTTCAGCAAACTAATTTTGGAGAGGTAATTATGAGATTAAAATAACTTATAATTTGGGATTCTAAACGGCAACCCACGGAGCTTGAAAGGGTTAACTGACCTTACAAGGATTACATTAAGGGGGTGACCTGTTTTTGTTTTGTCCTTTTCTATCGTTCTCTGCCTTGTATCCATTTGGCCCCATTCAGCCTACTGTTTTAAGACGTTTATCCCCATCCAGGTGTCAATTGTTTTCTGGTGAGCGGTAGCGAGCCAGCATATTTTTTATTTTTGTTTGACAGCAGGCTAAATTTGTAAATTTTTCGATAGAACAATGTCTCCGGCGAAGCCGGATTTCTTCATATAATGCTGGCTCGCTATCGCTCGCCAGGAAGAAATCGACACCTAGATGGGGATAAACGTCTTATATAGTTGGCTGAATGGGGCCGAACGGATACAAGCCAGAGAAAGAGAGAAAATTACAGAAATAACACAAAGCAGGGCACCCCCCTTAATGGTTGAGATTGTGCTAATACTGACAAGTTGATCATTTATGTTAATATAATGAATGCATGTGTACAAAATATACAGATCTCCCTCGATTTACGATTGGGTTACGTTCCTGAAAACTCTATTTTAAATAGTAAAATTGTATAGCAAACCCTAAAGTTAATGGGGTAAATGGGGATGCGTTCTGGAACCAACCAACTCCTAAACCCAAACCCCTAAACACTATAAGAATATCGTAATCGGTGCGTCGGATATTGAGGGAGATATGTATCTATGTACTGTATATAGTCAGGCACATATTATACCATAGCTGGGAGTGGCCGACTCCAGACAAACAGAATAGAAACAAACCTTTAAAGTTCCAATTACTAGGGTCTGGGACCACTTTTGCATTCCCTCGCTCCTTTCTCTGTGTCGTCTAGTAGGTGAATTTTACAATGAGAGTAGGATTCCTAGCCCCCTGCCCCCAGAAGGAAAAGTTTGACAGTAAAAGAGACAGATAGATACAGCTAAGGTTGGGTAGAGGATGCCAAACCTCACTCTGGATAGGACCAGCAAAATATATATACAGTACTGTTTATAATTACTGTCTTGATAGTATAATAATAATAATAATAATAATACTTTATTTCAGAATCACACAGTACAGAGGGGACCATACTGGGGTCCATATATACCTTACAGTAACATAAATATATATAAATATATATAAGCTACTGTACATAGGCTACATAAAATAAAAAGAAATTAAATAATACCCAGCTTGCTATCATGTAGTTCACAGCACTGCCTCAACCAAAAACAGTGGTCATCAAACTACTGTGTTACCAAAACCACTGTCCTAATTGTGTACAGTACCATGCCTCACATCATTTAGCTTCCGGTACAGTATGTTGCTACAGTACAGTATAGGAATATCGGTACTGTACTGCACTATGAGGATCAGTACCGGTATGCTAATTCTGTAGAGTAGCAGACCTGAAATCATTACTTAAGGTTAAATATAGAGCAACTTCCTCCAGTGTGCCTGGATCCTGGAGGTGTACACTATGCTTAGAGTTTGTAGCATTTTAATGATCCTGCTCTCAGAAGTGTTAAGGCGCTGAATGAATTTATATGTTAGCTTTCTAATGAGTGATTTGTAACAGTGTAAGTTCATATAGGCACATAATATAATGTATAATGGCTAGTGCGTGGAATTTTGGTGTAAGTATCCTAGGTTGGAATCCATGGAGTACTGCATGTATTCATTAGTTTCATTGATTTCATTAATTAGGCTTATTTGTAAGGTAATTGGTGGGTCGGTGATAATATGAAATTAGGAGAATTTTATATATAAATACTAAGCAGCATCTTAGGAACCTTCAAAGTTTTATTTTATTATGCGTTATTTCCTCATAGCGATTTTGATAAGTTCTTTTGCCTTTATCTTGTGTCGTCCCAGTTTTGGTTTGTTTATATTGCAATTTTTACATTATAATTTAAACATGTAAATAGAACCCTTTAAATACCGTGCCAGTGCTTGGAAATGTCTCAAAATTGGATGACACATAGAAAATAGTAGTATCTCCCATTACCACATCCTCCACTCCTTCCCCTTTTGTATACCCACACCCCCTCCCTCCTTCAACTTGACCTTTTATTATGCAAAGATTCTAGCAATCCCTGGGTTAATATATATCGTGGTCTCCCCAACAGGTCCCCAAAAGTCCAGAGTTCATGGCGGAGGCGGCGAGGATCCAGAAGGAGGAACAACAGAAGATTGACGAAGCGGAGGCCGTCACCGAAGAGAAACTAGAACAACGCGACCATCTGTTGACTCAAGGCTTCCTTAACTGGAGCAAGAGGGACTTTAACCAGTTCATCAAGGCTAACCAGAAGCTTGGTCGCGATGATATTGATAACATTGCCAAGGTTAGTTCAATTGTTTTGATGATTTTTTTTTAGATTCCTCCCTAGACCTCCATCAAGCTAAAAAAATTACACTCCCTAGATCCCCCTTCTGGTTTTAGATTCCTCCCAATCTAAACAAAATAACACCCCCTAGACCCCCCTTTTAGATCAATTTGTACATTTCTCGGTAGAGAAATGTCCCTGTTGAAAGCCGGTTCCTTCTATATTTACTGGCTCGCTATTGCTCGCCAGGAAAACATAGACAGCAACTAACAGGCATGAAAGGTCCTAATACAGTATTGTAAAGAATTGGGATGAAATGTCTTAATATTGACAGACTTCCCAAACTGACTAATTCCTTTAACGTGAAGATAGTGCGTTGTTGTGTGCGCGATTAGTTTGCTTGGGAAACAGATTAACTTTCTCATGTAGTAATGTACACCCTATGTGGTGGATTGTGTTCTTTTATTTCATAAATTTTATTTTAGTAAGCGTTGTTTCCACATAGCGAGTTTGATTAGTTATTTTGCCTTTATATTGTCTTTGTCCAAGTTTTTTTGTTTTTAGTTTGCAAGTTTTACAGTTTTAAATAGGGTGAATGATTTAAATATTGACAAAGAAATAGGGTGAAAGATCTTAATATTGACAAAGAAATAAGGTCTTCAAATCGCCTAAGTAACTGCACGAACGTCTTATAATCTTGCAAATACCGTGTGTGTATATACAGTATATATATATATACAGTATATATATGGAGAATGAACTAGAACAACGGGACCATCTGTTGACCCAAGGCTTCCTTAACTGGAGCAAGAGAGACTTTAACCAGTTCATGGAGGCTAACCAGAAGTTTGGTTGTGATGATATTGATAACATTGCCAAGGTTAGTCTATCTATCTATCTATCTATCTATCTATCTATCTATCTATTTGCTCAGGCTAAGGTTAGTAGGAGGGTTTATTTATTTATTTGATTTTAGATTCCTCCCCAGACCTCCATCAAGCTAAAAAATAGACCCCTAGATCCCCCTTCTGTTTTTAGATTCCTCTCTAGACCTTCATCAAGATAAAAAAAAATAAAAAAAAATAAACCCCCCTTCTAGATAAATTTGTACATTTCTTGGTAGAGAGATGTCCCGGCTGAAAGCCGGTTCCTCCTAACAAAATTGACACATAACAGGCATGAAAGGTCATAATATTGACAAAGAAATTGGGTGAACGGTCTAAATATTAATAGAGAAATAGGGTGAACGGTCGTAAAACCGCCCAAGTAACTGCGCGAACCTCTTATAATCTGGAAAGTACAGTATATATATATATATATATATATATATAAAATTATATATATATGTGTGTGTGTGTGTGTGTGTGTGTGGAGGAGGAACTAGAACAAAGCGACCATCTGTTGAACAGACCCAAGGCTTCCTTAACTGGAGCAAGAGGGACTTTAACCAGTTCATTATCAAGGCCAATGACAAGTTTGGTGGCAATGATATTGATAACATTGCCAAGGTTAGTCGGAGGGTTTTGATGGCAACTGTTGTTGTTACCCAGACTGTCTGGCCAAGGAGTCCCGAGTTCGGTTGTCCGAAGCCGCGCTAGATGCTCGGGCCCCTGAAGGGGCCAGGGTGAGATGAGATCTGTCTCTGAGAGGGAAGCGGGGGAGGGGATCATCAGCTCACGGGCTTGCACCCCCGGGCCAATGCCCCCACCGTCCGCATCCTCCCTTGCAGTGCCACCAGTTCGGGCGATCATACCAGCAGCTAGAAGGAAAAGTAATACTGTACAAAAATGGCTAAGGTTGGGTAGAGGATGCTAACCCTCACTCTGGATAAGACCAGCCCTCACCTGTGGCAGCTGCTGTATTGTATATTGATAACAAAGCTGTATTCCTTTGTTGTTCTCTATTGGCAGCTTGTTTGTTTGTATATAAACAGCGAACATGGTAGGTGGGGACAGGCATCATCTACATAAATTGGTCACAGAATGTATCCTTATTGGATACACCCGTTGTTAGAATGTGTATGGGGTCATTAAGTGGAGGTTTTTAGTTTGTTCCCTAGACCTCTATCAAGCTTAAAATTACACTCCCTCGACCCCCTTTCAAGATAAATTTGTACATTTTTCGGTAGAAAAATGTCTCAGCCAAAGGCCGGTTCCTCTTAAATTACAGGCTCGATATAGTGTAGTAAGAAATTAACACCTAAATGGCACGAAAGGTCTTGACATGTACAAACATGGGGTGAAAGGTGTTTAAATTGCCAAACTAATGGGCCGAATGTCTTAAAATATTAAAACTAATGGGGCTAAACACTGTAGTTGGTAAGAGTGTATTGCTACCAACACTAACCACTTTATAATGGATTTAGTGGTGATCCTCTGCTAACATGCGTTCTTGCAAGGTTAACTTGGAAGGTAACCATGTAACGATTATATTTATGGCTGGGATTATATTGGTTGTTAAAGAGTTGATGATTTACTGTAATAACAATCTGTATGTATGTATGTATGTATGAACAATATCATATCAAAATGTAACCTTTGTTTCTACTATACAGAAGTGGAAGGCAAGACTCCAGAGGAAGTAATTTCGTACTCGGCAGTATTCTGGGAGCGCTGTAGTGAACTGCAAGACTGTGACCGTATCCTGGCCCAGATAGAGAGAGAGGAGACGCTAAGATACAAAGGAGGGCATCCATCAAGAAAGCTCTCGATGCTAAGGTAAGATAGATTGCCTTTTTATTATTTTGTAGTTTGCACCTTATGGTGGGCTGACTCTTTGTCAGAGTGAGGGTTTATGTCTTCTGCTTTCCATAGCCCTTTCTAGTTTTTTCTCTTTCTACATTTTTACATTTACATAAGGATGTGGCGACCCCAGCGCCCACCACTATCTGGTGCAGGTAGCCTCCTCTGTGGTGAAGGGGAAAGAACTTCCACCACCGTATTTCACTACGAGGCGTAAAAGGAGCGTGCAAAGGGCATGGGTGGGAGGCTAGGAATCCTCCTCCCCTTGTCAAAACTTACCTACTTTACAAGACAGATATAGGGACGAGGGAACGCGAAAGTGGTCTGGGACCATAAGAATTAGAACTTTATATATCGTTTCTGTTCAAGCTCTGTCTCGAGTCAGCCACCACCATCTTCGCCTGTATCGACAGATCTGGTTTGCCACATATTCTTCAAGGCCCCCTAATAATTCTGCTCCTTCCACTTTATGGACTATTTCGCGCCGGCACATAAATGTATATGTATGCATGTACTGTATATACTCAGGCACATACCCCATAGCTGAGGGGGGCCGACTCCAAACATAGCCCGAACAGAAATAACAAAATAAAATAAATATAGAAAATTCACACACATCTATGTTGCCCAGGAGAAGACCCAGAGACCAAGGACCATGAGGAGTCCTCAGCAAAAGATTCCCAGGTCCCAGATCTCCCAGTGAGGTTACGGTCACAACAGGCAGACATGCAGCGGAACCACACCACAATGCCCGCCCACCTACTTCAAGGCAGGACCCTTGCTATACAGTATAAACCGGCTCCTCGGGAATGACGGACTATTATCTAGTCCAACTGGCGCCCGACCCCCTCTCCCTATGACCACTCCATCACTCATCTATTCACAAGCATTCTCCATGCATTCCTACCCATCACCATCTCTCCCTCCTGTTTCTCAGTCATCTCTCCATCTATACAGGTATACTGTATTAGATTAGTTTATATTAGTTTTCACCAACCCACCAATTAATTTACAAATAAACCTAACTAATGAAATCAATGGAAGTAATGAATATATATATATGTGTTACTCCAAGGACTCGAACCTAAGATACTCACACCGAAATTCCGCACACTAAGCATTACGCTATCAAGACAGTTAAAGGTTCATGCACAAGCCTACGATATATTATGTATTCTCGAGTACTGCATATTAATCTAAGCATGTACAGTACATATCCCCACTGCACTAGATAAAGGGATATTAATCGTGGTCATGTGCTGTACGGTCGAGGTTAATAAGTGTTGTCAGATATTTCACAAAGTTTCGGACACTGACTAATACTCTGAGGGAAAAGCACTTTTCCCAGTAACTATAAAGATACCAATAACACCTTTTGAGCGAAAACCACTGGAATCTATGACAACACTTAATACCCCCGGTTGTACATATAAATGTCTTGATGGTGTAATGGTTAGAGCTTGTAAGTTCTGTAGGACAAGAGACTGAAACTGTACGTATGTGTGGAGCACTCAGTCTTATAATCTTATGTATGTTTTTTTTTTTTTTTTTTCTCTATGTGATTGAGGGAGGCAAAAGGCAGAACTGCCTATAGCGAGTGCCTCCCCCATAGTTGAAAGAGTGACAGGGCCAAAATCAAGTGACGTTCGAGCCAAAATGCCTGGACACACGGAGTTTGAAGCAATTTAAGTCATATGAAGAGGGAAAGACTGATTCTGGGAGAGAGTTCCAGAGCTCAGCTGTTGAGTAGAAGAATGTTTGAGAGTAACGTTTCACTCTTGGGTTGGAGAGTTGCACAGAGTAGGGGTGGGATTGAGTTGCAAGACGGGATGTATGTATGTATGCTGGGTTTGAATCCTGGGAGAATCACATGCTTTCATTAATTTCATTTGGGGGTTATTGGTGTTAAGAACGATGTTAAAATTAATAGTAGCCCAGAATAAAGTTAAGAGGACGACATTGGTACTGAACTGGTTAAGTATCTTTTGCACCTATGGCAATTTCTGTACTGTAGTTTAAGGGGGGTAGTACTTTTTGGGGGCTATATATTTAATTATATTTTAGTTTCCTCCCTGGACCTCCATCAAGCTTAGAAACACCCTCTTGACCCCCTTTTAAGATAAATTTCTACTATTTTTGGTAGAAAATGTCCCAGCCAAAGGCCGATTCCTTCTAAAATTAGAGGCGCGCTATTGCTCGCCATGAAAACATCGACACCTAAAGGGCACGAAAGGTCTTAATCTTGAATAAAAAATGAGGCGAAAGGTCAAACAATCACCAAACTAACGGAACGAATGTCTTAAAACCTGGAAACTAATATGGTAACCATGAAGGGGGGCCACTACCCCCTTAACCAGATTTGCATGTTTCCAATACAATGTTTTGAGGTTATCAGCTGGACAGTTTAAGGGGGAAGGGTTTATTTATTGGTGGATGTAATTGTTTGTTAACCCATCCAGTACCAGGGACGTCCTTTTCATCATATTCTGGCAACTATTAGACAATTTTATTCAGCTTAGGAAGGACCTCTCTAGCCATAATAAGGCTTCAAACTATCTGCACCAACCCCTTTACCCACCATAGATCCTTCCTAAGCTGCATAATATCGTTTAAATATAGCTATAATAAAATATAACATTGGTCGCTGGTACTCAAAGGGTTAATTATTGTTCTAGTTTCCTCCCTAGACCCCCATCACCACCTCATCTCACTTTTCTTCAGTCATCACTTAAGGCACATTTTGTTAAGGGGAGACTGGCCGTTTGTTTGGTCTATTAATTCATTTAGTCATATATTTATTTAGTTTCCTCCCTAGACCTCCATCAAGCTTAGAAATACACGCCCTAGACCCCCCTTCAAGATAAATGTGTACATTTTTCGGTAGAAAAATGTGCCGGCCGAAGGCCGGTTCCTCTTAAAATTGCAGGCTCGCTATCGCTCGCCAGGAAACATTTGACACCTGAATGGCACGAAAGGTCTTAAAATTGACAACGAAATGGGGCGAAAGGTGTTAAAATCGCCAAACTAATGGGCCGAACGTCTTATAATCTCAAAACTAGTGGGGCTAAACATTAGGGAGAAGGGGGTCCAGAAAAACGGTCTGGCAGTGGTTCCCAAACCCATGGTCGCGACCCAAACAAGGGTCACAAGGGTTATTCTGAGGGTCGTGGGAGGGTCTGGAGAAATATAGTTAAATATAATGAACAACTACTATTTGTGCAAAAATTCCATCGTGAAACTTGGGAATTTATAAAATTATGATAACATTATCAAATGACGTTAGACTCAAGACTCAAGTCTTATAAATAAATACTCCTGTATTTGAAATCTTAACAATAAAATTTCCCATCACATGAAGAGTTTCGTTCATTAGTTACTCCGTGTGACTATCGTAAATTATGCCCAATTCAGTACTCGTAAGCCATACGGTACGGGATGTTGTGTGCCTGGCTTGGAGTCTGGACTGTCTGATGCCCAGTGACCTTCACTCAATTAGTTACTGTCACTCGAGCATTAGCCAGTCCTATTATTCAGTGATATTCCAGAAGTTTGTTAATGCCTGGTTAGTAATATATATATATATATATATATATATATATATATATATATATATATATATATATATATATATATATATATATATATATATATATATATATTGGTTTCTTATTACCCATTTTCACTCTGCAACCTATAGAACCCCAACACCATTGTACTGTAATGATAATAGTTATAAATATAGGTAATACATTGATATAACAACAAGCAAGATCAAGAATATGTTTGAGTATGTGAGTGATGATGTGTTCGATGGGGCGAAGCCACAAAATGTACTTTAACAGTAAATATAATACATTATACTGTTCGTTGTATGTGGATTATTGCGAATATATCCTTGAATGTATTTATATTATAGGCCTGTGAATGTGGGTTAGTGAGTGAATGAGGGGGGTTTCGTTGACTGCATTTCATGGTGAATAATCTAACTGTGCAAGTCTTTAAGCTTAATGTTGGCATATTATAATTTTTATTTTAGCAACAGTCAGATTTCCATTTTTGACTGCCAGATAGACTGGGTAAGCGAGTGTGAGTGAGGAAGATGAGTTGTGCAATCAACGATACGGGTTATCATGATGTTTGCATTGGTGTGAAATCTTATCATGTTGAGCACCTCAATCATTTTCCCCTTGAAATATGAAACATTCTAAAAAACAAAACAATGTACATTTCTACTTTAATGGCAAGAATTTCAATGTAAAGTACAGTTACAGTAGACCAGATATTTTTAAGTGTGGCTTCACTGAGTTTAGAGAACGCTCTGGAAATGTCAGACCTGTGTGTCCAGTGCCTTCAAGTCCTGGCTTTCGAATCCATGAAGGATAACAAATTGAAGTGCGATTTGAGTTCAGTTCATTCAAATCTCACTGGAAGGATAAAGAAGTGTTGGTAAAATGAAGGCGGATTGATGCTCCCAGCTCCTAATTTTTTTCTCTGGAGACGGCTTCATTGGCGTCCTTAGTAGTAGCATGGAATAGATGCAAAAAAACTCATTTGTCAGCTAGTGAAACAAGCTGCAGTGGCAATGGAGAAAACTCTTTGTGGAACATATGTTGATAAGAAGTTGGACTCAGTAGGCTACCACTTTAAATAGTAGTAGTAAATGTTGAATTGACTTGATGTCAGAAGATATATTATCTCAACATATTGTGGCTTGGAAATAAGTAGGAAATCTGTCACTGCAGACAGATGAATCAGTGGACATTGCAGGTGACCCCCAACTCATGGCTTTTGTTCGGTACCAACAAGAAGAAAACATACTAGAATAGTTTCTATATTGTAATGCTTTGACATCTACCACCACTAGAGAACACATTTGTAATATGGTGATTTTATTATATATATAGGCCTATATATATATTTTTTTTTTATTTTTTTTTTATTTTTTTAAGAAACATGGTCTAGACTGGATGAACAGATGTATGCACAGATGTTACATCAACTTAAGTTATCAAGTTTGACATACTATAATGTAAGAATATATATAACTGTCTTGGAAAATCATTAGGTGGTGGGGCCGAGGCTGGCACTGTTGCTAGAATTAGGTGTGGCTGGGGGAAGTTCAGAGAATTGATGCCAATCCTGACCATGAAAAGAATGCCTCTCCCCCTGAAGGGAAAGGTGTATGCCTCATGTGTTAGAAGTGCAATGACGTATGCCTCAGAAACATTGGCCGTTAAAGTTTGAGGATGTCAACAGAATGGAGCGTAATGAGATGAGAATGGTGAGATGGATGTGTGGGGCCAGGCTACAGGATAGAATAACAAATGTTGAGCTGAGGAGACGTTTAGGTATAAAGAGTATTAGCGAGGTGATGCGTACAAGTAGACTGGGATGGTATGGACATGTGGAGAGAATGGATGAACAAAATTGGGTGAAAAAATGCAGGTCTGTGATTGTGGAGGGAGCTGCACCAAGGGGTGGACCGAGGAAGACCTGGGATCGGACTATACACGCCGATCTCAAATTCAAGAACTTGACAAGTGAAGCAGCCCTTAACAGGGTTGCCTGGAACGCCGCCATTAGGACAAGAGACTGAAACTGCACTTATGTGTGGAACACTCAGTCTTAAAATGTTATGTATGTATGTATGTAATCAATACAAATATAAAACTAACAAATCCAGTGTTTGAGGGTGTTGGGTCGCAAGGACCATGACATATTGTATTAAGGGTCGCTATCAAAATAGTTTGGGAACCACTGCTCTAGATAGTCAAAGCGGAGCTACAAGGTGTTGGTTGCTTCATTTTTGCTACACTAGATGATAAACCTTTTTATTTTATACACGTCACTTGATTTAAGAGAGCAGTTATATGGTCCTTCACAGCATCTTCAAATATGGTCGGGTATCTTCTATGCTATAAATTGGTGACGATATAGTGGGTGTTTTCTAGACATGTCTGTGAAGCCAGGATATTTGTAGAATAGCAGTAACGATCAGATCACCTCAGAAAAAGCCCTGACATTTGGCGTGGACTTGTTCTATGGTCCATTAGGTCTGCAGTCCACCACACTAACCACTGTGCAATCGCCTCCCCTATATGTTTTTGTTTATGTATTTTTGTTTGTTTGTAATGTATTTATTTATTTATTTAATTATTTATTTGCGTGGGGACCATTATATGCATGAGTAGCGATAATATAATTGTAGAAAACTAAATCATTTGATAATATATATGATAAAATAAGAAAAAATGCCATTTAATTATGCACGTTATTAATGTTCATAAATAAACTATTGCCATCGTTTATCTTCATTATTTAGTACAATGGTTTTGTTTTCTAAAGTCAAATTAAATAATATCTTGAAATAACATAATATATTTTCATGATTCTTTTAACAAATATGTACCATATTTCCCATGCCTGTTTGTATTGTGTATTACAGTCATAGGTATATTGGTACACTCGTGTGAATGTGTGTTAAACCCAAGCTGGATAATATATCATGGTCCAAAAATTATCAATTAAACTAATAGATTCGAAGATTCAAATGACTGTTTATATAATATGACTGAGGAATGTATAGTCAAAATCAATAGTTGGCAGAAAACCTATTCTAGAGAGGGACATTATCTTGAAATTTATATGACATGAAACAAATAGTACTATTATCAGGCTATTATACTAACATGAGGACTGCTGGGGATAATCTAGAGAGGGACATTATCTTGACATTTCTATGACATGAAACAAATAGTACTATTATCAGGCTATTATACTAACATGAGGACTGCTGGGGATAATCTAGAGAGGGACATTATCTTGACATTTCTATGACATGAAACAAATAGTACTATTATCAGGCTATTATACTAACATGAGGACTGCTGGGGATAATCTAGAGAGGAACATTATCTTGACATTACTATGACATGAAACAAATAGTACTATTTTCAGGCTATAATTGAAATGCTGGGTGTGAAGGGAATTCATGGTCTCCTGAAAACTCCCCAGGCCCAGTTAGGGTCAACCTTTCCTGGTGCCTGGCGTGGGGCTCGAACCTCTGGAGGGAGTTTAACCCTCCTAAAAACCCACAGGTTTTGAGATGCCTTGGGTGGGGTTCGAACCCGTTAGTGACCATGGCCCCTAGGTCAACCAGGCCCGCGCGCTAACCCACTGTTCTACCGCGGACGTACAAAAGTATAGTAACCTTAGTCCGATTTGTAAGAACCAGGTGATAGTCTCGTGGTGTTTCATGTGATGAGTTTATTGGACTTCCCATCAACGACTATTTTACACTATACCTGACGTTAACTCGGGTAGTACATTATTGGGGTTGCGGGATATTTTCGAGGGCATTACATTACATCCTTCTTTAACTAGGCTAGTCCCTAGCCTCTTTAAGGTCGTAAGGTATCGTAGCTGTATCACCTCAGCAATCTCAATATTGTTAGGGTCCGCGTGATGGGTGCTGTATGTAGCTACCAGATCACGTTCCGTGACTGCCACCAATGAAATGCTGGGTGTGAAGGGAATTCATGGTCTCCTGAAAACTCCCCAGGCCCACTTAGGGTCAACCTTTCCTGGTGCCTGGCGTGGGGCTTGAACCTCTGAATGGAGTTTAACCATCCTAAAAACCCACAGGTTTTGAGATGCCTTGGGTGGGGTTCGAACCCGTTAGTGACCATGGCCCCTAGGTCAACCACGCCCGCGCGCTAACCCACGTACTACCACGGACGTACAAAAGTATAGTAACCTTAGTCCGATTTGTAAGAACCAGGTGATAGTCTCGTGGTGTTTCACGTGATGAGTTTATTGGACTTCCCATCAACGACTATTTTACACTATACCTGACGTCAACTCGGGTAGTACATTATTGGGGTTGCGGGATATTTTCGAGGGCATTACAATTATACTAACATGAGGACTGCTGGGGATAATCTAGAGAGGGACATTATCTTGACATTACTATGACATGAAACAAATAGTACTATTCTCAGGCTATTATACTAACATGAGGGCTGCTGGGGATAAGGTAATGTAACAGAAAATTACAGGTTTTCAACTAATGATTGATTTAGGCTTTAGGTCTATCTAAAGTTTAGTTTAGTTTTAGTGTTTGCAACATTCAGTACAGTATATTCAAGATGGACACTCTAAAAATAGGGATAAACATAAGTAATCATCATTGCCAATATATTTATTTACATTTTACTAAATTTAAAAGTTTATTTTGATTACAAGCAGATGTTAGTGACCAATGCATCTCAATTGATGGTATTGATTCATAAAATACATAAACATTATCAACTAGTTAATCATGACCTAAATGTTCCTATCAGTATGAAATTTGTAACATGTACCTAATATATTTTTAAACTAAATGTTTATGTTATTGTTGCATTGACATTCATTTAAAGAACGTTTATGTTGAATAATGTATTAATCACTTTAGGAAATATAATAACATATTTAGTGTTCATTTGATGCTTGACACACAAAACATACATACTAGCATGCAATAAATGATTCACTAATTTAGTTTAACACTTTCAATCCAAATATGAATTTTAAAACTAATGACTAGTATCAAGTGATTCTCTTCAATAACCGATTGTTGTGAATGAAAAGGCTAAACAAATGTCTGGTGCAGAATATCACGTAGAACATGTACATAAATAAGACACATCAATCAATACTGTTTTGACAACTCAATACATTTTACCGACACTAAGTAAGTTGTATATGATAATGCATACAACATTGTTATATATGATAATGCATACAACATTTTTATATATGATAATGCATACAACATTGTTATATATGATAATGCATACAACATTGTTATATATGATAATGCATACAACATTGTTATATATGATAATGCATACAACATTGTGTTATGTGAAAGTAAATTATATTAATATAACTACCAGCCTATGGCTCAAATGTATCCCTAGGTGGACACATTCTCCTCAGTTTTAAAGATTTGAGGGATTTTAATTAGTTTACTGATCGTGATCGAAGGTGTATTCGGATATTATACTTTTCAGTGTTGTCCATTTCCAGCACTACACATACATTATGAAACTTCATTTAGCTAACATGTGTAAGTATGCTACTAGTATTGAATGTGCCTTTACTACATTAATATTATTGTATATAGATATATAATTATTATTAAAAAAACAAAACCTCCTTAATCTATAATAACATATGCTAGTTCAGAATATCCAGGATTAACACAGCGTGATAATTAGTTGAGCCTTTGTTCTTGCACCAACTATAATATATCGTAATCCTAGTTATCCAATACATAATAATAGGGGGTAAAATGTAATGATGGTACACAAACAAAGAATATCACACCCTGCATGCTTATAGGTTATGGATATAAGCTAGATAATAATATAATTGTCCAAAAATTATCAATTAAACTAATTGACTCGAAGATTCAAATGACTGTTTATATAATATGACTTAGGAATTTATCGTCAAAATCAATAGTTGGCAGAAAACCTAAACTAGAGAGGGACGTTATCTTGACATTTCTACGACATGAAACAAATAGTACTTTTATCAGGCTATTATACTAACATGAGGACTGCTGGGGAAAATATGGAGAGGGACATTATCTTGACATTTCTATGACATGAAACAAATAGTAATATTATCAGGCTATTATACTAACATGAGGACTGCTGGGGATAATCTAGAGAGGGACATTATCTTGACATTTCTATGACATGAAACAAATAGTACTATTATCAGGCTATTATACTAACATGAGGACTGCTGGGAATAATCTAGAGAGGGACATTATCTTGACATTTCTATGACATGAAACAAATAGTACTATTATCAGGCTATTATACTAACATAAGGACTGCTGGGGATAATCTAGAGAGGGACATTATCTTGACATTTCTATGACATGAAACAAATAGTACTATTATCAGGCTATTATACTAACATGAGGACTGCTGGGGATAATCTAGAGAGGGACATTATCTTGACATTTCTATGACATGAAACAAATAGTACTATTATCAGGCTATTATACTAACATGAGGACTGCTGGGGATAATCTAGAGAGGGACATTATCTTGACATGTCTATGACATGAAACAAATAGTACTATTATCAGGCTATTATACTAACATAAGGACTGCTGGGGATTATCTAGAGAGGGACATTATCTTGACATTTCTATGACATGAAACAAATAGTACTATTATCAGGCTATTATACTAACATGAGGACTATGGGAATAATCTAGAGAGGGACATTATCTTGAAATTTCTATGACATGAAACAAATAGTACTATTATCAGGCTATTATACTAACATAAGGACTGCTGGGGATAATCTAGAGAGGGACATTATCTTGACATTTCTATGACATGAAACAAATAGTACTATTATCAGGCTATTATACTAACATGAGGACTGCTGGGGATAATCTAGAGAGGGACATTATCTTGACATTACTATGACATGAAACAAATAGTACTATTCTCAGGCTATTATTGAAATGCTGGGTGTGAAGGGAATTCATGGTCTCCTGAAAACTCCCCAGGCCCACTTAGGGTAAACCTTTCCTGGTGCCTGGCGCGGGGCTCGACCCTCTAAAGGGAGTTTAACCCTCCTAAAAATCCACAGGTTTTGAGATGCCTTGGGTGGGGTTCGAACCCGTTAGTGACCATGGCCCCTAGGTCAACCAGGCCCGCGCGCTAACCCACTGTTCTACCACGGACGTACAAAAGTATAGTAACCGTAGTCCGATTTGTAAGAACCAGGTGATACGCTCGTGGTGTTTCATGTGATGAGTTTATTGGACTTCCCATCAACGACTATTTTACACTATACCTGACGTCAACTCGGGTAGTACATTATTGGGGTTGCAGGATATTTTCGAGGGCATTACATTACATCCTTCTTTAACTAGGCTAGTCCCTAGCCTCTTTAAGGTCGTAAGGTATCGTAGCTGTATCACCTCAGCAATCTCAATATTGTTAGGGTCCGCGTGATGGGTGCTGTATGTAGCTACCAGATCACGTTCCGTGACTGCCACCAATGAAATGCTGGGTGTGAAGGGAATTCATGGTCTCCTGAAAACTCCCCAGGCCCACTTAGGGTCAACCTTTCCTGGTGCCTGGCATGGGCCTCGAACCTCTGAATGGAGTTTAACCATCCTAAAAACCCACAGGTTTTGAGATGCCTTGGGTGGGGTTCGAACCCGTTAGTGACCATGGCCCCTAGGTCAACCAGGCCCGCGCGCTAACCCACTGTACTACCACGGACGTACAAAAGTTTAGTAACCTTAGTCCGATTTGTAAGAACCAGGTGATAGTCTCGTGGTGTTTCACGTGATGAGTTTATTGGACTTCCCATCAACGACTATTTTACACTATACCTGACGTCAACTCGGGTAGTACATTATTGGGGTTGCGGGATATTTTCGAGGGCATTACAATTATACTAACATGAGGACTGTTGGGGATAATCTAGAGAGGGACATTATCTTGACATTACTATGACATGAAACAAATAGTACTATTCTCAGGCTATTATACTAACATGAGGGCTGCTGGGGATAAGGTAATGTAACAGAAAATTACAGGTTTTCAGCTAATGATTGATTTAGGCTTTAGGTCTATCTAAAGTTTAGTTTAGTTTTAGTGTGCAACATTCAGTACAGTATATTCAAGATGGACACTCTACAAATAGGGATAAACACAAGTAATCATCATTGCCAATATATTTATTTACATTTTACTAAATTTAAACGTTTATTTTGATTACAAGCAGATGTTAGTGACCAATGCATCTCAATTGATGGTATTGATTCATAAATACATAAACATTATCAACTAGTAAATCATGACCTAAATGTTCCTATCAGTATGAAATTTGTAACATGTACCTAACATATTTTTAAACTAAATGTTTATTTTATTGTTGCATTGACATTCATTTAAAGAACGTTTATGTTGAATAATGTATTACTCACTTTAGGAAATATAATAACATATTTAGTGTTCATTTGATGCTTGACACACAAAACATACATACTAGCATGCAATAAATGACTTCACTAATTTAGTTTAACACTTTTAATCCAAATATGAATTTTAAAACTAATGACTAGTATCAAGTGATTCTCTTCAATAACCGATTGTTGTGAATGAAAAGGCTAAACAAATGTCTGGTGCAGAATATCACGTAGAACATGTACATAAATAAGATACATCAATCAATACTGTTTTGACAACTCAATACATTTTACCGACACTAAGTAAGTTGTATATGATAATGCATACAACATTGTTATGTATGATAATGCATACAACATTGTTATATATGATAATGCATACAACATTGTTATATATGATAATGCATACAACATTGTTTTATGTGAAAGTATATTACATTAATATAACTACCAGTGTATGGCTCAAATGTATCCCTAGGTGGACACATTCTCCTCAGTTTTAAAGACTTGAGGGATTTTAATTAGTTTACTGATCGTGATCGAAGGTGTATTCGGATATTATACTTTTCAGTGTTGTCCATTTCCAGCACTACACATACATTATGAAACTTCATTTAGCTAACATGTGTAAGTATGCTACTAGTATTGAATGTGCCTTTACTACATTAATATTATTGTATATAGATATATAATTATTATTAAAAACAAAAAAAAATCCTTAATCTATAATAACATATGCTAGTTCAGAATATCCAGGATTAACACAGCGTGATAATTAGTTGAGCCTTTGTTCTTGCACCAACTACAATATATCGTAATCCTAGTTATCCAATACATAATAATAGGGGGTAAAATGTAATGATGGTACACAAACAAAGAATATCACACCCTGCATGCTTATAGGTTATGGATATAAGCTAGATAATAATATCATTGTCCAAAAATTATCAATTAAACTAATTGACTCGAAGATTCAAATGACTGTTTATATAATATGACTTAGGAATTTATCGTCAAAATCAATAGTTGGCAGAAAACCTAAACTAGAGAGGGACGTTATCTTGACATTTCTACGACATGAAACAAATAGTACTTTTATCAGGCTATTATACTAACATGAGGACTGCTGGGGAAAATCTGGAGAGGGACATTATCTTGACATTTCTATGACATGAAACAAATAGTTCTATTATCAGGCTATTATACTAACATGAGGACTGCTGGGGATAATCTAGAGAGGGACATTATCTTGACATTTCTATGACATGAAACAAATAGTACTATTATCAGGCTATTATACTAACATGAGGACTGCTGGGGATAATCTAGAGAGGGACATTATCTTGACATGTCTATGACATGAAACAAATAGTACTATTATCAGGCTATTATACTAACATAAGGACTGCTGGGGATTATCTAGAGAGGGACATTATCTTGACATTTCTATGACATGAAACAAATAGTACTATTATCAGGCTATTATACTAACATGAGGACTATGGGGATAATCTAGAAAGGGACATTATCTTGACATTACTATGACATGAAACAAATAGTACTATTCACAGGCTATTATACTAACATGAGGACTGCTAGGGATAAGGTAACGTAACCCAAAAATACTGGTTGTCAGCTAATGATTGATTTAGGCTGTAGGTCTATCAATAGTTTAGTTTAGTTTAGTTTTAGTTTTCGCAACATTGAGTATATTCAAGATGGACACACTCTAAAAATAGGGATACACATAAGTAATAATAATTGTTGCCAATATATGTATTTATCTATTGCTACATTATACATTTAATTATGTTTACAAGCAGATGTTAAGTGACCAATGTATCTCAATTGATGGTGTCGATTGATAAAATACATGAACAAATATCAAGTAGTTAATCATGAACTAAATGTTCTTATCCATTTGCAATTTGCAACATGTACCTACACATTTTTTAACTGAATGTATATGTTATTGTTGCATTAAGATTAATTTAAATAACGTTTATGTTAAATAATTGATTAATGACTTTACGAAATATAATAACATATGTAGTGTTCATTTGATGCTTGTCACACAAAACATACAAACTAACATGCAATAAATGACTTCACTAATTTTGTTTAACACTTTCAATCCAAATATGAATTTTAGAACTAATGACTACTATCAAGTGATTCTCTTCAATAAGCGATTGTTGTGAATGAAAAGGCTAAACAAATGTCTGGTGCAGAATATCACGTAGAACATGTACATAAATAAGACACATCAATCAATACTGTTTTGACAACTCAATACATTTTACCGACACTAAGTAAGTTGTACATGATAATGCATACAACATTGTTATATATGATAATGCATACAACATTGTTATATATGATAATGCATACAACATTGTTATATATGATAATGCATACAACATTGTTTTATGTGAAAGTAAATTATATTAATATAACTACCAGCATATGGCTCAAATGTATCCCTAGGTGGACACATTCTCCTCAGTTTTAAAGATTTGAGGGATTTTAATTAGTTTACTGATCGTGATCGAAGGTGTATTCGGATATTATACTTTTCAGTGTTGTCCATTTCCAGCACTACACATACATTATGAAACTTCATTTAGCTAACATGTGTAAGTATGCTACTAGTATTGAATGTGCCTTTACTACATTAATATTATTGTATATAGATATATAATTATTATTAAAAACAAAAAAAACTCCTTAATCTATAATAACATATGCTAGTTCAGAATATCCAGGATTAACACAGCGTGATAATTAGTTGAGCCTTTGTTCTTGCACCAACTACAATATATCGTAATCCTAGTTATCCAATACATAATAATAGGGGGTAAAATGTAATGATGGTACACAAACAAAGATAATCACACCCTGCATGCTTATGGGTTATGGATATATTTAAATTATACCATGCAAAGATTATACTTCCCTTCACCAACCTTAACCAAACAATATTGTATATCAGTATATGTAGATAGACAGGTTAATAGATATATAGCTATCTGAATACATAACACATCTTAAAATTGTATATAAATCCATATACATTCATATATCTGAGACATAGGTGTATTTGCTTTAGTCAGTCTCATGTATATTTTGAATTATACATGTAATTTTTGTTATCATTTGGCATCAGAAGCTTGACATGAATAAAATCTGTATTTATTTGCCCATAATTTACTATTGTTGACAAGTGAAAGTAAAACACTATTAGTTCAGAGTAACTTCAGCACAGTGGCATATTAATTGAGTTGATCTGGCTGAAACTATAACATAGTGTTGCACAAGTAGTAGTTGTTGTAGTAGCTGAACTAGTAGTAGTTGTTTTTATTGGAGTCGTAGACTATGCCATCTATGACTCCCTGGCACCGCTGGATTCTCAGTCAAACCTGCAGACAAGGTCAACATTTTCGGCTATAATATCAGGTCAAGAAATGTGTGTTAGGTTCTGTAAAACATATTGTGGTATTGTGTATAACTCTTTGAAGATTATGGTGCAATCTGACAGTTTATTCTGGCTATCATTATACAGTATACAGTTTATGAAGAATCTGTGGGTATAATGAGGGTAAAGACTATCTCAAGTAACCCTCTGACTTCCATATCCCGTGCAGTACTGGTGACGTCCTTTTAGTTATATTCTGGCAACTATTAGATCATTTATTCAGCTTAGCAAGGACCTCTATAGCGATAATAAGGCTTCAAACTATCCCAACCAAACTTTTTAAAGTACCATAGATCGTTCTTAAGCTGCATAATATCGTCTAAATATAGCTAGAATAAAACATAACACACGTTGCTGGTACTCAAAGGGATATATATACCCTTTCGAACCTGAATAAAATCGTCTAATAATAGCCAGAAAGCAGAACAAAATATGTAATTGGATGTTGAAAGGAATAATACTGTGGTGTTAAATGTGTTCCTACCTTCTCTACCCAGTCATGTCATTGAATGCAGTACTGTTGAAGCTTTCAAAATACAACTAGATAAATATATCACTCTTAATCCACGATTAACCCGGGAGCTGCGGGGAGACTCTTAAGAGTTCCCCCGGCGCACTGCGGGGAGACTCTTAAGAGTCAGAGAAAATAAAAATCAACTTTTGACATTGAAAAAAAAAATTTTTTTTATATTTTTTTTTTTTTATTTTTTATTTTTTTTTTGGCCCCTGGGCCATGCAAAATCTCAGTCCTCTACCTCCCCTCCTTCCCCACTTTCCTCCTCTCCTTCAGTTATCACCTATTTTCCCTGTTATTCCCTTATTCTGAGGTATATTTTCGTGCTAACATTAGAAATCCGATTGGAGGGTGTGGTCATCACTGATAGCAAGCGAGTGCAAGAGAGAGAGAGAGAGAGAGTATCGATCGACTGTGTCTCAGTGGCCTTGGGGGAAATTGGCGGGAAAGCAGATTGCCTCACCCATACATTATACAACTCGCGGGCTATATCTCCGATTTTGACCATCCAAACGCTGTTTTCACTCGTTTTATTGTTGTTTCAGGTTAATACCTTTATAATCAACCCATAATAGGTGCATATGGATAAGTATTAATGCTATTAATGGCACAATGAATATTTTAGTGACGGAAACACCTCAAATACGTCAGCACAGGGGGACGTTTCCAATTACCCCCATGCGCACTTCAGAGGTTAACTGCGTTTACAAACGAATAGCAGCACCTTTGATTGAACCACCGTTATCTTTTGATCACATAAGTTAGGTAGTTTAGCTACAAGCAGCCTCGAAAGGATTAATATATATGTTGTTGCTTGTTTTCCTTTGTACTCCTGGACCTTTTCACTATCACCACATCCTTTATACACAACAATATATAACACTATATTTATTTTATTGTTTTCATATTACATAGGATGATCCCAATAACCCTATAAGGTCCGATGTAGGTCTTTTGTTTGATCTCCCCTGTAGGCTATCATTCAATTAGATTGGTGATTAAAAGACGTTTCAACCCATTACTTTGGCGATAATAACATGTTTCACCCCATTCAGGTGTCGATTTCTTTATGGGTGAGAGATAACAAGCCTGTGACTTAGTAGAAATAGGCTTTGGACCAGGACATTTAAAAAAAAACACAACAAAAAAACACATATATAGCATAAAGGGATCTTGTAAAGTATTTGTATTTGTGAGGAAGTTTGGGAAGGCATTTTTGCTAACCAAGGCAACAAACTAAAATACATTGCTCGAAAAAAAAATCAAGGAAAACTCTGGATAATAATTACAAATATGATAATAACCAACAGGACGTCGGACCAGATAGTGCTAAGGCTATGAGAAAGGGGCAGGTGTTTGGCTGAGAGAGAGAGAGAGAGAGAGAGAGAGAGAGAGAGAGAGAGAGAGAGAGAGAGAGAGAGAGAGAGAGAGAGAGAGAGAGAGAGATTAATACATATATTCATACACACAGACATACAGTACATGCATGCAATCATTCATACATTAATTCACATATTCATACAGACATTCATGTACACATTCATAGACATACAGACATTCACACAGACATTCATAGACATACATACATTCATGTACACATTCATAGACATACAGACATTCACACAGACATTCATAGACATACATACATTCATGTACACATTCATAGACATACAGACATTCTTGTACACATTCATAGACATACAGACATTCATGTACATATTCATAGACATACAGACATTCATGTACACATTCATAGACATACAGACATTCATGTACACATTCATAGACATACAGACATTCACAGCCATTCATAGACATACAGACATTCACACAGACATTCATAGACATACATTCACACAGACATTCATAGACATACAGACATTCACACAGACATTCATACAGACATTCATAGACATACATTCACAGACATTCATAGACATTCACACAGACATACATAGTCATACAGACATTCACACAGATATTCATAGACATACAGACATTCATACAGACATTCATACAGACATTCACACATACATTCATAGACACAGACATTCTCAGACATTCATAAACATAGACATTCACACAGACATTCATACATTTACAGACATTCATACAGACATTCACACGGACATTCATACACATTCATAGACATACATTCATACAGACATTCACAGAAATTCATAGACATACATACATTCATACAGACACTCAGGCACATTCCTGTATCATACGTTAATACAGATATTCACACATATATACAGACTTATCTAGACTGATTGTAGATATTTTGGCCCATTCAGATATCCATATTTTTCTGGCGAGTGATAGCGAGCTTGCAACGAAAATATGTTTCCCGACAATTTGATGATGATTATAGTTGTTTTGTCCCATTGTTGATTATTTGATGATGATTATAGTTGTTTTGTCCCATTGTTGATTATTTGATGATGATAGTTGTTTGTCCCATTGTTGATTATTTGTGTTAATTATTTGATGATGATTATAGTTGTTTTGTCCCATTGTTGATTATTTGATGATGATTATAGTTGTTTTGTCCCATTGTTGATTATTTGATGATGATTATAGTTGTTTTGTCCCATTGTTGATTATTTGATGATGATTATAGTTGTTTTGTCCCATTGTTGATTATTTGATGATGATTATAGTTGTTTTGTCCCATTGTTGATTATTTGATGATGATTATAGTTGTTTTGTCCCATTGTTGATTATTTGATGATGATTATAGTTGTTTTGTCCCATTGTTGATTATTTGATGATGATTATAGTTGTTTTGTCCCATTGTTGATTATTTGAAGACATAATTCAGGTATTAAACTATTTTTGGCGAGTGATAGCGGGCTTGCAATGATTTATATATTTATTTATTTTATTTTTGTTTGCACCAATATATATGATGGTTTGAAGATGCCTTGTCCCATTACTGACTGTTTGAAGACACATTGATGTAAAAACATATTCCTGGCGAGCGATAGCGAGCCAGAAACATAGGATATATGTGACCCCATTAGATGATGATTTTAAGATATACAGGTCCTTCCTAATCTGAAGCAACAGGAAATACAGACCAACATCTTGAATAACGTGTTACGGTACTGAAGGGGGGGATAATACAAGATACTAAAGTCAAATGTTCACACTGCTTACCAAGGTGTTGGTGGTGTTGTTGTTGTTGTTAGTACAGTTGACAGATGGAGGGTTGGATGCCGTAACAAGGGAGGTCCCCCAGACCATCGGACCACATCCACCCACACAGGTCCTGTGCATCTGGCTCACCACTAATCCACTGTTGTTGTTGTGGTGGTTGTCCATTCAGCCACAGGTTGTCACGCATACCAATCCATACAAAATACCCCCCTGAGGGAGGTTAATTATTATTATCATTACACACACTAACATTCACACAACACGGTTCTCACATGTCAAATACCTATATACATTTTGTTTTGTTTTTTCTTCTGGCGAGTGATAGCGAGCCTGCAATATAGGAAACCCGGCCATTTGCTTTTATAGCGACAAATGTACAAATATATCTTCAAGGAGTGGGTCTATAAACAACAACAACAACAACCAGTGTATTCCTTTGTTTGTCTTTTTTCGGTAGAAAAATGTCCCGGCTGAAGGACAGTTTCTCATGATCTATTTTTTATTAATTTCACCACAACACCAAACACCTCCAATGAAATTAATGAAAGCATATAATGTGATCCACCAGGATTCGAACCAGGCTCACTACCGCTCGCCTATAGGAAATCGACACCTGAATGGGTTGAAATATTTGGTGATCGCCATTTTTGTTTAGCCTTAACCCCATCAGTACCGAGACGTGTTTTCCATTGTATTCTGGCTATGATTAGACGGTTTTATTTAGCTTAGGAAGGACATGAAGCAATTAAAAGGCTTCAACGTATCTTGAGTCACCCTTTTAACAACCACAGATCCTTCCTTAGTTATATACAAGCCTCTAAATATTTTTGAAATACAGTAATAGAAAAAGTCATGCTCGGTAATGAACGGGTTATAGGGGTCGATATTATTAATACACAACGACCACAATGTCTGTCGGCTCGCTATCACTCGCCAGCATTTAATTAACTCCTAAGTGGGTTATAATTGTCATAACATTATCTAACTAATGGTACAAAAGGGGATCTGGGGAAGGATATGTATATTTTTAGCTTAACCGTATTTGCTCCATGGTTGGTCTGTTTGGACCTCCCCTGTTTCTCTCCATTAGTTTGGAGTTTATAAGACGGTTCACCACATTAGTTTGCTATAGGAACACCCTTTATCTCATTTAACCCCTACTGTACCAGCGACGTCTTTTAAATTATATTCTAGCTATATTTAACCGGTTTTATGCAGCTTAAGAAGGATCTGTGGTAGTAAAAACGGTTAAGCGAGATAGTTTGAAACATGTTAATTGCCTGTTAACTGAATCAAATCGTCTAATGGTAGCCAGAATTAAGTTATATAGGACATTACCGGTACTGAATAATAGGTTAAGAGTTTATTATTATCTGGGCGTGTGATAGCTGCCCTGTAACTTACAAGCAACTGGCCTTCCAACGTGACACATTTGTCTATCATATAATGTCTGGGTGGCCATTTGTCTATCATATAATGTCTGGCTGGCCATTTGTCTATCATATAATGTCTGGGTGGCCATTTGTCTATCACATAATGTCTGGGTGGCCATTTGTCTATCATATAATGTCTTGGTGGCCATTTGTCTATTATCATATAATGCCTGGGTGGCCATTTGTCTATCATATAATGTTTGGGTGGCCATTTGCCTATCATATAATGTCTGGGTGGCCATTTGTCTATCATATAATGTCTGGGTGGCCATTTGTCTATCATATAATGTCTGGGTGGCCATTTGTCTATCATATAATGTCTGGGTGGCCATTTGTCTATCATATAATGTCTGGGTGGCCATTTGTCTATCATATTATGTCTGGGTGGCCATTTGTCTATCATATAATGTCTGGGTGGCCATTTGTCTATCATATAATGTCTGGGTGGCCATTTGTCTATCATATAATGTCTGGGTGGCCATTTGTCTATCATATAATGTCTGGGTGGCCATTTGTCTATCATATAATGTCTAGGTGGCCATTTGTCTATCATATAATGTCTGGGTGGCCATTGTCTATCATATAATGTCTGGGTGGCCATTTTCTAGTTTGAAGGAAGTCTGGAAATACATTTTTGCTAGTAGTGTAGCAGCTTAGTGGCAGAATTTGTGGGAATTGTGCATTTCGTGATAAAAGTTTCAAAATTGGCACACACAATCAAATAGTCAATATAATCAAAATTAGATAGTGGGCCATCATAGGTTTACTCTACATTGGCTTTGGCAGCCCCCTTTCAATTAATTTCCATAGGAGTTCTTAAGCACTGATATTTGCCCCAAACTGTATACCATGATAGAGATGTCAAACTAGTTTCAAATTACTCATCTGGACATGGGTAACAACATATATTCAGACATTGTTTAGCTAATGTTGACCGTTTGATTAGGACAATCTGCTGTAGTTTATCATCATGCCACAAATTGGTAAGTAATGTTGCCATTTGCCACTAATTTGTTGAACTACAGGGACCAGTACAAGTCAAACGGTCAACATTAGCCAAACATTGTCTTAATATATGTTATTACCCATGTCCATGAGAGTAATTTGAGACTAGTTTGACATCTCTACCATGGTATACAGTTTGGGGCAAACATTAATGCTTAAGAACTCTTCTGGAAAGTAATTGAAAGGGGGCTGCCACAGCCATCAGGGACTGAATTTGAGATGGCCCAATATCCAAATCTGTTCATAATAGGATAGTCTACTAGTGTGTCAAATTTGGTGCTTTCCTCACAAAATGCACAATTGTTATGCTAAGTTGCCCCACTATAGGGATATCCCCGCCAGGGATAACGACCGAGGACCGATGTCAGCCATGAATGTAAATGTAGATCCGATCAGAACCAAAAATTTGATTAAAGAACGTTCTGTGAGTTCTAAAACCGCAACTTTAAAGGTTTTCTATGCAAACGCTCGTAGCATACACAATAAATTTTCAGATTTAGAGGAACTAGTGTTTACTGAAAATTATGATGTGATTGGTATAACAGAATCTTGGCTCAATACAGTAAATAGAGACTTTTTAGCAGAGTATTCACTTCCCGGTTATGTAATGTTTGAGAAAAGCCGAATAAATAAAAATGGAGGTGGCGTTTTATTTTATATCAAAGAAAGTCTTAACCCGACCCTCTTGTCAAAACCTCAAATTGTGAACGTCGACACATCTTTTGTGCTAATAAAGAATAATAAAGGTACAAAAATAATACTTGCATTAATATACAGACCTCCAGCTCAATCAGTGCAAACTGACCGAGAAATTTATGAACAAATTGCAGATGTAAGTAACTCACAAGATACCGTATTTTTTGGCGACTTTAATTTACCTGTGACCAAGTGGGGCGATACTCTTACTTCACACTCCGGACATGACTTGTATACAAACTTGCAAGAGAGTTCGCTTTATCAATTTGTTCGAACACCGACCCGTGGTAATAACGTTCTTGACATTGTACTTGCAACAAAAGAAGAATTAATAGAGAATTTGAATGTTGGTGATGAATTCAGTAACAGCGACCATCGTACGATAACTTTCACTTTAAACTTTACTAGTAACGAACCAAATAGTAGCATCGAAAAAGTCCCTAATTTCAAGAAAGCAAACTTTCATAAACTTAGAGCTATGTTTAAAGAAACTGACTGGAGCTTTTTAATTAACAATAACGACATAAATATATCTTGGAAGTTATTCGAAACCACTTACCTAAAAGCAGTGCAAGACTGCATACCATCGAAAATACGGCGTCCAGGCCATAATAATAAGCCCAAATGGTGGAATAAAGATATTTCAAACTGCCTGCTTGCTAAAAATTTGCTAATGATAGATTAAAATCCTCACAAAATGACGAAGAACGGGTGAAATTTGTAGAGCTACGACGCAAAGCCAAAAAGTTAATTAAGCAAAGTAAAAAGACCCTAGTGTTACATATTGCGAATCAAAGTAAAACAAACCCGAAAGAATTCTATAGTTATATCAGAAAGAAAAAAGTAGTTACTTCAACTGTTGGACCGTTAGTCGATGAAAATGGAGAATACACCAAAGACGAAGTACAAATGAGTAATGCCCTCAATACCTTCTTTGCATCAGCTTTTACAACAGAAGACCTCAGTGATATCCCTACACCATCGCCGATTCAGATTGATAATTCAGATGTTCTAAGCAATATCACCGTTACAGAGAGAGAAGTATTGAATTGTTTAGATAAACTCAAGGTAAATAAAACGCCTGGACCTGATACAATCTCGCCTAGAGTTCTAAAGGAAGCTAAGGATAAGCTCTCCAAACCACTGACATTACTATTCAATAAATCCTTGCAGTCTGGAACTATGCCTGATCAGTGGAAGATAGCCAACATAACACCGATATTCAAAAAAGGCAGCAAATCCCTACCCAGTAACTATCGTCCAATTAGCTTAACCTCAGTTGTATGTAAAATGCTAGAAACGGTCATAAGAGACGGACTCGTAAATCACTTAGAGGAAAATAACATACTTAAAGATACTCAACACGGCTTTCGTAAAAAACGTTCCTGTTTAACAAACCTCTTAGACTTCTTCCACGATATCCTCAACCTCTACGATGAGAGTAAAGCTGTAGATATTATATACCTTGATTTTCAAAAGGCCTTTGACAAAGTTCCCCACAAACGTTTACTGCTAAAACTAAAAGCGCATGGAATACAAGACGGTGTGTTGAAATGGATAGAAAATTGGCTCAGCAACAGAAAGCAAAGAGTAGTCATAAACGGTAAGGCATCTAAATGGACCAATGTAAGTAGCGGGGTACCCCAGGGATCGGTACTAGGACCAATTCTCTTTCTAATTTACATCAACGACATAGATGAGGGTCTCACCTGTACAATCTCAAAATTTGCTGACGATACAAAAATTGCAAATAGCGTACTCTCAAAAGATCAAGTTGACGATATGCAACACAATCTAGATAAATTGTCACATTGGGCCCAAATTTGGCAAATGAGTTTCAATGCGGATAAATGTAAAGTACTACATATCGGATACCTAAATGAGAAAGCAAACTATTCGATGAATGGCACTCAGCTTAAGAATGTAAACAGAGAAACCGATCTGGGAGTAACAATATCGAGTAACCTAAAACCGAGTCAACAATGTTCAGAAGTTGTTAAGAAGGCAAACAAAATAATTGGCTTTATAGGCAGATCATTTGAGCATAAATCCAAAGACGTAATCCTAACCCTTTACAATTCCTTAGTCCGCCCTCTTCTGGAATACTGCGTTCAATGCTGGTGCCCTTATTACCAAAAAGACATAAACAAGCTAGAACGAGTTCAACGTAGAGTTACCAAAATGATACCTAGCCTAAAGAACAAACCATACGAAGAGCGTCTTAGAGAATTAAATCTATTTCCTTTAACCCAGCGCAGATTAAGAGGTGACTTAATTCAAGTGTTCAAAATCATCAAAGGCATCGACAATATGAATTGTAGTAAGTACTTCACTATCGACCAATCTAATTACACGCGGGGAAACGGTTGCAAAATTATTGGTAAATCTTTTAACTCACACGAATCTAAGAATTTCTTCTTCAATCGAGTTGTCAACTTGTGGAATGGGCTTCCCCGAGACGTTATAGACTGCAGCACCGTTGATTCATTTAAATTCCGCCTAGACAAATATCTCGCATCAAACCCGCGACTGACTGCGTTTGTAAATGAATAACTTTATTTTATCCTCCCCTCAGTTACTAACCCAAATGTCCCCTACTAACTTCCTAGTCCTGCCACGTTAGTGGCAGGGCAGTAGTTCCCTTTCCAATGTTCCCTTACCCACTCTAAACCACTGTTTGGACACTTGATCCTCAGTGTTTTGGAGGACAAGCAGCCTAGAAGGGTCACTAGATCTGTTGTTGCTTGATTTCCTTTGTACTCCTTTGTACTTATAGGTGAGGGAATAAACTGAAACACATCACTCGAATATAACAACAAATAAAACAAGTACAAACTTCAATAATAATTGAACAAACTATCATAATAACCCACAAGTCGTCGGACCAGATAATGTTAAGGTGTTTGTGGGTGATTTATCCTCAACATTCCTCTTTGTTAATATATTCCATAAATTAATAGAGGAAGGAGACATTGGCTGTATACTTGTCCCTTCAACCCTATTTGATCCAAGGGGGGTGTATTAGTACTTCTCTTGTTTTGTTTCATTAGTTTGGAGATTATAAGATGTTTCATCCCAATCGTTGTATGATAATATGACACTTCGCCCCATTCAGGCCTCAATTTTGTCTGGGCGAGCGAAAACGAGCCTGTAACCTTAAAAAAATCAACCTTTGGCCGTGACATTCTTTTTATGGAAACGTGTACAAATATTGCTTTAACACTGTCACCACCATTATGGAATGTTCAATATATTCTGGTTACCATTAGTTGATTATATTTAGTTTGTAATCTACGTATACGACTCAAATGTGTAAATGCAATATAAATATAACCTCATAGTACGATAGGTCCTTCTTAAACTGCATGACATCTTCTATTTATAGCCAGTATCAAAGGTTAAAAGGCGTCATGTTGCTGAAGTGGTTAAGGGGGTCTGGCTGGTCACGGCTTCCAAAGGATGCCAAATCCTTAATAATAATTATACAATAATAACTCTCAAATGTCGGACCAGATAGTGTAAAAGCCTTCATAGGATAATCTTACCTACACATCATAACACACACACACATAGACACACACACACACACACACCATAGCACACAGACACACACACCATATCACACAGACACAGACACACCATAGCACACAGACACACACACCATATCACACAGACACAGACACACACACACACACACACACCATAACATCATAGCATAGCCACACATCATAACACTAACCAACAGAGTCCACCTGGCCAGGCTGAGATGCGGACACCATCCAGCTCTCCTGAACTATCAGAAGAGACTGGATGACTCCGTCGTCGACACCTGCCCGGGATGTAACACAGCACCCCATACCATTAAACACATCATAGAAGACTGCATTTCACACAACCACTTATGCCAACAACACAATCTACACTCAATGAGAGCTCTGTGGGAAAGCCCGATCGTGGCCATGGCCTTCCCCAGGGACTCGGGGCTGTTCGGCCAGGCAGCTTAGGGAACAACAACAACAACAACAGCAACACTAACCAACACAACAACACACACACTATACCACATACACAATCCATATTACACACACACCAAAATATACACACATACCAAAACAAATACACACACACACTGTAGCATACACACACCACCATAGTACACACACCATAACACATACCACAACACACACACCATAATATATACACACGCTATAACACACATGCATGTCATAACATACACACACACGCTACAACACACACACACACATACACAGCATACACGTACACATACGTCATAAAACCCACATACACTATAACACACACACACACTCCATAACAGACACACACTATAGCATACAGACACACACACACACACATATCCTGAAACACATACACACACCATAACACACACACACACATGCTTACACCATAACACACACAACAACAACTATACTACGCACACATCATAACACAAATATATACACCCTAAAACAATACACACCGAAACATACACAATGTATAAGGAACACAAATAGTCCATAACAGACATACACTCCATAACACACACACCACACGCATGGTAAAACACACTTACAGCATAACACACATACACTAAATATCATACTTATACAGGAAAATCCACCTTTCCTGGCGAGCAGTAGCGAGCCACGCACAATATCTATCTAGTTAACCCTTTCAGGACAATGACGCTTTTTCTCTATTATTTGCCTAACATCAGACATTCTGACGGTTTATAATACATTGCAGGCTTGCTATTGCTCGCCTAGAAAAAACATTGACACCTGAATGTAACGAAATGTCAGATAATCACCAACAATTTAGCTTGGAAGAGACTGGGGGACATTTGTCGTAGCTTTAAAGGGGTCCTTATTATTATTTAACAACAACAACAACAAAAACAACAACAACAACAACAACAACAACAACAACAGTGCCTGGCTGCTCGCTATCACATTCCAGGATTAATAAACTTCTAAGGTGGGGTAAGTTGTTGTAAAATGTTCCCACTAATGGGGCAAATGGGGGTCTGGGGAAGGATATACATTTGTTTTGTGTAAAACCCTATTTGGTCCAAGGTGGGTGTTCTAAGACGTCTTTTGTGCTCCATTAGTTTGGAGATATTAAGACATTTCACCCCACTCGTTTGGTGATAAGACGCATCACCCTATTCAAGAGCCATTTTTGTTCTGGGTTAGCCAACAGAGCCTGTAACTTAGAATAAAATGTCTATAAAAAAAGGTACAATTGAACTTGAGGGGGGTCTGGTTTGGTATTTTTCAGTTAAATAAAAGTATGGCAATAATTCATTTTTAACCCCTACTGTACCATAGGGTACAGTAACAAAAGTCCCCCCCCCCCTCCAGTCCCAGGCAATGTGGCCAAAATGGTAAGATATAACAACCTTCCACCTCAAAAGATGGTGGAATACTGGCTCTCCCAGCCTGTAGAGGCTTGGATATAAGCTGAGAAGTGTTGCCAACTCTAGAGCAGTGCTCAAACGGTCGTGGTACCAGGCACTGTCTGATACTGGCAGTTACAAGGAAAGTATATTACTGACGGCTCTCTGCCTTCGCTGGGACTGGGGAGTGATTTATCTACTGATGGCAGAGAGCCGTCGCTGGAACTGAACGGGTAAACATATGGGACAAACTAAAATAGTTTGCTAAAAAATGGCAAAAACAAGCAAAATCCTCCATATTAATTAAACAAAATAACATAATAACCCACAAGTCGTCGGACCAGATAGTGTTAAGGTGGTTTGGGGGGAAATGTTAAAACACTTTTGTTGCAGTTACTTTACAGGTAGGCTATGTCCTGGAAATATACTGGAATTATTTGCCCATTAAATCCTGTGGAGATGTGTGTGAGTGATCAGGAGCATTGCAGATCCCCGTCCGCTCTCCGGCAAGTATGCCGCAGCACTGAGGCTCTGTGGTAAGGTCTCGCAAGATATATTCAGTGCTGCCAAATCCAAATGTAGTGGAACAGTGCTAATTATTAGCAAATATTGCTGATGTCTGTAGTAATGCTGTGGGGGATCCCCGCTAGCTAGGGAGCATTTTCTGGTGTTATTTGAAATATCTTTTCTTTTGGTGTTTTACTGCAAACAATTAATTTCATTCAGGCACTTGCTTAAGCAATCAGGAGTGCCTAAATGAGCCCTTTTATAGTGGAATATCCCCTGCACTAATTGGGTTACGGTAGAAGGGGTGTCTGGGGTGATGTTTGTGTAACTCGAAGGATAGGGGGTGGGGTAGAGGGGTAGGATAAGCCTCTTGAATATATTTCCAATCTGACCGGTCATATGATAGCCTGTTTCATCCCACCTCAGCAAACTTTCATCCGTTAATCTTTTTATCTTTCTACCTCTTTCTTTAGCTCCATCGCTAGGCCCCCATGTTGTTGCTTTAGTTGTCTTACCTTCCACGCCTTTCGAAAGGGCAATAGTAAAAAATAGTTTGTCTCATCAGCTCCTTTCCTCTTAATATTTCATTACAATCTCTCTTTACCCGTCGCAGTGTTGCATCTCTCTCACTCTTCTACCGTTACCGTTACCACAATAATCAGTGTTGTTCCGTATATCTCTCATCCTTTACTCCTATCTCTATGTTGTCCAACTCTCTATCCCGAGCATGAACCAATTTTCGCGATCATTCTTCAACTGATCATGTTAGCTTTGGAACTCACTCCCTCAATCTGTATTTCCCTCTTCCTATGACTTAAACTGCTTCAAGCTCCATGTGTCCAGATATTTGGGCTCTTAACTTCCATCGAATTTAACTCTCTGTAACTCAACATTGGAGGAGACACTTGTTACAGGCAGCTTTACCTTTTCTTTCCTTTATTCATATAAAAAAAAAAAAAAAAAATCATGCACACTTTACAGTAATTCCACAAGGCTTTCCACTGTTCGTAGAGAGCAGGTGCGATCTATCTATATTGTTTTTCCAGTAAACCCTTTAACCCCTAAAGTACCAGAGACGCATGTTATGCGTCGGCCCTGTATGTAACGCTAAACCTCACAGCCGCATAGGGTGCGTTGCAGTTAATTACTCCGGTCCTATGGCACCTAGAGGGCTCAGATGTGTATGGGAACTGCGTAAGTATCCCACGCAATAATGCCCAATTGCCCATGGTTGAAAATAGGGATGTCCCGATACCAAAATTTTGACCGATACCGATACCTGTGCACCAGGAAAGTCTGTAAGACTTGTCCATGATCTTTGTAATTTTCTCCTTTATCAGCTTTGTTATTAAACTTAGGTAACATGTTACTAAAATCAACACTTGTATTATGTATATATGGGTAAAAACTTAAAAGTTACTAAAAACTAGAACGAGATGATACGGATTTAATGAAACATCTCGTGCAGGGATTTCAAATTTCACGGTCACGGGTAAGTTGGGTAACCAACCTGTTCCGTACACGTATGATCACAAACTACCAGACGTGGCTTTAAGGCTTATAAGTACCAAAGAATGGACTGCACTACTAGGCTACACATTATGTACGGTACTTAATGTAATTGTTATCAGATATGTACCAAGATTCCAACAAATATATATTTTTCATAATTATAAAACAACCAATCACTGCTGAACCAAGCAACCTTCACTCCTTCAGTGAGTGATATGTGACATAGCAAATTACTTCTAGGTATCGGTAGTATCTAGTATCGGTGAAAATCAGCCGATACCGATACTCTAAAAAAATGCCGATACCACCGATACCGATACATCGGTACATCCCTAGTTGAAAACCCTCTAATTCCAGCTGAGTGCGCGTGAGCGCGCAAAAACGTGTTTTTGCATATTTTTGCCTACCCATTTCTCCATGTTAATTCCGACTTTCAGGTGCCCCGTAGGAACCCTTAATGACCTAGGGCATCAGTTTTTCTATGTTTTTTCCTTCATTTCTAACCCATTCCAGGTGTTTTCTGGAAACAAAACATTTGTTGACAACCTGCCGGGCCTGGAGTGTACATTTATATTATATTGCCTGGTGCTCAGTGAATTAAGGGGAGGTTGTTTGTTTTGTTTGGACCCTGTTATGCCCGGTCCAAATTGGAACGCGAGATATTCTTTGTACAATGAGCAGCTCTCTAACTGGATAGGTATACCTTAACACCTTACGAGCGGCCTATGCGGTTTATTTATGTGTACCGCACAGCGGGGTGTTTTTAGCCAAAATAGGGCTGTTTACGTGATCATTTTCATGCCTAAATAAGACCCAGAACGTAAAACAAGTACCTATCCCTGAAAGGGCATAAACAGAGCTTTCGAATGACACCATAACGATCCTTGTATGATGGATAGTTTTCTTGCAATAACCGTGCAACGCGAGTGCAAAAAGCAGGTAATTCGGTACTTTCAGTACATAATTGAGTATGTAGCGAGTGAGAGAGGGAGGAGGGAGCTGAGATTTGTGTCAGTAGGTTCGCCGCGGTGGTCTGGAGCAGTCATACGCTCGCTAGTCTCCTGCCACCACTTGTCTCTCTCTCTCAGCCACATTACGTGCTGAAATTGCCACTCGAGTTATGTCGAGCGCCGCCACATAGTCCAGCTTTATTTAACTCGACTTATGTTGCTCGCCGCTAATTAAGGGTTAAACTTTAAATAAAGAGACAACACGGCAGGATAGTAAGCACACAGGTAACAAGTTAACATGGGTTTTATTCAGTTTAACACCTGGTTCATGGAGGAGCAAGACATATATTTTATACCTGTAACCTGGAGATCATCAACAATAATAAGAATAATTAAGACATACAATACTCAGGTTATCAAGTAAGCAATAGGAGTCGGACAATGGGTCCGGACTCAAGGTAATAATAATACTCCTAGGATACAATTATAAGGTATCCAAAATGGTGGAGGTACACCTCCTACCCAAATAGATCTCAGAGAGGATCTCAACAAAAGACAAGAGTGCAGTAATGGCAAATGCCGTCTGGATCATGCAATGATGTCCCCGGCATATAGTGACGTTAACCGACTCTAAAGCAATAATGGCCAAGTGGTCATCCACAATGAAGTGGGCTCGGAAAGGCTCACAAATGATATTAATACTATAGGTGTGCTAGATCTCACCTGGCAAAGATTAATCCTTAACTCTAATTGTGTACTAGCAAGGTGCTGAAGGCTGAGGCAACAATCGTCGGGAGCTGAGATAGAGTGAAATCTATTCGAGTTATGAACCTGACAGAATGTTAAATGAATTAGGCTAGAAGTTATACAAAGGGACTAGATTACGTGTAAATATGTGTTTGTGTTTGATGCTATGGGTCTTATATAAGCACGCCCCCTCTGTCGGGCTATGGGAGACCAATAACCCGGGAAGGTGCATATATAAGGATCCCCTGATAGGTATGTATAATGGGTCCCAGCAAGTGGGCTAATTAACGTCAATTTAAGTAGGGAGAAGAAAGACCTCTCGCAAGACGTAATGTTAATGAGAACCCCTGAAGATAACTTCTACCACAACCCTGAGTCAACTCTATACCCATAAACGGTACAAAAGCACTTAAAGGAGAGCTGTAGTGAAGAGGAGGGCCCATAGATCGAGGTAGGATCCAGTAGTCCGGAGGGCGGCTGGGCGTGATGACTCCGGAAGTTGGTCCGGGGGGGGGGGGGGGGGGGGCGCGGGGGGCGCGGCTGGGCGTGATGACTCCAGCTACTGGTCCAGGGTGAGTTACAAGATGATTCCTTAGACCTTGGCGCCTACCACGGGACAACCGGGTTCCTCTTGCACTCCCACAGTGCAGTGATCCCCAAAGGATATGCTGGAGTTCTGCTACAAGGTTTGGGGGGTTAGGGTGACTAGCATAATGATCTATCTAGAGTGGCAAGCAGTCTAGATAGTGACATTATAGGTAGTCTAAGGGGGGTCAAGGTAAGTGTCTTCCTTCCTTGCTAGTTCGTGGAACTATCAGAACCATGTAGCAAAAAGAGAATCCAGAAAGGGGAGCCCAAAGTGGGTTGCCCAAAATTAGTCCTCTTCCTGATGGGGGGAACCCGATCTGGTAGATCTCAAGTTACTACACTATCCTCATAATCCCTTGAACAAAACAAGGTAGGAATCCTTTGGTACTTGGTATGTGCACCGCATCGAAGGCCAGAAAGGGGGAGCCCAAAGTGGGTTGCCCAAGCTAGTCCTCTTCCTGATGGGGGGAACCCGACCTGGTAGATCTTCGATCACAGCACACAACTGACAAGTTGAACACCAGCTATCTCTGGCTGTTCTTACCCTGAACTAAATAATGCCAAATGGCAAGCTTAGTTCATGATGTCCAGGCTGGGTGAGTATAAGGCAATCTTCTTGCCCCTACTTAAGGCGCCCAGCTTGAGAGGATCAAGGGCATTTGGCGCGTGGTGGTTATTGTCCTTGTGGCTCTGGGGGTGGCGCGCCTGGACTCTGGCTGGCAGGAGTAGGGTTGGCTGCAGGTTTTAGTGGCAGCTAGAGATGCGGTCTTATCATCCTGAGACCGCATCTCAGACCCCATTCTACTTTAAGTTTAGCCTCATTAGTTTTGAGATTTTAAGACATTTGATTGATTAGTTTGTTAATCTAAGACTTTGTGTGTCATTTATGTGTCTATTTTTTCTTGACGAATAGGACATTGTTTCTCCTAAAACATGTACAAAGTTATCTCAAAGGGGGTCTTGCGAATATTTCTTTAAGCTTAATGCAGGTCTTGGAAGAAAACTAAAGACAATATAGTATATATAAGTACATGAATAACTAATACATATCTCCCCCTTAAGGGCTAGTGGCTATTTTGTTTGTTTTTGGTCCATTCATTCATTTGTTTTGTTTTTAGTTTCCGCTAGACCTCCATCAAGCATGAAATAATTAACCCTCTAGACCCCATTTCAATATAAATTGTCCATTTTTTGGAAGAAATATATCCTGGCCGAAGGCTGGTTACTTCTAAAATTACAGGCTCGCTATCGCTGGCCAGGAACAAAAATCGACACCTAAATGGCACGAAAGGTTCTAATATTGACGAATAAATGTGGCGAAAAGTCTTAAAATCGACAAACCTATGGAATAAACGTCTTAACATCTCAAAACTAATATGCTAAACATGAGGGAGAAGGGGATCTATAAAAAGCCAGTACCTCCCCCTTATGGCTTTTTAATTATTTTCTGGTAAACATCAAATGCTCTTGAACAGACTTTGTTTCAGAATGATTTGGCTTAATATTAGTTGTAGGTACAGTCAAAACCAATAGTCCACGAAATCCTTGATGATAATTTGTGTGATTACTGGAGAGAAGGACATTACCTCCATCTTTATACAACTTGGAAGAAAGAGTAGCTTACTTGTTACCGGCTATTATATTACTGGAGAGAGGAACATTAACTCCATCTTTATACAGCTTGGAAGAAAGAGTAGCCTACTTGTTACCGGCTATTATATTACTGGAGAGAGGAACATTAACTCCATCTTTATACAGCTTGGAAGAAAGAGTAGCCTACTTGTTACCGGCTATTATATTACTGGAGAGAGGAACATTAACTCCATCTTTATACAGCTTGGAAGAAAGAGTAGCTTACTTGTTACCGGCTATTATATTACTGGAGAGAGGAACATTAACTCCATCTTTATACAGCTTGGAAGAAAGAGTAGCTTACTTGTTACTGGCTATTATAAACATGAGAGGGATGTCAAGGTAATATTATGGTAACTTACTTGTTACCGGCTATTATAAACACGTGAGGGATGTCAAGGTAATATGATGGTAACTTACTTGATACCGGCTAATATAAACATGTGAGGGATGTCAAGGTAATATGATGGTAGCTTACTTGTTACCGGCTATTATAACCATGTGAGGGATGTCAAGGTAATATGATGGTAACTTACTTGTTACCGGCTATTATAAACATGTGAGGGATGTCAAGGTAATATGATGGTAACTTACTTGTTACCGGCTATTATAAACATGTGAAGGATGTCAAGGTAATATGATGGTAACTTACTTGTTACCGGCTATTATAAACATGTGAGGGATGTCAAGGTAATATGATGATAGCTTACTTGTTACCGGCTATTATAACCATGTGAGGGATGTCAAGGTAATATGATGGTAACTTACTTGTTACCGGCTACTATAAACACGTGAGGGATGTCAAGGTAATATGATGGTAACTTACTTGTTACCGGCTATTATAAACATGTGAAGGATGTCAAGGTAATATGATGGTAACTTACTTGTTACTGGCTATTATAAACATGTGAGGGATGTCAAGGTAATAAGAACATAAGAACATAAGAAAATGGGAGTCTGCAAAAAGCCGATCGGCCCATACAAGGCAGATCCCTGTCACACCCAACCCTAATTACAAGGCCCAATTATAGACCCATCTCACTAATACCTTGAGTACTGACCCCACCAAAACGGTCAGAGATTAACACAAGATTACGGGGGTCTGCTGAGCGCCGATTGGCCCACACCTGGTAGATCCCCCTCACACCCAACCCATCTCGTCCATATGCCTATCTAATTTTATCTTAAAGCTCCCTATCGTTCTTGATCCCACTATATCACTTGGTAGCCTATTCCACCCATCTACAACTCTGTTACCAAACCAATATTTGCCTATATCTTTTCTGAAACGAAATTTATCTAATTTGAAACCATTTGTACGAGTTATTTCGCTATCACTGAGCTTTGGTACATTTTCATGTCTCCTTTATTAATTCCACTAACCCACTTGAATACCTCTATCATGTCACCTCTAACTCTGCGTCTCTCTAACGAATGTAAGCCTAATTTCTTCAACCTTTCTTCATACGGAAGATTTCTAATATTATGGATCATTTTTGTCATTCTACGTTGTACTCTCTCCAATGAATCTATGTCCATTCTGAAATAAGGACACCAAAATTGAACAGCATAATCCATATGGGGTCTCACTAATGACAAGTAAAGTTTTAAGATAACATCAGCAGTTCTGTTACTCACACTCCTAGATATGAACCCGAGAATCCTGTTTGCCTTGTTACGAACGCTTATACATTGTTTTCTAGGCTTCAAATCATTGCTAATAAACACACCTAGATCTTTCTCACAGTCTGAGTTTTCTAATTCCATATTAGCTAGTTTATATTTAAAATGTGTATGCATCTTCCCTATCTTTAATACCTTGCATTTGTCAATGTTAAACTTCATCTGCCATTTTACTGACCATTCGTGTAAGGTATCTAGATCCCTTTGCAGACACTCTATATCTCTAACTGAATCAATTTTTCTCCCCATTTTGGTATCGTCTGCAAATTTACTTATCCTACTAGTTATACCTAAATCAAGGTCATTTATGTATATAATAAACAACAGAGGACCTAATACAGATCCCTGGGGGACACCACTCTTGACTGATCCCCATTCTGACTTAGTACCAGTTATTCTGACTCTCTGCTTCCTACCAATTAGCCATGACCTAATCCATCCTAACAACGCCCCACCTATTCCATGTGCCTCAACCTTTCTCATCAATCTCTCATGAGGGACTCTGTCGAAAGCTTTACTGAAATCTAAATATATAATATCATATGACTTGTAATTATCTACTGCTTCATATACCTCTGAGAAAAAAACTAAGCAAATTAGTAAGGCAAGAACGTCCCTGAGTGAATCCATACTGAGAAGAATTGATTAAGTTAAATGTTTCTAAGTGGTTTCTCATTTTCCTAGCAATAATTGACTCTAGTAGCTTTCCTATGATTGAAGTGAGACTAATGGGACGGTAATTGGATGCTATTGATTTATCACCTTTTTTGAAAATCGGAACTACATTTGCAAGCTTCCAAGCTTCTGGAACTATACCTGTTTCTAATGAATTGTTAATTTTTTTTGTAATGGGTAACTTAACTCATCTCTGCATTCTTTTAATACTCTAGCATATACCTCATCGGGACCAGGCGATTTCTGAGGTTTCAGTCTGTCAATTTCCTTAAGCACATCATTTCTACTTATAGTAACCGTACTTAACCTATTTTCTATACTATCGCTATATACCTTACGGACTTCTGGAATCTGTGCCAAATTTTCATTAGTGAAAACGGATAGAAACTGACTATTTAATGTACTGCACATTTCTAAATCATTTTCTGTCAATTCTCCTATCGAAGTTTTAAGGGGGCCTATTTTATCTCTAACTTTAGATATATATAGCTGGTAAAAAGCCTTAGGGTTATTTTTTGGGTCATTGGCTATCCTGATTTCATAATTTCTTTTGTCTGTCCTTATACCTTTTTTAACCTCTCTTGATAGATTCTGATAGTAAGCAAGTAGGTGAATTTCGCCTTTCTTAATTTTTCGATATATTCCTCTCTTTTTTCCTAGAAGGTCTAATAGTCTATTATTCATCCATTTGGGTTGGTTCTGTGTTGATCTAAATTTCCTTTTGGGGATATATTTATTTTGCGCATTGTGGAGTGAAGAAATAAAATTATTATATGTAGCTTTCAAATTATCCTGAGTTAAGACAGGCATCTGAGAGAGAGCATGTTCATTAGCGCACCTGGGTCCACTTAATAGTTTAACCATAGATCGACTCTTAAGGCTCTTCTTAATCCACCATAATTGTCTTTTCTGAAATCTGGGATAAGTGTCGTATTCTCTTTAGCCTTTCCTGTCCATTGTATGTTAAAATAAATTGATTTATGATCACTATTTCCTAGTTGGTCTCCTATCTCTACATTATTTATCATTTGTTCATTATTACTGAGAACTAAATCGAGGATATTATTACCTCTAGTAGGCGAGTCTATGAATTGAAATAAAAAAACTATCCTGTACCGCCTCAATAAACTCTTTTGAATCTGAGTCGCCGATTTGATGCTGCCAATCAATATTCGGAAAATTAAAATCCCCCATAATACACACATTGCTAAACCTTGATGCTATTTTCACTTCCTGCCATAAAGCTGTACCTTCGTTTCTACTCATATTTGGTGGTCTATAAATAACTCCAATAATTAAGGTCTCACTACCTTCGCTAACCTCTACCCAAACACTTTCGTTATCAGTATTTAGTCTAATACCTGATTTAATACAGCTTTTTAAAGAACTCCTGACAAACACTGCTATTCCGCCGCCCCTCCTACTTGTTCGGTCGCGTTTAAACAAACTATATCCTGGTATATGGAATTCTGCTAAAAAATGTCTTGATTCTGTATTAATCCATGTTTCAGTCAGTGCTATAATGTCTATATTTTCGTTGCTAACAAGTGCTCTAAGTTCATCCATTTTGTTACATAAACTCCTACAGTTTGTATAATATAATCGCAATGAATTTATTTTACTGGTATCGGATTTACCTTTATTTCTAACTGAATTCCCATCTTCTGTTACACCTTCAATATTTCTACTAGCAGTACAATTAAAATCCTGTGACTGATATTTTCTATTCCTATCTGATGTACCAGTACGTCAATTTACCCTATCTAGACAACTATTCTTACTCATATTCTCAGTCTTTATTTTCAGCGAAACCCCGCGACAATCCTATCTATTGACCTAGCTAAATTTGCCACCCCTAGCCGAGAAAGATGAACCCCGTCCTGTGCGTACAACTGATTTTTACCATAGAAACGGGTCCAGTTATCAAGGAATGGTATTGCATTTGCATTGCAGTATTTTTCCAGCCGACAATTGATACCAATTGCCCTAGATGACCATTCCTTGCTGACCCCTCTCCGTGGCAAGATACTGTGTACTACAGGTATGCCTCCCTTCCTCCTAACTTTATCTAACACCTCCCTGTACTGCCGAAGCAGTACTTCCGTCCTACCTTTACCAACATAATTGCTCCCTATACTGAGACAGATAATGGGGCTATCTCCAATATCTTTCATGATGTAATCAATTTCCTCTAACACCTTCCCAACCCCGGCACCAGGCAGACAGACAAGCTTCCTAATATCAGTACAGGTGGACCTAGCTAAGTGTCTGACCATGGAGTCCCCAACAATTGAGAATGACTTGCCTCTCCTTGTCGATGACTTGGTAGCAGCTGCGGCAGCGGCAGGAACTCCTGGGGCAGCAGTTGAAGGTACTCCTGGCGGGGCAGCAGTCACAGCATTCCCTGTGTTTGGAGGCAACTTACTTACCTTTCTCCTGGTTTCCTCGCCGAAGGAAGCACTAGCAGCCTCACCATCACATTCGTCATCCAAGGTGATGAACTTGTTGCTGAGGGCAACTGGCCGCCGTAGAAATTTGCAGGTTGTTGCACTTGTTGGAACAACTGTCCAGGGAGCATCACGATCCCTAACAGCAGTTGCACTATCCTCACTTTTTTGTCAGCCAAAGTCAGCTTTAAGGCCAAATTCTCGTCTTTGAGAGACTGCACCTCTCTCTCCACATTATCCAGCCTTTCTTGCAAAGCAAGACAAAGCTGGAGAATATGAGAGGAGGTAGCAATCTCGTCAACACCAGCCATTTTAAGAAAGCGTTAACACTATCACCACACTATGGGCAAAGATAATTCACTGGGAGTCACTAGGGACAGGTCCTCACTCAGCAAAGGTCAGGCAGGTACTAACAAAGGTCAGGCAGGTTCTGACAAAGGTCAGGCAGGTACTGCAAAGGTCAGGCAGGTACTGGTACTGGTAATATGGTAACTTACTTGTTACCGGCTATTATAAACATGTGAGGGATGTCAAGGTAATATGATGGTAACTTACTTGTTACCGGCTGTTATAAACATGTGAGGGATGTCAAGGTAATATGGTAACTTACTTGTTACCGGCTATTATAAACACGTGAGGGATGTCAAGGTAATATGATGGTAGCTTACTTGTTACTGGCTATTATAACCATGTGAGGGATGTCAAGGTAATATGATGGTAACTTACTTGTTACCGGCTATTATAAACATGTGAGGGATGTCAAGGTAATATGATGGTAACTTACTTGTTACCGGCTATTATAAATGTGTGAGGGATGTCAAGGTAATATGATGGTAACTTACTTGTTACTGGCTATTATAAACATGTGAGGGATGTCAAGATATATGATGGTAACTTACTTGTTTCCGGCTATTATAAACATGTGAGGGATGACAAGATAATATGATGGTAACTTACTTGTTACCGGCTATTATAAACATGTGAGGGATGTCAAGATAATATGATGGTAACTTACTTGTTACCGGCTATTATAAACATGTGAGTGATGTCAAGATATATGATGGTAACTTACTTGTTACCGGCTATTATAAACATGTGAGGGATGACAAGATAATATGATGGTAACTTACTTGTTACCGGCTATTATAAACATGTGAGGGATGTCAAGATAATATGATGGACACTTACTTGTTACCGGCTATTATAAACATGTGAGGGATGTCAAGATAATATGATGGTAACTTACTTGTTACTGGCTATTATAAACATGTGAACGATGTCAAGGTAATGTGATGGTAACTTACTTGTTACCGGCTATTATAAACATGTGAGGGATGTCAAGATAATATGATGGTAACTTAAAATTACTTGGTTAATCTTTGGCGAACTTATAACTCTGACTGTACATTGCTATCAAGATTTTTTTTTTTTTTTTTTTTTCTATGTGATTGAGGGAGGCAAAAGGCATAACTGCCTATAGCGAGTGCCTCCCCCATAGTTGAAAGAGTGACAGGGCCAAAATCAAGGGACGTTCGAGCCAAAATGCCTGGACACACGGAGTTTGAAGCAATTTAAGTCATAGGAAGAGGGAAAGACTGATTCTGGGAGAGAGTTCCAGAGCTCAGCTGTTGAGTAGAAGAAAGTTTGAGAGTAACGTTTCACTCTTGGGTTGGAGAGTTGCACAGAGTAGGGGTGGGATTGAGTTGCAAGACGGGTACCACGTGCCCTACGTAAAGGAGGTGGTATGCACTGGGATAGCTCTGAGGAACACTGATTATTATAGTAGCGATAGAATAGCGAGAGAGATGCAACATTGCGGCGGAGAGAGAGAGATTGCAGAGAGTTGGTGAGTGGACGGGAGTTAATGATACGAAAGGCCTTCCTTTCAACTTTGTCTAGGAGAGCGGTGTGAGAGGAACCTCCCCACACATGTGAACAATACTCAATACAAGGGCGCACTATGCCCCTGTACAGAGCAAGAAGCTGTGCAGGGGAAAAGAACCCCCTAAGGCGGTTGAGCACACCCAGCTTCTGGGAGGCTGCCTTAGCAAAACTGGTAATATGGTCCTTCCAAATGAGAGCAGAAGAAAAAGAGACACCAAGAATATTGAGAGAAGATGAAGGGTTGATTTTTGTATTGTTGAAGAATAAGGGATAGTCCGCTGGGAGATCCTGACGGGTAGATAGATGGAGAAATTGGGTTTTGGAAGCATTAAAGTTAACAAGGTTTTCTCTGCCCCAATTGGAAATAGTATTTAGATCAGAATTTAAGAGTTCTATGGCTTCATTACGTTTGTCGTTGAGGGATTGCTGGCTGGGGCGTTCTGAAAAACTAATGGAGTAGTGTAAGGTTGAGTCGTCTGCGTATGAATGGATGGGAATTAAGGTACAGTTAAGGAGATCATTTCTAAAAATTAGAAAGAGAATAGGAGATAGGACAGAGCCCTGAGGAACACCGGAGTTTATAGGGTGAGGAAGTGAACAATGGCCGTCCACAACCGCGGCTATGGAACGGCCGGAAAGGAAATTAGAGACAAAGGCACAGATGGAGGGATAGAAACCGAAGGAGGGTAGTTTAGAAATTAAAGATTTATGCCAGACTCTATCGAAGGCTTTCGATATGTCTAGTGCAATAGAAAAAGTCTCACCGAAGTCCCGGAAGGAGGATGACCAAGAGTTAGTAAGATATGAAAGAAGATCACCAGTAGAGCGACCCTTAAGGAAGCCATACTGGCGATCTGAGAGCAGATTATGAGAAGAGAAATGCTTAAGAAATTTGGAAGCAAGAATAGTTTCAAAAACTTTAGAAAGACAAGAGATAAGAGCAATTGGACGATAGTTGGAGGGTTGAGAGCGGTCACCCTTCTTTGGGACAGGTTGAATGTGAGCAAACTTCCAGCATGAAGGGAAGACGTTAGAGGATAGACAGAGACGAAAGAGTTTGCCTAGGCAGGGAGTATAGTATAGGCAGGGAGATAGTAACTTACATTGATTCTTCGCCTTGTGAAAGTTCTTGAGTGTGTTGAAGTTGTCCACTGCAAGGTCCCCCCCATGGTCTTGACATGCTTTGCGGGCCTTACACCACGTCACCCAGGTGGTGTTGTAGTAGTAACAGTTGTCTTCAAATATCTCGAAAGGCCCCACACATGGGTTGTCTGAAACAAGTCCAACAATAAATACATTAATTACGTTAGATGATATGTTAAGTCCTTCAGTACCACAGACCCATGTTCATTATATTCTAGTTATCTATAGATTATTTTTTTTAGTTTAGGAAGAGCATGTGGGAGTTATATATTCATAATGCATTATTGCCAATACCTTTGGTTTATAGTTATTATTTCTAAGAAATATATAGCCTTATCGTACTGCTTGGGTTAATGGTGTTCAGGTATTGTAATTCTTTATGATGACATTTTCTATATAGTCTGGTTCAGGTTATTTTATTGATTTATTTTATTTTATTTGTTGTCTATATTCCAACTACTCCCTCTCCGGCATAGGCTGAGAGCCTGTACATTCAACACGGTGAAGCCTGTGAGGTCTTGTTCCAGTCTAGGGAGTGAGACATGTGAAGCACCCACTAATGGCTATTTTTTTTTTTTCCATATTCCAACTACTCCCTCTCGGGCATAGGCTGAGAGCCCTTACAATCCACCGCTCAAAACGGTGAAGCCTGTGAGGTCTCATTCCAGTCTGGGGAGTGAGACATGTGAAGCATCCATTCATGGCTCGAAGCAGCTCCATCTCTGAAGCCCCTGGTTTCTTCGTTCAAGTGCTTCACTGTCTCACCCTCCAGACTCAGACCCTCACTCTCAGAATGCCACCTATTGAGCAGTGAACTAACTAGGCATTGTCCCCCTGTAGCATATTTTTGAATATGGGAATATTCATACAGTGCTATTTAATCAGGGAACAATGAGGGTATTTTTTTGGCATTTCGGTGGGCTTTGTGGTAATGCACTGATACTAGGTACAGCACAAATTCAATCCCAATAATATCTTCCCATTGACATATCGGGATTTGACAGCACAAATTTCATCCCATCCAGGTCCATTGGATTACCAGTCCAGTGGCAAGACCAATCCAACACACCTCCCCTTAGCATAGGTTATATTATTCAGATTAGGAAGGACATACAGTACTTAAAAGATTAACAGTTTTTCTTCTTTTATAACTACACCGTAAAAACGATCAACCACACAACACATAGTTTATAACAAAACTGGTAAACATATTTAGTATAATAATTATTGTGTTGCGTGATAATTCACTCTTTATTCAGGTTTTCTGTAAACATGAATGATACATATTATACATTTGTTCTATAATGAATATCATATCATTTATTTTCCTAAAATGTGCTCAAATAAACACTCATATCTATAAATATTCGTAGAAAACTAGCTATTTGGCCTAGGAAGTTCAATGTGGCATATTTCTCTTTATTATGCCGTAATTGATATCAATCAATGGGGGCATGCGCCGTAACAGCAAGTGGCCGACCTCACCCACTGATGCCACCTAAGGGGATCCTTCCAGGATAGCCTTCGGGCAGCTACCTTGTCCATATTAAGTATTCCATCACATTTAACCGACTTCCTTAAGCCATGAGTTCCGTGGTCTTCCCAACGGCCTCAACCACTCAGGTTGGTCTTCTGATGAGACCACCTGGTGACCGGGATCAGCTTCGGAGAGGCGAACAACTATAGCCGAAGTTGGCGTTCACGAATTATGCAACTAATATGTCTTGATTCAGTTTTACGGAGTAGTTGCTTGTTTTATACGCGATTGTACCAGTGACAACCCATGATCCTGCAGAGACATTTAGTACCAAAGGAGTTGATATGTTTCTTCAAAACACTACTGAGTGTTCATGTCTCACAGCCATACAGTAAGACAGGGAGCACCAGTGTCTTGAAGATCCACAACTTCGTCCTTCTTCATAGGTATTGTGACGTTAACCACTCCGTTAGAACCGCATGGCTTGTCCTACAGTGACTCACTAGGATTGCCAGGGCAGTGGATGGGGCTACAGTTTATGTATTAGAGTGTGCTTTATTTCATATGAAAGCTCGTGTCATGGGCAGTCCAGAAAGGCTCTTTGTTTTCACCCATGTCAAGGCTTTATATATTTAATTGTAAAGTATATGTTTTATCATTAACTAGTAATGATGGGATCTGGGAGAGAGAGAGAGAGTAGAACAGAGTGAGAGGGAGCGCGCAGTGTTTTTGCCCCGCTCGATGATGTCACGGCTGGCTGCCTCGTGGGGGTTGGTGGAGAGAGGTCCTTACCATGCTGCTAGCTCCCTTGCTAGTGGCTAGAGGACTTGTAACCGCTTTTTTCCCACGCGGCTCGAGCTAGTGCGAGTATATATACAGTTCCTCGCCACTCTCTCCCTCAGATCTGGTTTCTAGAACGCATCCATCTTTTTTCCCTTGCTATCTGTCTCCCGCTCCGCACCTGAGAATCTTTTCCTCTGCCTACCTCTCTTTTTCATATCTTTCACCACCTTTTTATTAATATTATACCCCCTCTGGTTAACTCTGCAAAATCAGCTTCATGCTGGCCAGTTGTATTGTGCGTTAAGGTCTGATATAACCTATGTATGTTAGTTGTTAAGATAAGTGGATCACGAAGCATTGGTTGACATTCATATTGTTTAGTACTGCTTCCTTTAATTATTAGTGTTCTGCTGGATTAGATAATGCTAGACTAGGAGTCTGATATTATAAGGTATTGTTTCCTATGAGTGCTGGCTTTAGTTAAAAGCTGCACGACATACCTGAGAACTGGAGTTGATTGAGTAAATTCTAGTCTGTGTGCCATTGAGAGTAGAGCATGCACGAATGGGGGCTTTTTGCCTATACCATTCTGCACTGTTCTAGTCTCGATTGTTTGTCTTTGAGGTACGCCAGGAGAACGCTTAATACTTCGGTATTAAGGTTTCTCAAGAGAGCTACCCTTCCCTATAACGTAATATTTGACGCACAGACTTGAGATTTGCACTAGGCTATGCGGCATGCCATGCGCACCAGTATCTCGTATCATTGACTCTAGCTAGACTTTATCAGTCAAAGTAGACATTAAGTATATTAACCTAATTACTCTTTTTATGCATACACATTTATGATTACACAAGCATTTCGCAGCCTAGTTTGATGTATTGAGACACAAACGACTTAGGCTCTTTTTGTTGATAGGAATACTGCATTGTCATGGCAATTATTATTATTGTTGTAGTGTTTAGAATATTCTTGGCTCCGACGGCATTATATATTCTGCCTTTTTGTGTGCATAGCCTGCACGAGCATTGTTCCGCTGCCTGCCTTTTTGGGTTCCATTTCCGATACGAGCATCTTTATAGCATCTAACATTTAAAGAAGATTCCTTGTTAGTGTTGAAGGACTTTAGTGCACTTTCTTTCATGCAGGAGTGCCTGACATTTATTGATTAAAGTAACGTAAGCTGTAACTTCTCTTACCACCTTACTTTGCATACCATAACCAAGCACCTTCGGTTATAGGTAGTAATAGGCTGTTTTCACATAACATTGAGCCTAGAGTAGACGCACATTTATTGAGAGTTTGATAGCCTATTATTGCATATAACGGCTCGCTTGGTGTAGTGACTAGCGTCTCGGACTTCCACCCAGAAGGCCCGGGATCGCGCCCACGCTCGGCGCATTAAAGATTTTTCACAAGCACTGAGTCGATACCATCCCTCATGAGCACGGGGATGGGGTAGTAGTACAGGACCCCAATGGAAATACGCCTAATCGGCCTTATTGGGCTATCCTTAGCTGGCTTAGCATGCGCTAGCTTTAAGAACTATTATTATTATTATAACTCTGTAGAGTATTTGTGTTCTTTGTTCACTGGGAATATACATCAGAGGTTGGATCTAGCGCTTTCCGTTGTAGCATTTATGCCATTACTAGTCCAATGAATAAGAGCCCTGATATATTTAAACCCCAGTCGTAACAGTATCGACAGCACCATATACTTTTGTTGAGTCAATCCATAACACCCCATGCTAAGCTGAGGCGACGATTTACATCTCGGCCCAAATCACCACTGTTGTGGATTACGCTGCCAAGATAGGTAAACTTATCAAAGATCTCAAAGTTCTCACCACATGTATGAACAGATTGAACGGCATCATCCAACAAGTTGGCAAATGCTTGGACTTGGTCTTAGCTCAAGAGACCTTTAGAACTAGCGGACCTAGGATCACTGTGTCATATACAAAATCAAGATCTGTGATTCTGAAATTGCCAAGATCTACATGCTGCCGATGCTATGTATCATCAGTCTTGTAATGTGAACTTTAGAACAATGAAACAAGTCGCTGAATGCTTTCGAAGTGACGCTGCTCAATCCTCCAAGAGAAGGAAGGTTGGGCAGCCCATTGCTAGCGAAAGGGAGCAGGCTTTCTTGAAAGTGGTTGACAACCTTGAAGCGAATGATGAAGAACTTACCACTGTTCAAGATCTCATTTCACAAATGGCCAATGTCCTACAGAATTCTGAGATTGAGCCATATGGACAAACGCACATGAAAGAGAAACTCAAAGAACATTTTGGAGACAAAATTGTCATCACCGAGATCAATGGGAAGAAAAACATCGTCACATTTCGACAAAAGGCTGCTTCAATTATCAGTGACTTTTTTAGTCAACCCAAAACTTCTGATACGGAGGCTGAAAAACTTCGGTTGATCGAGAGAGCGGCAAAACTGGTAAAGTCTGACTTTATGTCAGACAGTAGTTCAAGACAAGGACATTTACCCTACCTCCATTGAAATGTCTTCTGTTGATATGACTTGTGCATTCTTGCCCAACTCTTTGCAACATTTTTTGGACTGTCTTTTGGTCGGAAAGGACAAGGATCTCAAGTCTCTAAGAGTGTCTTCAATTGGACAAGCAGTAATGCAGGCAACTAGGCCCAGAGTTCTTATAGCCCCATTGCAGTTAGGCCTAGGTATGCAATTGCACTCACACTTTGCTTCTCGTTATCTCGTAGACACATTATATAAGCATGGCTTTTGCAGTAGCTGTAGTGAAATTCAGAAGTATGAAAGGTGTGCTGCTACTCAGAGTGGGACGGATATACCAGGTTATATACTAGGCCATTTCATCCAATATGCTGCAGATAACATGGACCACAATGTGCGAACCCTAGATGGTAGTGGTACGTTTCACGGCATAGGCATTGTTGCCAACATTACCCCAAAGGTTAAAAGCGCATCTATAATAAGACGGATAACCGTGACTGCAAGTGATATATCCCAGGTTGGAAAGATTGATATTCGACACTATGTGGCCCCAACGAATGGAATGAAAAAGCTCGAGTACAGGAAAATCCTGTTATCTGGGATGAAGTCACAAGAGGAACTGGCCCATGTGGATCTGTTGTGGAAAACAACCTTTCCAGTCAGACCACAGAGACCAGGCTGGTCAGGTTTCATGCAACTAGTCTCCAAAGGAGACCATCCTGGTGTATCATCGGTAAGGTTATTGCCAATGATTGACATGTATCCCGGAGACCTGACGTGCATATACTGTACTCCACTTTGTGTTTTGTGCTTGAGCATTCCAGTCGTTATGATGTTACTCCAGTGATCACCGTCGATCAGCCACTCTGGTGGAAGGCTACTACCATCCTGGAAAACGAGAGGGAAGGAAGTCCACTCCAATCAATTATACTGAGACTCGGAGGCTTCCACACGCTCATGAGCTACTTGGGCTGCATTGGTCATCTGATGGAGGGATCTTGATTGAAGGAAATCCTGGAACAAGTGTTTGCCAGCAACACTGTCACTCACATCATGAGTGGTAAAGCTGTTGCCAGAGCTTTGAGGGGACATTTCCTTGTGGATACTGCCCTCCATGCAATCCTACTGGCAGATTCACTTGGCTTCAAACTGACTTCAAGCTCCCTTTCCATGGTACCTCTAGAGACCAAGGATGAATGTGGCGATGATCAGGAATTGGACGAGGAGCGACCCCTGCCATCAGTGGTCACAGATGGTTCACAGGCAGAGGAATCAGCTGATAGTGATCAAGCCGAGGAATCAGCTGATACGGATCAAGGGGTACATGTCCCTGACATCATGCAGGACGTTGCGAAGATGCTCGATCAACTGATTTCAGGAGAGATATCCATGTCGGAGGTTGAATCGTCACCAACACTGAATGAAATACAAGCCTTGATTTCCAATGCGACCGACACACCCAAAGAAAGAAGGAACACTGGACAACTGGGAAAAAACTATGGTCTGAACGTCGGTCTCAATGTCTCATGGTATGGGTGATAACTTGATCAGTCTGTTGTAAACCTGGTGTCCTACGATATTTTGAGGTCAATGATGTATCTCTGTATGTCCTGTCTCATGAGGTTGGCAGATATTTATTCAGCAGAAAGGACCAAACACATTCAAATGAAGGTAGAAACTGTGGGTGACATTAGAGGTCAATGACAGGGTAGGCCTATTTATGGTACTAGTGATTATCAACTGAAAACATAAACTTTTTCCCTCCTATTAACCCGGTAACGGCAAGGGGGGTATTGAACCCGATCCCCATGGGCGAGCATATAGGCTCCATTAAGGCCTATAATCGTAATTTTACGATAAATATAGTTATTACTTATTCATATGAGCCTATTTTACCTTCACTATGAAGATAGTAACCTGTAACTACAATAAAACAAGTGAAAATATCATTTTTCTGGTCAAAATCGCGAATATAGATGGACCAGCCCATTCATGAATTATGGAGAAAATTGAGGCAACCCCTCCCTCCACGAGGCCTCAAGCCACACTGAGCCTACTGATACACACACTCGGTTATGTAACACACCCTCTAGGCACGTAAGCACATCCTCCACACAGATGCTAATGTTAGCACAAAAATATACCAACAAATTAGGGAATAACAGGGAAAATAGGTGATAATTGAAGGGGGAGGGGAAAGGGAGGAAGGAGGGGATGTGGAGGAGTGATATGAGGTATAGGGAAAAAAAAAAAATTGTTTAGTGACTGTTTAAATGTTTTTTTTAGGCCTCCCTCTTAAGAGCTTTGCCGCCGTCGCCCAGTAAAACCTCTTATGAGCTTTACCGCCGTTCACGGGTTAAGGAGAAACTGTAATACCACATCAGCAATTCAACAATTTATGTCGTTAGTTACAGATTTATAGTAATTATATGTACTTTTATATGTGTGTCCTAATGTCGCCAGGGCCCTAACTGTGAAATATTTTGGAATGCAAAATAAACACTGTTCCAATACTTCGATTAATTGGGATTTTTAATATGTTATTTAGTACAGACCAAGCCCCTAAATAAAGTTGGTTTTGTTTCTTTTGCAATTAGTGGTGGGGGAAACCCTAAGTTGACTGGACTATAAGTAAATGTCATGTGTTAAATATGGGAAGAAGTGTGAATAGACCAAATTGAGAGTACAGGATGGGAGATAATATAATTAGCAAGGCCGAAAAAGAAAAGGATTCAGGGTTGATTATACAAGATAACTTGTCGCCAGAGAAACATATTAACAAGCTCTTTAGCGGAATGTATGCAATGGCCGGGAATATGAAAGTTGCTCTGAACTACTTGGATGAGAACATGTTAGCGAAGATTATAAAAAGTATGATTAGACCAAGATTGGAGTATGCAGCATTGGTGTGGTCCCCGCATCTTAAGAAGCATATTCACAAGTTAGAAAGAATCCAGAGAGCAGTTACTAGATTGGTTCCAAGTCTCAGAGAACTGCCATATGAAGGGAGGCTAGATAAATTATATCTACCGAGTCTAAAAGAGAGGAGAGAGAGGGGAGCCATGATAATGATGTACAAATGCACCCGAGGGCTGGAGAGGCTGGATAGGGAGGATATAATAATTATGGATACAGGAATAACTAGAGGCCACACTCCACAGCTACAAAGTAAAAAGACCCTAGCTTCCCCTATAGATGTATTGACAAATGGGATAGGCTGGAGGAGGAGGTGGTAGGGGCAAGGAACATCCATATTTTCAAGAAAACAATTGTATGCAAGTAGACTGAGAGACGGGACAACACGAGCTTAGCTCAACTCCTGTAAACTATAATTAGGCAATTAGGTAAATACAGCAAAACATCTGCTTCAGCCCTATCTCAACACATTACATGACTGGTGCACTACAAACAGACTCAATTTAGCCCCAGCCAAATCCACCGCAACCCTCCTCACAAGCTGGACAGCAGAACACAAATACACCCCATAACTCACCATAAACAACACACCCTCAACACACATACACTCACCCAAAATCCTAGGAGTAACATATGATACTCTAATGACATTCAAAAAGCACACCACAAACATGAAAAAGAAGCTGACACCTAGACTTAACACCCTCAGGTCACACACAATTTGGACACAACAAAGAAACTACCACCACAGTTTACAAACAATACATAAGATCAGTGATGGAATACGCAAGCCCGGCCTGGGCTTCTAACCTATCTAAAACACATCATAAGACCGTACAGACTATTCAAAATAAAGCTCTAAAATTCATCACAGGCTGCACAGTTACAACACCTACAGATCACCTACGGTACTGTACATCAAGAAACCAAAGTCCTCAAAGTCAAAGACCATCTGGACATGAGAGGCACTCAATTCCTGGCAGTAGCCTCCACGAACCAACACCACCCACTACACTACATCGCAACACACCCACAGACACCAAGAAATATCAAAACAACATTCATCACACGGTATCATACACAAATACTGTCTTCTCTCCCTCTCTGCCCACCCCAAACCAGCTTCCAGAAGCACATCCATACTCATATCTCTCGCCGTTCCATCCAATCACTCATAGACAACACGCAGCTGCAGGCACGACCTCCCGAAATCCATCCTTCGGAATCCTCCCTTCCTCGCGAGGACAGAGTCCACCTGGCCAGGCTGAGTTGCAGACACCATCCAGCTCTTCTGAGCTATCAGAAGAGATTGGATGACTCCGTCCACAACACCTGCCCGGGATGTAGCACAGTACCCCATACCATTAAACACATCATAGAAGACTGCATTTCACACAATCACTTACGCCAACAAAACAATCTACACTCCTTGAGAGCTCTGCGGGAAAGCCCGACCGTGGCCATGGCCTTCCTTAGGGACTCGGGGCTGTTCGGCCAGGCAGCTTAGGGAACAACAACAACAATGAAAATGGCAATAATAACTACTTTCCTCGCTTTCTAACAATTAATACACCATAATAACCCTTAAAATGAAAAAAATAAAATACCTAAAAAAACAGGAGTTGTTGTTCTAAAGAATTACCAGATTTTTCCCTTTTTATCTTCTTTAACTCTCCATTTCCCTGATCTTCATAGCCCTTCCCACTATGGGCCCAGGGGAGGGGAGGGGTGATTAGCCTATAGATTGTTGAATAATGGATAAATACATCATTCCTTGCTGTGAAACAACAATATAGCCTATCAATGAAAAAAATAAAGAAAATATATAATACCGTATAAAAGTAAATGCTTAAACTCTTGGCTGTCACACGGTAAATATTTAGGGAAGGATGTTACATCTGGTGTAAGGTCAAACGGTCGTCATGTGTACATAGGTCGATCGCTCGCGGTTAAGTTCCCGTCTATTTTTATCTGTTATTTGCCCCCTACTGGCAACATATATGATGATGACAATAAGTCATGGGGGGTGATAGGGGCAAAGCCCTCCCTCAACCTATTAGGCCTATTGTATCCCACGGCAGTAAAAATAAACGGGAACATGATCGTGAGCGTCCGCATAGTGTAAATAAGGCGGGTGTTATACCCAGTACTAACTACATTCTTGCCAAAATTGACCATATTGTTAATAATTTATGCCTTTGCAAAATCTGTGTATCGGTAGGCCTCTATGACATTCATGTGTTACTTTTCTTCCAGGGAATTTTGTCATAATGTTCAAGCAGTTGTGAGAGTCATGACAATCTTTTCACTCTGAAACCATGCTGACCATTATTGTGTAGCTTGTTTGCTTCCATAAATTATGAGATTTTTGCTCACAGGACTTGCTCAAACATTTTAACCGCCGGCTATATCAGAACATTTTGTCATCCTGAGCAAGGATTGAACCTTAGTCAGCTGAGTGGTAGGATGGGTCGTTATCAACTGAGATAGGCAGACGACTAGCTAAATAGAAATGGTATTACGAGAAAACAAAATCATTTTAATTTTCAAAATATACTTTACAGTATATAGCCTACTTTCTTGTATCTAAATAGACTAAAGAAACACCCTACATTTTCTTAAGTAGACTTGGATATCAGAAGATTTTTTAGTGCTAAATGTACCAGTACCTGTATATGATTGATCCATTAAATATGGAAGAGGAGGTGGGGATCAGGTCAGAAGTGTGTGTAGCCTTGTAAAGAGTGAAGATGTGGGAAAGCATCAGGAATTTATGGAGTGTGTGGGGAAATGCTGAGGTATGGTGGTGAATTAGTGATTGCATGGGTATGGACATTGTGTAAACTAGTATCGGAGAAAGGAAGTGCACCTGATGACTGGAAGACAGGCATAATAGTCCCCTTGTATAAGGGTACCGGTAGAAGAGAATGAGGAGTGTGTGGTAATCACCGGAGAATATGTCTTCTAAGCGTAGTAGGGAAGATGTACCGGCACAGTAGGATAGTGATCGAGAGAGTGAGAGCGAGAATGGAGAAATGGGTAGGTTTTTCTGGCCCCCTTTTCGCTCGTGTTTAGCTTCATTGTTTTTTAGAATTTGAGACATTCGGGGGCCCCTTGGTTTGGTAACTTTAAAACTTACGCCCCATTTCTTTGTCAATATTAAGACCTTTCGTGCAATTTAGGTACTGGTATCAATTTTTTCCGGGCGAGCGATAAAGAGCCTGTAATTTTAAGAGCAACGGCCGGGACATTTTTCTACCAATAAATGTACAAATTTATCTTGAAGGGGTGTTTCTTACAGCTGGATGGAGGTCTAGGGAGGAAACTCCAAAATAGTAAAAATGAAAAAACAAAAAATAACAATAAGCAAATACATACGCCCATCTCCCAATCAAGCAAGGGTGTGTGATGTCCCATTGGTCATTCAATATATATATATGGCTGGAGTCCTGAAAAATACAAGGAAGAGCAGTGGTTGTTGGTGTACTACTGATAAGGGAAGGAAATGTTGCCTGTATTGTTGTTTGCTGACGATACAGTTCTTATGAGTGATAGTGAATGGGAGTTGCAGGGTCAGATAAATATGTTTTGAACAGTGTGTGAAAAATGCAATATGAAGGTAAATGCGGGGAAGAGTAAGGTTGTGGTCTTTGAAAGGGGTGCAGTCACAGAGTGTGATGTGAGGTTAATGGTCAGGCTATGGAGAATGTCGGGTCATTTTGGCAGTATGTTGAGTATGGATGAAAAAGTGTGGGAGAGGGTGCGACAGGGGAAGAGGCTTGTAGGAACGTTGAAAGCAGTTACAAGAAATAGAGTGGTCAACATGGAAGTAAAGAAGTCCTTGCATGATAGTGTGGTAGTCCCGAAATTGACGTACGGGAGTGAATATATCAAATATAAATATATACAAAACATGTATTTTTGTATATCAAATATAAATATACACAAAATATGTATTTTTGTATATTTATATTTAATATTGACAGATAACTTGAATATAAAGACGATAATAGGGTTGGGTGGTGGCTGATAACAACCGTGTTTGATGGAGGAGCAATAATGGTTTGGTGGTTTCACAGGTACGCCACGGTAGCCTTGTCAGTTTCCTAGTCATTCAGGTGTGACTTTAACCTCATGATACAGGGACAAGAGATTTAATTATCCACTTTTGGTAATGCACAATATTAACAAAAATTAGTGCACGGTGTGAAACAAGTTGTGGCAAAATATCATTCTGATCCAACTGTTTGTTCATAAGTTATTCCCGAAAAACGATGTAACACGGCCTCTGAAAACCATGGTAGTAACCTACATAAGATGTTTCTTTAATTTAATCACAATAGTTTTTATATATATATATTGTACAGTAGCCTATCTAGTTTTGGAGTTAGGCGAGAAACTTTGGTGATTTTGTGTACAAAATTTCCAGAATTTGAAGAAGTGCTATGTCAAAATGAGGGGGGGGGGGAAATAAGAGGTTATAATGCGATTGTTTTATAAATATTATTTATAAGCTTTCCAATGATATATGAATCATCATTGTATGACCAGTAGTTTCTAAGCTGATGGCAATCAAATTACTGTATGGTATTTTGCGTTTTTAGAAAATGGCCACAAAGTTTGGTTAGCCTAGTGTTATTCACAAGGGTAATTGATTTGGAAATTATTCTTGTATAATTTATAATGATTTATGCATATATATTAGTCCATACAGATATCTATCTATATGCTCAGGCCCAATCCCCATTTTGGGGGTAGCCGACTCAAGACAGAGCAAGAACAGGGAAAACACAAAAACAACATAAAACAAAAAATAAACACAGATAAAAAACACAAACTCTCACACATCCAGGTCACCCAGGAGAAGACCCAGAGACCAGGGTTACCAAGGTCGCTCCAGCACTCCCCCGGCCCCTGACCACCAGGAGAGGTTCCGATCTCGGCAGGCAGACATGCAGCGGAGCCAAAGCGACAAGCCCTCCCACCACACTTCCAGGCACACCCTTCATATTAATCGTCTCCCCGGGCCAGGCGCCTGATGGACTATTATCTAGTCCAACTTGCGCCCGACCCCTTACTCCAAATGACCACGTGTTCACTCAACTATTCACAAGCATTCTCCATTCACTCTGTCCACCACCACTTCCCCTGCCCGATCTACAGATATACAGATATACAAACAACTATACTCTTGTTTCTTTTGAGGTGACGATAAATTTAATCCCTTAGCAGCTAATTTTTTGATACTTAATGGAAAAATATGAAACTACTGTGTCCTTGCATCATATTAATACCAAATTTATGTAATTAGCACCCTATTTCACTACTAAACCTTCAAAATAACCGAGACATCTTGATGAGAACTTTTGTAATTTACCGTTAGTTGAAAATAAACAGAGTATAACTAGTTTTCTTTTGGCACCTGGTCCTCTCTTATATTATTAACTCAAACCCCATGTTGAGTAATCGGTTATAGTATAGGCTACCTTCCAAGTATCTCCATTTTTTTTTGTCAGTGTAAACAATTGTCCCATTATCATTCCCGACATACTTTTCTACTACCACGTCTCTACTGTCATCCTTAACCCGGGAACTGCGGGGAGACTCTTAAGAGTTCCCCCGGCGGACTGCGGGGAGACTCTTAAGAGTCAGAGAAAAAAAAATCAACTTTTGACATCGAAAACAAAACATTTGTTTTATTTTTATTTTTTTATTTTTTTATTTTTTTTTGGCCCCTGGGCCATGCAAAATCTCAGTCCTCTACCTCCCCTCCTTCCCCACTTTCCTCCTCTCCTTCAGTTATCACCTATTTTCCCTGTTATTCCCTTATTCTGAGGTATATTTTCGTGCTAACATTAGAAATCCGGTTGCAGGGTGTGGTCATCACTGATAGCAAGCGAATGCAAGAGAGAGAGAGAGAGTATCGATCGACTGTGTCTCAGTGGCCTTGGGGGAAATTGGCGGGAAAGCAGCTTGCCTCACCCATACATTATACAACTCGCGGGCTATATCTCCGATTTTGACCATCCAAACGCTGTTTTCACTCGTTTTATTGTTGTTTCAGGTTAATACCTTTATAATCAACCCATAATAGGCGCATATGGATAAGTATTAACCCTTATTTAGCGGCGAGCAACATAAGTCGAGTTAAATAAAGCTGGACTATGTGGCGGCGCTCGACATAACTCGAGTGGCAATTTCAGCACGTAATGTGGCTGAGAGAGAGAGACAAGTGGTGGCAGGAGACTAGCGAGCGTATGACTGCTCCAGACCACCGCGGCGAACCTACTGACACAAATCTCAGCTCCCTCCTCCCTCTCTCACTCGCTACATACTCAATTATGTACTGAAAGTACCGAATTACCTGCTTTTTGCACTCGCGTTGCACGGTTATTGCAAGAAAACTATCCATCATACAAGGATCGTTATGGTGTCATTCGAAAGCTCTGTTTATGCCCTTTCAGGGATAGATACTTGTTTTACGTTCTGGGTCTTATTTAGGCATGAAAATGATCACGTAAACAGCCCTATTTTGGCTAAAAACACCCCGCTGTGCGGTACACATAAATAAACCGCATAGGCCGCTCGTAAGGTGTTAATGCTATTAATGGTACAATGAATATTTTAGTGACGGAAACACCTCAAATACATGCGCACAGGGAGAGGTGTCTAATTACCCCCATGCGCACTTCAGAGGTTAACTCGCCTAGCTAAATTTAAGATTCCATTAGATTTTCTGCGTTACTCGGTTTATGACCAAGTTGTGTAATTTTCTTTGCCTTTTATAACTTTTTTTATTTTTTTCAATTCGCTTAGCTACCAGATATTTCTCCTTGCTGCTTCCTTTCTTCCATGCTTTGAAACATCTTTTCCCCTCTATTGCATTTCCAACGGAGTCATTCCACCACTGTGAAGTCTTTTGCCTGGGGGGAACCTTAGATTTATAACATAATTTGTCAATGGTAGCAAGAAGGCTACATTCAAGGAAGTTCCATTAACTGTTTACATCATTTGGTTTAGCACCCCTATTCCTAACCATTGCTCCAGTTTGCTGCAAATCTATCCCTGTATTCAGATTTATTAAACAACCCTACTTTCCTTTTGGGCATATATTCCTTCTTGCGCACAGGATCTCGCCACAAGCTCAAATCACAGACTAGCTTATGTTGGGAGATACATTCTTTGCTTGGAATGATATTTACTTCCCAAACAAACTTTCCGTTTTCCCTGTTCACCAAGAAGTAATCTACCTGGCTACTAGTTCCCTCAGAACTGTACGTGATCAAATGATTCAGCTTATTCTTGAACTTAGTTGTACACACAACCATGTTGAGTGCAACACAGGACTCCAGTATATATATTCGCCTTATAGATTTCTTTTTCTGTGCCCTTTTCTACCATGCAAACTCTTGTATCCATCACCACATGCTCCCACATGCCTATTCAGGTCTCCACCTACTACTGTAATATCATACTCCGAGAGGGCTGCAATGACACTGATCAAGTCGTTCCAGAAGACCTCTCTCTGCACTATGTTCAAACCAACCTGCTGATATCACATTCATAATTTGTTCACTAACTTTTAATTTCTGTACAACCCAATCTTCTATTTATTCTATTTTAATCACTCTCTTCTTCAACCCTTCAGATACCAGGACACTCACTCCTCCTTTCGCTTTTCCAGATTCATCCCCCTTCCAGTAGATCCGGCATATGTATCTTGTTTTTTCCAACTACCCACTTCGCACCACACACCCTCCATTGGGATTTCTTGGTGCAGCATACATACACTCTTCTTCTTTCAAGCACTTCCACAAATTCCTTTGCTCTACCATTCATGTTTGAGGAAAAATCGGTCAGTACAGGTACTCCTGAATGTGCGTATGTATGTGTGTGTCTATGTTGTAGTTAGGGGTGAGGCAAGCTCAAGGTCACATATATTCACTCAGTCACTCACTGATAACGAAGTGTGGTGCAATGATGTGTGTTACATTATAGGGAGGGGGGTTATGAGAGTTGATTTTGGGTACTTGTGCGTGAGGGGAATTAAGGAGAAGCTTGTGGGGGTGCGGAAGGGGATTGGGATGAAGACTAGTTCATCACTAGGCTGATAGGGCCTGTATAGAATTTGATTGCATGGTGCGAACACACGGACACATATACGCGTTACTGGGGATTGTGGCACACAACCCCCTTGACGTAATCATGCGTCACCCGTAGTTTATTGGTTAACCTCTTGATATTAATAAATTCTACAATATTAATCAGTCTCATTTGCCTTAAATCTATTTTGCTTGATTTCGGTTAACCTCAAAAGACTATAAAAGCCTTAAAACCTGGGTGACGCCATATGGTCTCATACGTGTTTAATGACGCAAAACCAGTTGATGCCACATGGCGTCCACATGTTTTGCGCCATGCAGTCAAATTTTGTGCAGGCCCTGTCAGCCTAGTGATAAATTAGCCACCTTCCCGATCCCCTTTCACACCCCCAGAAGCCTCTCCCTACTGCCCCCACTATCTCCTCCACCCACAAGCTCCCCAACCATCTTCCCCACCCTCCTCTCTGCCACATGACACACGTCAGTGCGCCGCCTGTCATTGTCAGTGTGTACGTCTCGCCTCAACCCTGACCACAACATTGACACACAAACATATGCACAGAAAATGAGTATTAATCGCGTGGAACGCACATATCCGCATAAGCACTTGTGCTCAAACTGTAACTCAAACCGTAAATACTTTCATTACTCTCGCGTAGCTCACACAGCAACAAAACTAATTAGAAGGCAGCATTTTTCTCCTATTTCAAGTTGAATGAAGCTTCGTGATCATGATATTTGATTAAATATTCTATGTGTCATATTTACAGAGATACAGCGAGTATGGTATAAGACATATGTATGCCAATTATGCCCTGGTGGGGTGACTGGCGCGTGATTTAAAGGCCTGGAGCCTAAGAGTTGATAACCTATTGCTCACCTCAATAAAGTTTTATTAACCACATGCTATGTCCATCAACATCTATTCTTACTCAATATATTATCAATCTCACTCAGTGTTCTTAGCCTCACTTTGCTCTAAGTAGGGACGTTGAGTCACCTTGTATGTCTTGCGATTGATGGTTAGAAACGGGTAATTGTGATCATCCAAAATCATTGCTACTTTGACCTATTGATGATAGGCCATCCAAAATCCTACTTCTACCTGTTGATCTTGAATGGTCTCAATGCCTCCGTGAGTAAAGGTTATTAGAGTTTTAATGACTCCCATGAGCACCTGTACCTCGGTTTCACCCATTAATAACAAAATATGTCAGCATCTGTGGGCATTCCTAACCTCACTCGGTCAACTTCTTATACCCATTTAAATTTTCAACTTCATTGGTAGGTAATGTCTATCTATCTATCTATCTATCTATTGCCTGATGTCGTGATCCTCGAAGGGGTGGCCACGAACGAAACGCCCCCATGGACCTCTGTCCCCAGTAAGTTGACGACCCTCCTCCCAACCAGCACCGCCTTCATCCATATACTTCTTCACTACATCCTTCCACCTCGCTCTCGTACACGCTCTTAACCCGTACAGCCCCGGCCGGTTTTATTACTTTTGCGCACCAGAACCCGGGCAATTTTTCAAATTTTGTTTTTCTTATAAATATATCAGAATGTGTTAGAAAATAATGATAGACCTGAAGAAATGTGAAAAAAGTACTTACCTAGGCCATTTGGGGGTCCTGGGAGGTAGTAGGGGTCCCCAGCCTCAGTGGAGCCTTAGCGCCATTTCAAATCTCCCGCGCCAGCAGCCAGTTGCCAGCCGCCAGGCAGCATGACTTATTTTGCACCTCTCGGACATAAAGTGCGCTTCAGAGTTCATAGAATGTCTTTGTATATCACATAATGTCAATATAACTGAAGTTGTAGTGTGATAAGTGCCTTCATTCAAGTATTACAAGTGCGCACGAGTGTTAGCGTCCCCGTTGCCATGGTGATGGCGGCCATCTTGGGCGGCCATCTTTGCTCAGGACAATAACAAAACGCACGTACGAACACACGGCCAGACAGCGGACCGAGTGACCCACATTCCACAGCACCCTTCCCTCTTTCTTTCTCTGTCTGGCTGTCACTTTCACTCAAGGTCACTCTGTCTCTCCTTTTCATTGAATTATTTTTACTTGTTCATTGTTTTACCTAAGATTATGAGGTGTATATACATTGTTTTACGCACTTATTGTCTCGTATTCTTATAATTATTTGCACACTGTTTTATAAGTTTAGAATTTACTTAGTGTTTTATATTGTTCGGTACTTTGCACTTGTAAATTATATATATATACACACTGTTTTATATTCACTTTTTGCGTCTTTTATATACACTGTTAGTATTACATTATAGCGTCTTTTATCGCAGTCTTTGAACACTTTGAACACGTAGAAGTGCTTGAGGGTGTGATAATCCCTGAAGCAGGTGGGAAAACACAGTCCCACATCACATTCTTCACACATCGTCCGGGTGTCTGTCCGTTTTGGTGTGCGTCTGCCTGTGTTGCGACACACATGACACCGTCTGCGGGGGTTGGGTTTTACTTGGTTGGGCGGGACAAAATCGCAAAAGTGGCGTTGTGTCAGTCTGGCGGGGCCTTCTGGTGCTTGAAAACGAGCTGCGGGACGTTGCTGGCGGCGTGGACCATCCCTGAAGAAGAACAGAAGCTCCCGTGCAAGTTCGATGCAGTACGACTCCATCGTCTCAACTTCACCTGTTATTTCATGATATTGGATGTGGCAGTTGTAGAGGGTGAGGTCGAGTAGGTGGAAAAATAGTTTTTTATACCACCTCATCGTCTTCCTGGCACACTCGACCGACGATATGACAGAGTCTGACTTGTCAACCAGCCGCATGTTGATGTTGTAGTCAATGATTGCAACTGGTTTTTTGACCGCCTCACCTGTGGCTCTATCACGGCGTTTGGTGTCCTCTAAGCGGGGCAGGTGGATACTGGTGAGGATATTGACGTCACGATTGTCCATCCACGAGAGCATCAAGATATTATTTGCCTGGAGGTGGATGATGGAGCCCTTCTCCCGCCTTTCGGGTAGCTCTGGCATGTAGACACGATTCCTCCTGACGGTGCCACAGACGCCAGTGTTTCTGCTGTACAGGAATTTGGCAAGGGAAGGGCTGGTGTACCAGTTGTCGAGGTACAAGATGTGGCCCCTGTCCAAATATCCCTCCAACATGGTGATGACAACGGCCCCAGATATCCCATATGTCCTCTCCTCCACCAGTTCAGTGACCTTGCCCATGTAGAGGATGATGTCCTGGATGTAGCCGGTTTTGCAGTCGCACATCACGAACAGTTTCAGGCCATAACGGTGGCGTTTGCTGGGGATGTACTGTCGGATGCCAATATTCCCCCTCCACAGCACCAGACTCTCATCAATGATTAGTTTTTGGTGAGGTTTGAAGGAGGCTGCAAACTTAGTTTTCAGGTATTCAAATATAGGTCTTATCCTCTCCATCGGGTCTTTGGTATTCTTGGGGCGTTCCTGGTTCCTGGTGTGACGTTAACCACTCCGTTAGAACCGCATGGCTTGTCCTACAGTGACTCGCTAGGATCGCCAGGGCAGTGGATGGGGCTACAGTTTGTGTATTAGAGTGTGCTTTATTTCATATGAAAGCTTGTGTCATGGGCAGTCCAGAAAGGCTCTTTGTTTTCACCCATGTCAAGGCTTTATATATTTAATTGTAAAGTATATGTTTTATCATTAACTAGTAATGATGGGATCTGGGAGAGAGAGAGAGAGTAGAACAGAGTGAGAGGGAGCGCGCAGTGATTTTGTCCCGCTCGATGACGTCACGGCTGGCTGCCTCGCGGTGGTTGGTGGAGAGAGGTCCTTACCATGCTGCAAGCTCTTGCTAGTGGCTAGAGGACTTGTAACAAGCTTTTTTCCCACGCGGCTCGAGCTGGTGCGAGTATATATACAGTTCCTCGCCACTCTCTCCCTCAGATCTGGTTTCTAGAGCGCATCCATCTTTTTTCCCTTGCTACCTGTCACCTGCTCTGTACCTGAGAATCTTTTCCTCTGCCTACCTCTCTCTTTTTCATATCTTTCACCACCTTTTTATTAATATTATACCCCCTCTGGTTAACTCTGCAAAATCAGCTTCATGCTGGCCAGTTGTATTGTGCGTTAAGGTCTGATATAACCTATGTATGTTAGTTGTTAAGATAAGTGGATCACGAAGCATTGGTTGGCATTCATATTGTTTAGTACTGCTTCCTTTAATTATTAGTGTTCTGCTGAATTAGATAATGCTAGACTAGGAGTCTGATATTATAAGGTATTGTTTCCTATGAGTGCTGGCTTTAGTTAAAAGCGGCACGACATACCTGAGAACTGGAGTTGATTGAGTAAATTCTAGTCTGTGTGCCATTGAGAGTAGAGCATGCACGAATGAGGGCTTTTTGCCTATACCATTCTGCACTGTTCTAAGCTCGTTGTTTGTCTTTGAGGTACGCCAGGAGAACGCTTAATACTTCGGTATTAAGGTTTCGTGCCGCTTTTAACTAAAGCCAGCACTCATAGGAAACAATACCTTCATTATAACGTAATATTTGATGCACAGACTTGAGATTTGCACTAGGCTATGCGGCATGCCATGCGCACCAGTATCTCGTATCATTGACTCTAGGTAGACTTTATCAATCATAGTAGACATTAAGTATATTAACCTAATTACTCTTTTTATGCATACCCATTTATTATTACACAAGCATTTCGCAGCCTAGTTTGATGTATTGAGACACAAACGACTTAGGCTCTTTTTGTTGATAGGAATACTGCATTGTCGTGGCGATTATTATTATTGTTGTTGTGTTTAGGATATTCTTGGCTCCGACGGCATTATATATTCTGCCTTTTTGTGTGCATAGCCTGCACGAGCATTGTTCCGCTGCCTGCCTTTTTGGGTTCCATTTCCGATACGAGCATCTTTATAGCATCTAACATTTAAAGAAGATTCCTTGTTAGTGTTGAAGGACTTTAGTGCACTTTCTTTCATGCAGGAGTGCCTGACATTTATTGATTAAAGTAACGTAAGCTGCAACTTCTCTTACCACCTTACTTTGCATACCATAACCAAGCACCTTCGGTTATAGGTAGTAATAGGCTGTTTTCACATAACATTAAGCCTAGAGTAGACGCACATTTATTGAGAGTTTGATAGCCTATTATTGCATATAGAACTCTGTAGAGTATTTGTGTTCTTTGTTCACTGGGAATATACATCAGAGGTTGGAGCTAGCGCTTTCCGTTGTAACATTTATGCCATTACTAGTCCAATGAATAAGAGCCCTGATATATTTGAACCCCAGTCGTAACAAATGGCGACCTTACCTAGGATTTGGTGAATCTACATTTATTAGCAGGGAACATTTGTTGTTTTGGAGAATATTTTGCGGGGATCAGCAAGAATAATTTTTTTTTTGCAACATAGTATAGCCCTTGAGTATTGCCGAGAATTTTTGTGTGTATATCGAGGTATAAGAGTTTGGGGTGCTTCTTTTCTGAATATTGTGGTGAGAAATTTTTGTGAGCATCATGTCTTATACCGGATCAGAGGAGAATGGAGACACAGTACGTAATGTCGAGACCGAGGAACAGCAGTATGATGATAGGTTTAATCGGGTGAACTGTGAGGAGGATGCTAGGATATTTTTGCAATGGCCTGTTACTGCTGAGCGGTTGGAGGGTATGGATCGGTACGGTCTTTAATGCCTGGCCACAGCTATCGGTCATGCGGTTACTAGCAGCATGACCAAGGATAACTTGATAACGTGTGTACTGGGCAGGGTGACTGGTGAGCGAGATGGGTTGAGTGCTCAGAGCCCTTCGGCCATGCTTCCCCTACACTCGACTCCCAGCCATCCCAGTGGTTTGCTGACCCCGGGTACGCTTCCACAGGTGGGTGGTGACTGGCAGGGTGGGTTGCCCCTGGGGGGACCACCGGTAATTTCAAACATTGTAGCACCTTCACCTCCTCAAGGGTTATCTCCAGAATTATTGCTTCAGCTCGAATTAGCTAAGATCGAAGAGAGAAAGGCTATCAGGGTATGTGAGCTTCAGCTTCAGCATCAGCAGCAATTAGAATTAGCCAAGATAGATGAGAGAGCCAAGATAGAAGAGAGAAAAACTATCAGTCAGCAGCACATAGAGCTAGCAAAAATCCAAGCGGATTTAGAGTCGACTAGGTACTGTGCCGACATGGACGTAGAGAAGTCGCGAGTAGAGGCAACGGGACAGCGACTTGGGGCTGGTAACCGTGTTCATGAGCAGTCTCTCTCGCACTTATTGAAACTGGTTCCGGTGTTTGATGAGAGTGGTGTAACAGAATTTTTCACACGCTTTGAGAAGAAGCGCCAGGAACACCAGTGGCCAGAGAATAAATGGGCAGCAATTGTATCCTCTAGATTAATAGGCAAGGGTCTTAAAGCCTACGATGCGTTACCTTTGGAGTTATGTATTGTGTACGAGGATCTCAAGGAGGCTGTCCTGAGGGCTTACGAACTGAAACCAGAAACGTACCGTTTGAAGTTCCAGGGTGTAACTAAGGGAAGAGATAGCACCTTTTTGGAACACGCCCGGGACTTGTCCGATGCTATGGGGAACTGGCTCCGATCTGAGAAGGTCACAACATTTGATGAAATTAAGCAGTTAATGATGTTGGAGCAGTTCTTTAAGAGCACGGGCGGTGATCTAACTTTGAACTTAAAGGAGAAAAACCCAAGAACTCTAGTAGAAGCAGCAAAAATGGCTGATCTACAGCTGTCGTTGATTCGGGGTTGCGGGTCCTCACAGAAGTACGATGCAAGTGCTAGGGACCGTTATCCTCCCCCTCCCCGTAGCAACGACACATTTAAACAAAAGAGCAATGAAACTAAAACTGAATTCAAACCTAACACCACGCCGTATAAGAAAAGTCAGGGGCCTGTTACATCACAGTATAAGCCGAAACCGAAATTTATGTGTTTTAAGTGCCACAAGGAGGGTCATAAAGCAAATGAGTGCCCTAGTCGACCTCCTCCGGCATCCGTGTCTTTTGCTCACGGCATTGGAGTGTTCAAGAGGACATCGGAGTTTGTTAGAGGCAATTCTTCCGAGGTAAATACACTGCCAGTGCAGAAGGATCCGGAAGGCTTATTCCCTGTCCGTGATGCCTTTAGTGACCACAGGGGACTCGGTTGTGTGGAGTGGGGGGGTAGAAGACATGAGGTGAGAATTTTGCGTGACACTGGGGCATCGCAAACATTGTTGAGGAATTTCACTGGTAAACCTGTAAATACGGCGCGGGTGGTTGTGGTTCAGGGAGTTAATGCAACAAGGTCATACCCGCTTGTAAGAATGAAGATGGAAGTTGATGGTGTGACTCGTGACCTGGATGTAGGAATTGTGGAGAAGTTACCCGTTGGGGGCGTCGACCTCCTTCTCGGCAACGACTTTGCGGGGCCTACTTCTGAGGCTCCACCCTTGGTCGTTGCCGAGAAGCCGGCCGACGTGAGTAGGGAGGAGCAGGAGTGGGTTGAGAAGTGTCGGGGGCAACCTATGGCGTGTGTTGTCACCCGTTCCCTTGCATCCAGGGAGTCACATTCTGGTCAACAATCTTTAGATCAGCGGAGGAACGGTACCGAGAAGGGGTTGAAAGTTGATGCGGTTGAGAGTTCAGTATCAGCGGACATTCTCGGGGACTCATTATTAGGACCAATTTTCGAGTCTAGAGAAGACCCATTAACTGTTCCTGAGAAGGCAGTGGATGGGCTTAAAAAGACGATGAGACAGCAACGGTACGCAGAGAGAGAGCAACGGGAGGCCAAATTTAGTGTAGGAGGGGGGCATGAGTTGTTTCGCAAACACTTGGATAGGCTTGCTCCTTCGGACATTCGTAAGTTGCAATTGGAAGACCCGGAGGTTCTTGAATGTGGTACCGGTGCTGTCGAGTTGGAGGAGGACAGTGATGCACAGTCAGGAGATTTTTTTTTCATAGATGGCATATTATACCGGCGATTCCAAGATCCGCAGAGGAATTGGGAGGGGGGGTCAGGAGAGGTAGACCAGCTGGTCGTGCCGAGGGTTTGCAGGGAAAGCCTACTTAGGTTGGCCCATGATGTACCACTGGCGGGACATCTGGGTGTCCGTAAGACGGTTGCAGCCTTGGGGAAATTATTTTGGTGGCCTGGTCTGAGAGCACAAGTTGTGTCATGGGTGGCAATGTGTGATGTGTGTCAGAAGGTTGGCAAACCGAATCAGAGCATTCCTAAGGCGCCGTACACCCCATTCCTGTCAGTGGGCCTCCCTTTAGTAAGGTTATAGTGGATATGGTTGGCCCCCTTCCCCCTACAAGTGCCGGAAACAAGTTTCTCCTGACCATCATGGATGTAGCAACAAGGTACCCTGACGCTTACCCTATGAGAAATGGGTCAGCGAAGACGGTGGTCCGAAACTTGCTAGTGTATTTTTCCCGGTATGGTTACCCGCAGGAGATTCAGTCAGACCAAGGATCCAACTGCACTTCTAACCTCTTTGTTCAAACTATGCAGCAGCATGGGATTGTTACGGTTGTGTCATCTGCGTATCATCCGGAGAGCCAGGGTGTGTTAGAGCGATGGCACTCAACCTTAAAATCTATGCTTCGTTGTTATTGCTTTGAGAATGGGAAAGATTGGGATCTTGGCCTGCCATATGTTTTGTTTGCTGCACGGGAGGTACCTGGGGAAAGTTTGGGATTCAGCCCTAATGAGCTCGTCTTTGGACACCGTGTCAGAGGGCCTCTCCATATGGTTAAAGAAATATGGGAGGGTGCAGAAAAACCTTGTTCTATGCTCAAGTATGTCCTCGACAGTCGGGAACGGATGTTGCGCAGTCTGGAGTTGGCTGGCCGTAATTTGACTAGCTCTCAGGCCCTCATGAAGGACAGGTACGACCTCAAGGTTAAACTCAGGGAGTTTCACGTGGGACAGGAGGTGTTGATTCTACTGCCCCTTGTAGGTCACCCCTTATCCGCGAAGTACACTGGTCCTTATAGGGTGGTTGAGAAGCTATCGGACCTGTATTACTTGGTAGCCACTCCAGACAGACGTAAGCGCAATCAGTTATGTCATGTTAATCTTATGAAGGAGTATGTGAGGCACCCCCCTGAGCCTCTCACTGTGCCTGTGATGACGTTTAGCAGTCAAGGTGGAGAAGGAGAACGGGACAGTCAAGCTCAGGTGGAGGATAACTGGGATCATCATGTCTCTGCGAACCAGTGGGCGGGGAACACGAACCAGGCGGTTCAGGAAGCGTTGCAACACTTACCTGAGCATCAGCGGGTGGCTGTGGAGCGCCTGTTCGGTTCATACCCCTCTGTTTTCGCGGAGCACCCAGGCCTCACTACCCTAGAGGTGCACGACGTGGACGTAGGAGACCACCCCCCTTTCAAGTCAGTTCCCTATAGGGTGCCCCCTATTAAACTGCCGGCCCTCCGGGCGGAGTTGGAGTATATGTTAACAAGGGGGCTGATTGAGAAGGGGGTGGTGAAGTGGACATCTCCCGTCACGCTGCAACCAAAACCGGATGGTAAGGTGCGATTCTGTGTAGACTACAGACGGTTAAATGGTTTGACGCCCACCAACCCATACCCTCTTCCTCGGGTCGACGACTGTGTGGACAAGATAGGCAATGCAAAGTACCTAACCAAGGTGGACTTGGTTAAGGGATACTGGCAGGTGCCCTTGTCCGAACGAGCGAAAGAGGTATGTGGTTTTGTGGTGGATGGTGCTACCTACCGCTGTAACGTTATGCCTTATGGCCTAAAGAACGCACCCGCTACCTTTCAGAGTTTGATGAATGATATAACGGCAGACATTCCTAATTGCACAGTATACCTCGACGATGTTATTATCTATGACAACAGCTTTACGAGTCATTGTGAGCACGTAGAACTCCTGTTCAAGAGGCTTAGTGAGGCTGGCTTGGTGGTCAACCTGGCAAAGTGTGATTTCGTGCGGGCGTCCGTGCAGTATCTTGGGTTCATGGTGGGATTGGGACAGGTGTGCCCCCCACAGAACAAGATAGCTGCGATTGATCACTTTCCCCGGCCGGCCACCAAGAAGCAGATCATGAGGTTCTTAGGTATGATCGGATACTACAGACGCTTCATTAAGGGGTACTCTACCGTGCTAGCACCTCTGACAGATCTTTTAGCGAAGGATAAGAAATTCAAATGGGCGCCTGAGTGTGAGAAGGCGTTTAGAGTAGTAAAACACCTGTTGTGCACTCACCCGATCCTCAGGGCCCCTGACTTTAGCCTACCTTTCCAACTAGCAACAGATGCTAGTGGTGTGAGGGCTGGTGCCGTCCTTATGCAAAAGGACGATGATGGGCTGGAACATCCTGTTAGTTTCTACTCGAAGAAGTTCAATTCAGCCCAAAAGAACTACTCTGTTGTCGAGAAAGAGCTGCTGGCAATTGTACTTGCACTGAGGCATTTCGAGGTCTATGGTCCAGTCGTTGTAATTTACACAGATCATCACCCTCTCAAGTTTTTGAACCAGTTTCACAATCGGAATATGAGGCTGACCAGGTGGTCACTAATGTTACAGGAATATAACCTGGACATACGCCATATTGCCGGTTGTGACAACGTGGATGCAGATTGTCTTTCAAGGGTAGATGATCCTGGGTATATTGACACACGGGTAGCCTCCTGCTTTAGTTTGAATAGTATTTTGCGCTTGGTGCTTGTTGGCTCGCGGTTGTAGCCCAGCGTATTGGGTCGTAAAGCAGGAGTTGAGCGTTTGGTATAGAAGAAAAAACTAGGCTTGCCCCTATAGTGCAGCCGAAATAAACAAATTATAAACATAAAAAATCAAATAAAAACTCTTTCTTTGATAGTTGAATTTTTTTAGTATGTTATAGCAGTAATTCTGAGTTGCACTCCTCTCAGACTGCTGGGCTAGAGAAGCTCGCTCTTGAGGAGCATAACTACATATAATTTAACCTATGGTGTTGGGGAGGGTTATAATTTTGAAAAATGTTTTGTTGAAGAACTGTGCCAGATATTTTACTGCCGCTGGGTGATGGGAAGTGGAGATATAGCATGGGTTCTAACCATCAGATTTTTGTGAGCCTTGGGGCCTCTGAGAAAAATCTTGGGGGGGGTGTGTGACGTTAACCACTCCGTTAGAACCGCATGGCTTGTCCTACAGTGACTCGCTAGGATCGCCAGGGCAGTGGATGGGGCTACAGTTTGTGTATTAGAGTGTGCTTTATTTCATATGAAAGCTTGTGTCATGGGCAGTCCAGAAAGGCTCTTTGTTTTCACCCATGTCAAGGCTTTATATATTTAATTGTAAAGTATATGTTTTATCATTAACTAGTAATGATGGGATCTGGGAGAGAGAGAGAGAGTAGAACAGAGTGAGAGGGAGCGCGCAGTGTTTTTGTCCCGCTCGATGACGTCACGGCTGGCTGCCTCACGGGGGTTGGTGGAGAGAGGTCCTTACCATGCTGCAAGCTCTTGCTAGTGGCTAGAAGACTTGTAACCGCTTTTTTCCCACGCGGCTCGAGCTGGTGTGAGTATATATACAGTTCCTCGCCACTCTCTCCCTCAGATCTGGTTTCTAGAGCGCATCCATCTTTTTTCCCTTGCTACCTGTCACCTGCTCTGTACCTGAGAATCTTTTCCTCTGCCTACCTCTCTCTTTTTCATATCTTTCACCACCTTTTTATTAATATTATACCCCCTCTGGTTAACTCTGCAAAATCAGCTTCATGCTGGCCAGTTGTATTGTGCGTTAAGGTCTGATATAACCTATGTATGTTAGTTGTTAAGATAAGTGGATCACGAAGCATTGGTTGGCATTCATATTGTTTAGTACTGCTTCCTTTAATTATTAGTGTTCTGCTGGATTAGATAATGCTAGACTAGGAGTCTGATATTATAAGGTATTGTTTCCTATGAGTGCTGGCTTTAGTTAAAAGCGGCACGACATACCTGAGAACTGGAGTTGATTGAGTAAATTCTAGTCTGTGTGCCATTGAGAGTAGAGCATGCACGAATGAGGGCTTTTTGCCTATACCATTCTGCACTGTTCTAAGCTCGTTGTTTGTCTTTGAGGTACGCCAGGAGAACGCTTAATACTTCGGTATTAAGGTTTCTCAAGAGAGCTACCCTTCATTATAACGTAATATTTGACGCACAGACTTGAGATTTGCACTAGGCTATGCGGCATGCCATGCGCACCAGTATTTCGTATCATTGACTCTAGCTAGACTTTATCAGTCATAGTAGATATTAAGAATATTAACCTAATTACTCTTTTTATGCATACACATTTATTATTACACAAGCATTTCGCAGCCTAGTTTGATGTATTGAGACACAAACGACTTAAGCTCTTTTTGTTGATAGGAATACTGCATTGTCGTGGCGATTATTATTATTGTTGTTGTGTTTAGGATATTCTTGGCTCCGACGGCATTATATATTCTGCCTTTTTGTGTGCATAGCCTGCACGAGCATTGTTCCGCTGCCTGCCTTTTTGGGTTCCATTTCCGATACGAGCATCTTTATAGCATCTAACATTTAAAGAAGATTCCTTGTTAGTGTTGAAGGACTTTAGTGCACTTTCTTTCATGCAGGAGTGCCTGACATTTATTGATTAAAGTAACGTAAGCTGTAACTTCTCTTACCACCTTACTTTGCATACCATAACCAAGCACCTTCGGTTATAGGTAGTAATAGGCTGTTTTCACATAACATTAAGCCTAGAGTAGACGCACATTTATTGAGAGTTTGATAGCCTATTATTGCATATAGAACTCTGTAGAGTATTTGTGTTCTTTGTTCACTGGGAATATACATCAGAGGTTGGAGCTAGCGCTTTCCATTGTAACATTTATGCCATTACTAGTCCAATGAATAAGAGCCCTGATATATTTGAACCCCAGTCGTAACACTGGTGTGGCTTGCCAGGCTATCAATAAAGTGAAGGTTTCCCATGATTGCCGTGAATCTATTCCTGCTCATGACTTTCCCAAAGAAGGGGGTTGCGATGAGGGGATCACATGACCAGTATTCCTGAGAGACGTCTTCTTGGTGACCCCCATCAGGATGACCAGTGCCAGGAATGCGTAGAACTCATCGGAAGACAAATCCACCCATGAGAGACGTGCCGAGTTCCTCTTCTGCTCCTTCCCTGCCATAAAAGAATAGTTGTACCAGTTCGTCTGGTCAACAATCAAGCCGACAAGGTTGGCAGTGAAGAACTGCAGAAAAACACCCAGTCTTGTGGTGTCAGGTCCACGATTGGGCATGGTAGGGCCGGCCTCAGCTGCCCCCACAAAGTGGTATTGTCCTGGTAGATAGTTCTCCCCATCCACCCAATCCCACCTATCAGCGCCTTCGTCGTCGCTAGATGGGACATCGGGGTCATCAGGGTCATCGCCAGGGGCACCGGGGCGGGGCGGGTGGGTGCGGGTGGAGAGTGGGCGGCGTGGGCGAGAGGTGGACCTGGGTCTGGAGCTAGACCTCGAACTTGATCGAGAGCTAGATCTAGAGCTCGAGTCGTTGCTGGGGCGTCTTATTTGCTTCACCTTCTGCATTCGGCCGCGGGTGGCACGCCCGCGAGATATGACACGCCCACGTCGTTTGCTTGCAGGGCGTTGGGGCAGGTCGGGGCGTTGTGGAGAGGCTGGTGATAATGCAGTGGCGCGGGAGGGGCCTGGTTCAGGTGAGGGAGACATTCGTGGGGGGGTGTACGGGATGGAGCCTGAAGGTGATAGTGGGGGGGAAGAATGGCGAGGCGGAGAGTCTGGTAGTAGTGGTGGTGGTGGTGGTGACTCATCCCTCCCCGCGTGCTCTGGGTCGGGAGGGAAGAGGGAGCGTTTTGGGTCACGTGACTGCTCTTGTCTCGCACCACGTTGTGCCCTTTGTCCATCACCAGGTTGTTCCATTTCTCCATCACCACGTTGTTGTTCGTCACTATGTTTATGACGACCATAGAACCTCCCCGGGGTATTTTTCTTGAGTGGGGAGATTATGCAAAGTGGGGGAGAAGGCAGGCGGGGTTGTGGGGGTACCTCCTCTTCACTCCCAGACTCGCCCCTTCTTCTCTTCAATCCCCTTCGTTCTTCCCCAGGTACACGCACGTAATTTTGAGGGTCAGCAGGTTCATCTGGAACAACAACCTCTTCCCCACTTTCTGAGGATTCAGTGGGGTCTTGGAAAAGTGGGCGGCGGGGAGGTGCACTTGCCCCTTGCTGTCTTTGTGACGGCCTACGCCGCCTGACAGGAATCTGATTAAGCTCTTCCTCTAGCTCTCTTATTTCAGCTTGAGAGGGGGCATACTCGTCCCCAGACTCGTCCATTGCCGAGTCAGTGTCACTATCAGGGCTGTCAGTGTCGTACAGTATATCCATGACCTCCTCTGTACTGCAGGGGCGGGTAAGGCGGGCACTATAACGTCGAGACATGGTGTTTCACTCGAGAGGGTGCGCGGTAAACTGACCATGAGGTGTGGGAAGGCAGGTGCCCTCTCCCGTCCTCGCGCGCGCGTATGGACAAAACGTTTTGGAATTAGTCCGCCGGATACCAAAGTAGTTCCCATATAAATCTAGAGCCATTCTGAGAGTTACGACTGGAGCTATAAGGGTGACGCGTTAGGCGCGTCTCTGGGGCTGTGCGTTACATACATAGCCGACGCGTCAGACGCGTCGCTGGGGCTCCACGGGTTAAGTCATTCTCTCACTTCCCATATGTTCCATATGGCCGAACCATCTCAAGGTTTTCCTTTTCACACTTTTCAGCACAATGCACATCTACCTCCACATCACACCTCCTTCTTACTTCCTCATTCGTCTGTCTATTCCTCCATATAACTCTGCAGGCACTTCTTAAGTACCGTAACTCATTTCCACCCCTCTCACTTTCGATCTGAGTTTCTCCACCATCGTCCATGCTTCGCTTCCGTAAGTCAGTGTCGGGATTACCACACTTGTCATGCAAGGACTTCTTCCCTTCTATACTGACCACCCTATTTCTTGTTACTGCTTTCAGCATTCCTACATCCATCTTCCCCTGTTGCACCCTCTCCCACACTTCTCATCAATACTCCCATCTTTACTCAGCACACTGCCTAGATACTTAAATGAGCTGACAATCTCCATAGCCTGACCGTTCAACTTCACCTCACACTCTGTGGCTTCACCCCTTTCGAAGACCATAACCTTGCTCTTCCCCGCATCCACCTTCAAATTCCGTTTGTCACACACTGTTCTAAACATATATACCAGACCCTGCAACTCCCATTCATTATCGCTCATCAGAACTGTATCATCAGCAAACAGCAGTACAGTTAGCTTCCACTTGTTTCCCTCCCATATCAGCGATACACCAACATCCACTGCTCTTCCTTGTATTTCTTTCATAATTCCATCCATATACCGGTATACAGTAAGCAACCATGGGGACATCACACACCCGTTTCAACCCAAGATTCAGATCAAAGAACTCGCTCTGCTCATTCTCCACACGTACTGCCGCCTTTGCACCCTCATACATGCTCTTCTCTGCTTTCAACAACTTGCCATCTACTCTGTATATTCTAAGTACTTTCCATATACCTTCTCTATCCACTGTCATAGGCCTTCTCCAAGTCCATAAAGGCAACATACAGCTTTTGTTGCTTCTCCAGATATATCTCTACAACACAATTCAGGGTAAAAATCTGATCTACACATCCTCTTCCCTTCCTATAACCGCCCTGCTCGTCACCTATCCATTTCTCCGTTCTTGCTCTCACTCTTAATCCCTACCCTCATACATGCTCTTCACTGCTTTCAGAAACTTGCCATCTACTCCGTATATTCTAAGTACTTTCCATATACCCTCTCTATCCACTCTGTCATAGGCCTTCTCCAAGTCCATAAAGGCAACATACAGGTTTTGTTGCTTCTCCAGATATTTCTCTACAACTAACTTCAGTGTAAAAATCTGATCTACACATCCTCTTCCCTTCCTAAAACCACCCTGCTTTTCTCCTATCCATTTCTCCGTTCTCGCTCTCACTCTCTCAATCACTACCCTACTGTACACCTTCCTTACTACACTTAGAAGACATATTCCTCGGTGGTTACCACACGCTCCTCTTTCCCCTTTACCCTTATATAGGGGGACTATTATGCCTGTCTTCCAGTCATCAGGTGCACTCCCCTTCTCCCATGTTAGTTTGCACATTGTCTATACCCATTCGATCACTATCTCACCACCATACCTCAGCTTTTCCTCATACACTCCATCGATTCTTGGTGCTTTCCCCAACTTTACTCTTTTCATGGCTTCACACACTTCTGACCTCCTGATCCCCACCTCCACTACTTTTCTTCTTCTCCCTCCCATACCCGATCCAACTATATTTGTTGGCACTCCATTCCATATATTCAGCAATTTGTTGAAGTACTCCCCCCATCTTTCAACTCTCTCTTGCTTCTCGGCTAGCACTCACCCATTCTTATCTTTCACACCCTTACTGTTTCCCTTGCTACCTTCCCTAACTTTCTTGACTTCTTTCCAGAACAGTTTCTTACACTTCCTCCATTTTACACTCATATTCCTTCTAAATTCTTCATCTACTCTTCTCTTTCTTTCCTTCACTACTCTCTTCGCCACTCTCCTTTTCTCCAAGTACCTCGCTCGTTTCTGTCTCTCCAAACCTTCATTCCTTCTACTACCAAACCACTCTCTATATGCTTTTTTCTTGTCTTCCACAGCTATTTTTACCTCTTCTGTCCACCATGCTCCCTTCACTCTTCTCCCTCTTCTCCTTACTCCACACACCTCCTCACATGCTGCACAGATCTCTTCCTTAAACACTTTGCTCACCTCCTCCACTTCCTCCATATCTTCCAGGTCAAACCTACCTAGTCGTCTTTCTACTGCTCTCCCTAACTCTTCCTTGATTTCCTCCTCCTGCAACCTCTTCACCCTCCTCACCATTCCACCTAATTTAACCTCAATATACCCCACATGACCGAGTTGAATATTATATAATTTCCGAAGAGTGGGAAAACAAAGCAATCACCCGGCTCTTTTCTGTTGCTATGCACTAACCAGTAACTTATATATATGTGTTCCATTAACATATCACTCTTAGCTCCAATTACTTATGTTATTACTATCAGTATTTAAGACTTATGATGCGGGCATATTTCCGCTATATTAGGGCTTATTCAGGCACTCCTGAATTATTAAGCAAGTGTCTGAATGAAATTAAATGTATTCAGCCAAGTACTAGAATACAATAGCTTCAAAATTAGACCAGAACATGCTTCGTAGCGCGCAGGGTTAATACGCTACCATAGACATCGGCAAATATTCGCTAATAATGAACAAAGTCCTCGCTACATTTGCATTTTGCAGCGCTGCATATGTCTAGCGAGACATGGCTGAATCTCCTCAGTGCCTCAGCTGCCTGGCTGGAGAGTGGATAGGCCTGCTGCGCTCCCGCTCACTCGCATTCATCTCCTCAGGCTTTAACCCTTAAAGATCAGGGTCGGACTTAAGTCCGAAACGAGAAATTTGGACTAAATAGCGGGGTCGGACTTAAGTCCGTGGGCGTATTCCCGCCCTAATTTAGGTGGAAAGCGAAACTTGGTGGTCAGGCGGTGTACTACAAGGTCCCACCCACACATCCCCACTGCGTGACCATAACTCAGTAACCCTCAAACAGCCGTAATGGAAAGTCAAGATTTGCCCGTGTCCGATTCGGTGGCCCCTAGTGCGTCGCGCCACCCTACTCATCACGCCCGGCTCATCACTCATCACAGCCCACTCATCACGCCCGGCTCACCGCCCAGGAACTAGATATCATGCTGAACTCTTCAGAACTTTCTAATAGGCTGTTGAATGAAACCATGGAAGGTCTGGGTGAGAGTTTTGATAGTGTGGATGACTCGGAAGACGAAAATATGCCGATCATAGGCTTTCACCCCAAGCATAATTTGCGTGTCGCAAATGTTGTGGTTGATGTTGCACAGACCTTTGAGCAAAATGGAGACGTTCCTGATGAAGAACATACTGGTGTGGGTGTTGGTAAGTACAATTTACATTTTATAATAGCTTGAAAGTTTGATTGCAAGCATTTTATCACCTTACGAGCGGGTGGTGGAGTATATTTCACTGTGCCGCACAGCGTTTTTTTTTTTAACCCTAAATGGGGTTGTTTCCGTGCTCTTTTGCATGCATAAACAAGACCCAGAGCATAATACAAGTATGTATCCCTGAAAGGGCGTAAATTGAGCTTTCCAATGACACCCGAACCATCCTTGTACGATCACTGGTTGTCTTGCAACGATCGTGCAACACGAGTGCAAAAAAACTAAAATACGGTAATTTCCTTATATAATTCCCTGTGTGGCGAGGGAGGGAGGGTGAATATAAGTGGAGTAAAGCTCAGTAGGTCCACGGCGGCCGTGGCGAGCGGTCATAGTCTATGTAAAATTGATATATATTATCACGACACTCTCTCTCTCTCTCTCTGTCTCTTCCTCTCTGGGTCTACCTATACATTTATAATTGCATGTGACCTTGAAATTGCTTGAGAGTTTGATTGCAAGCATTTTATAGCGTATTATTTGCAGGCGTTCGGTAAATTTCTCACGATAATACAAGCAACAACAAAGCTTGGCGAAGATTGTGGTCTACAATATACCTTTTTATAATTGCATGTGACCTTGTAATTGCTTGAAAGTTTGATTGCAAGCATTTTATAGCGTATTATTTGCAGGCGTTCGGTAAATTTCTCACGATAACCAGGGTGTACGGTACATTTCTCACGATAATACAAGCAACAACGAAGCTTGGCGAAGATTGTGGTCCACAATATACCTTTTTATAATTGCATGTGACCTTGTAATTGCTTGAAAGTTTGATTGCAAGCATTTTATAGCGTATTATTTTCAGGCGTTCAGTAAATTTGTTACGGTAATACAAACAATGACAGATTGAATATTTGTGCTTGGTGATCACTCCCATAATCGAACTATATGGGCCATGGCCAGTTCGATCACAGGGAGTATTCGGTTACACAGAGTAAATTATTTATTTGTCATTATTATTAGGTTATTAGTCCTTTTAACTATTTATTTGTCTCTATTATTATATTGGCAACATACCTTCATACCAGGGGTCATAAATATATCAAAATAAGTCCTGTGGGACTATGAAATAGCTATTTTTGGACAAGGAAAATATTTGTTCATCCCTCCACTGGAACATTAACAACAATGTCAACAACGTATCGCCGTCGGCAGTGTGCCGTCGGCAGGAGCCGTGGTGGTCCAGTGGTGAGCACGCTCACGTGTGAATCTGCAAGACCCGGGATCGAATCCCTGCCACGGTGGACATTTAGTGGGTGTGGTAGTACGTCCTAGCATGTTTCACATGCTCGCACCCAGTCAGGGGGACATCCTGACGACGTATACAGACTAAACACACATAACAAAGCCACTCCAACAGCTTCCTCTCTCTCTCCAACACCCCTTCTCCCCTCTCAACACTCTTCTCTGAGCTAGTGCCGATACAAATGGACAGTCCTGTATAGAATCGTAAGATTCAGAGTCGTAAAGATTCCAGGACGAGCTCAATAGAAAATGAATGAATGAATGAAGTACGTACTGCCAATACGTATAGCGACTTCGGCTAGATCTAGAGACCTTTACTTCGATCTAGCAGCAATGACTTACACTAGCGGTTTTGTTTTGAAATTTCAGAACAATTTCGAAGTGATATTATATGGATTTTGCCAATTCATATTTCTAGTGGTATTTATCATGTCTTACATCTAACAATATATGCTAGCGGATTTAACTTCAATTGGTAACCCTCCCGCTCGAGTCGGCTCGAAGAACATCGATAATGGTGGCACTTTAGTTAACAGGTGATAAACAAAACCGCATGCGTATCGGTTTGGTATATCGGTATTATGGTAAGTTGGCTACCTACTATTGTTTATAAGATATAGTAAGTAATGATAAGTAAATTATTATATATCGGTGATTTCGGTCTGTAAGGCTGTTCTCCAAGGACATCATAGAGCCATCCTCCTTTAGCACGGAACCACACGTGCGGCACCAGTTCCGAGGGCGATCGTGGATTTGCCCAGCCACCTTGAGTGCCGGAACTACCTCTTGACCCACAGGCTTGTGACTGTACCTCCCAACCCTAACCAACTTGCTGCTGGCCGGGTGGCCGGAAAGAAGGTGTGCCACGTCTGCAGTCACACGACAAGGAGGCACCGACATAGGAGGGAAGTCGCGTCCAAGTGTAGTCGGTGTGATTTGGAACTCTGTCCTATTCCTTGCTACACCGAGTACCACACACTGGAACACTTCTAACCTCCTCCCTTCTTGCCAATCATTCATAACTTCATTCAATCATTCATTCATCTATTTCAAAGTACCTCATGAATTCATGTCATTCATAACTTCATTCAATCATTCATTCATCTATTTCAAAGTACCTCATGAATTCATGTCATTCATAACTTCATTCAATCATTCATTCATCTATTTCAAAGTACCTCATGAATTCATGTCATTCAATCATTCATATGGTGGAATAGCACACTACCCAAACACAAGTGCATTCATCATCATCAGCAACATCACCCATTACATCCATAAGTTTCGAATCTCATCCATCCATCTGGTTCTTGGTCCACCTCATACATCCATGTCGTTCATTCATACATACATTCATACACTCGCAATAGGCAGTTCTGCCTTTTGTCTACCTCAATCACATTCATACACTCGCTATAGGCAGTTCTGCCTTTTCCCTAGCTCAATCACATAACTGCCTTTTACCTACCTCAATCACATAACTGCCTTTTGCCTACCTCAATCACATGTGGATTACACCCCCTGGGAACACCACAAAAAAAATGAGTCGTCAACACTACTCCATAGGGTGATTTGGAAATGTGTTGAAATAATATAATATATAAAACAAAACAAAAAATCATGCAAAGCAAGCGAAACAGAGAGAGAGAGAGAGAGAGAGAGAGAGAGAGAGAGAGAGAGAGAGAGAGAGAGAGAGAGAGAGAGAGAGAGAGAGAGAGAGAGAGAGAGAAAGAGAATGCAGAAACTGAACTGAAGAAAGAGTGAAAACGATATAATAATACAGAAATATTACAAGCAAATAAAGAAAGAGGGATTAGAGAAAATAATAATGAGAATTACATATACGGATGAGGAAGAGAGAAAGGGAGAGAGAAAGAGACAGAGCGCGCGAGAGAGGGAAAGCGAGCGAGCCAGAGAGAGAGAGAGAGAGAGACAGACAGACAGACGGAGGAGTGAGAGAGATTAGAGAAAATAATAATGAGAATTACATATACGGATGAGGAAGAGAGAGAGAGACAGAGCGCGCGAGAGAGGGAAAGCGAGCGAGCCAGAGAGAGAGCGCGGGAGGCCGAAGTCAGGGCAAAGCGAACACATCCAAACGCGCCCGGGAAATAGACCAAAAAGTACCTCCTCTTCCTCACCTCTTCCCACCCTCCACACTCACTCATAACATCCATAATAGACTTATATGGGGATACGAAGAGTAGCTCTTTCCAAAAATGATCGTTGCGTTCGCATTGGAGCCATATTAACGGCGCTAGGACAAGTGAAAGTGAGCGAATATTTCGGGATTATGCCCGCTGGGCCGCACGGTGTAAAATACCTTACCACCCGCTAAATAAGGGTTAAGAAGCTATAAGAGCATGTAAATTGCTAAAAAATGGATATGGCGTTCCAAATCGGTCCCCGCAGGCAATGGGTTAAAATCTTGGAATCAATACAATAGTACAATCATGTATTATTTTATTTTTGTTGTCTTTTATCTAAGGATAAGCCATGGGCTTATTCCCCCAAAATAATATTCAATTAATATAATCAAGAACTCATAATAGGCTGTGCTTTTGGTGTGACATCTCGGAGCCAAATACCTGAGCCACTGGTGGCCTGTAGATGTTGAATGTTTTATGTTGTTATAGGGTAAAATATGACATTTTCAAGTTTATAATAATATACACAACTTTTTTAAAACAAATATTTTCAATTCTTTTGACAGATCTGATACCATCGCAGCCAATAATGACGTCCTAGCATGTTCAATTTCCAAGGCAAGATGCCTCCCTCCGAAGTTAACCATGCAAGGAATACATGTTAAAAGAAGATTTGCTCAAAATCAACAAGAACAAAATATTAATTTATTTGAAAAGGTTTACATATCTACAAGCATGCATGGCAGACAGCCTTGCATGTTTTTAGCCCCGATCACTCGGTGATGGTTATGGAAACGGAGAGGGTAATCTGTAACTTCATTTACTACTACACAATTTTTGGGGAGTACCTGGCTCCAGCACCATCTTACCACCTCTTAGGACCATGTGAGATTTCTAGATGCAGTGTATTGCTATAGGGCCGTATATTCTTAATTACACGTCTGCCTACGTGGCTTGTGGTCAGATGAAAATCAAAGTTCTTAGATTTTGAACACTGAGTGAGTAACTGGTACACTTTGATCAACCTTAACCCCTTCTGTGCCAGCGACGTACGTTGGCCGACAGTAAAAAAGTCATTCGCCAGTACCAGCACCGTACGACGTGTGTCGGTAATAATCGGTCATTGTACCGAGCGGTACCTGGCACCATGACTTGTAAACATTGCTTTGAGATCTTGGCAACACTTCTCAGATTGTATCTAAGGTCCCACGGGCGAGCTGGCTCAGTACTCGTCAAGCTTTCGGGGTGAGAGGATGCTCTCTCTCTCGACTTTAAAGCCATTTTGGCTACAATGCTTGGTACTGGAGGTTACATTTATAGTAATACCCTCTGGTAAAGTAGGGGTTAAACCCGGTTTACACGTGTCGTTTTCTGAGCCATATGTATAATTTTAATGACAACACAAATATTAAGGCAGTATAAATACGTGTTCCTATTGATCGTGTACCCGGTAGTTGTCGCGGCACCACCAAAGTTAACATGTTCTTCGTTCACCTTCAGATACAGACAATACTACACCAAACTAGATCTTAAACTACACAACAACAGCAACAACGTGCATCTCCACTAAAATATTGTTTCCCTTCTACAGTGCGCATAGATGAAGTGAGAATCGGAGATACTGTAATTGGCAAGTAATATGAATGACCTTTTTCTAGGTAAAATACACTGAGATTATTTTGTGTTCACTGTCAACAGAACGAGATTAGGCCTATGAGGTGTTGTGAAATAGTCCCTGCGCTTGCGCTTTTACTAAGTTAAGTTAATATAATGTATTGCCGTTCTGTAAGTAGACTATGCAATACCAATAGTAACAGCTTTTATATATATTAGATTTCACATAAATATACATCAATATAATTATAATAAACACTTTAAGATTTCACCCAGTCATCTGCATGTAAATTCGTCGAAATAAGTTTTTTACAATCCTTGGATATTCATTATACAAATATTAGCCTACATATTGGTGGGAACAGTTTATAAATGATATTTAACCCACCGAACCCCAGCTAGTTAATAATAAATGGACCACCCAGGACCAGAGGGTTGTCAATGTTTTTTTCTTCAGAAAACACCAGGAATGGGTTAGAAATGAAGGAAAACCCACAAAAAACCGATCCCCTAGGTCATTAAGGGATCTTACGGTGCGCCCGAAAGTCGGAATTACAGGAGGGGAAATGCGTAGGCAAAAACAGGCAAAAACAGGTTTCTGTGCGCTTACGTGCACGCGGTTGGACTTTGAGAGTTTTCAACCATCGACATTGTTGCATGGGATAATTACACAGTTCTCATGCAAACCAGAGCCCTCTAGGTGCCATAGGACCGGAGTAATTAAACCCCGACGCAACATATGCATCCTGGGATTCAGCGTTTGTGTCGCTGGGGCTCAGTAGGTTTACAGTAACTCACTCAACAGTTTGTAAATATGTGCAAGGGAAAGTTTATACCATTGATGATTATAGCCTACCGGTACCAGTTTCATTTGTATACTGAACATGATTGGCTGTTAAATAACTTATTCCGACGACTGTACATAAACACATAAGAAAAATGGAGTTTGCAAAAAGCTAATTGGCCCACACTAGGCAAAGCCCTTTCACTCCCAAACCATATTGTCCATGTGCCCATCTAATATTATCTTGATCCTACTATAGCATTTGGTTGCCTATTCCACTATCTACAAATGTGTTACCAAACCAGTATTTACATTTATTTGTTCTTATAACAAATGTTATCCAATATGACACCATTTGTTGGAGTTCTCTCGCTATCACTGTATAAGGCAGAAGTGCTGGAAACTAGACCAGTAGTAGAACTATACCAGTAGTAGGCGTAACAGGTCAACCATCCCAAGTATGAAATTACCTTGGTGCTATGATTTACTCAATAACTATTCTGTAATCTCAAAGGCGAAATTGCAATATGTTTAGCGAGAAAACTGAAACGTACTAGTAACAGCTGTAGATTGGTAACCATTGTGTAAAATCAAAATTCAGGATAACAAATCTTTTGTGTACGGTACCTTTTGAATCGGATATGCCAAGTCATTCCAAAATATTTACCGTTTATTGTTCAGTGTATACATCAAAAGCCAAACTACACCTGTAATTTTATTTATGACCATTAATCTATATTTTATTAATTTCACCACAACACCAAACACCCCCCAATGAAATTAATTAAAATAAATATGATCCGCCAGGATTCGAACCCAGGTTATCACACACAGAGTTTTGCCACCTTAACCATTACACAACCAGGACGGTTAAAGGTTTATGCACATGCCTACGACTTATTATCCATTCTCGAATACTGGATATTAATCTAATCATGTTCATACTCCCAACCGCGCTATGGTAGGCCTAATGTTTAAGTGAGAGGAAAGAATATTCATGGGGCACAGATCATATAGACCGGCCTCTCGACGAAATATCCCTGAACCTACTGATAATCTATATATATATATTTTTTTTTTATATATATATATTTGTTTTAAGCAAATTGAGTTTATTTATTTTTGTTTTACTTTTCCCGTTGTACTAAGTTGCCCGAATACTGACACCACATGATATACTATACAGTATGCAGTAGCCTACTAATCGAACTGGAATTCAAATTCTAGTCCATTGTATCAACAACCAAAAACTATTGCTATTTCAATGTCTAAATGAGATGTATCACCGACATACTTGTTACTACATATAATGGAGTATTTTATCAATGTACTGGAAATATTTGCTATAATAAGACATTCGTATGTGTATTATTTGTTTTTACTTAGCTAAATTCACTAATATGTAAATGACATTTTATATCCAATATAAAATATAAAAAATATATATTATTTTATTAATATAAATTGTATTAAATATTCAACTTCAATGACTATAATTTATGTGTTTAGTTAAAGACTAATTATTTTAAGAGGTCCATGATCTGTACGCTATAATTTATATCACGTGCAAAATATGAGAGTAATGATAAACAGTATATTTATCAGCATCATAATGTACAAACATGTGTGAGTAATGAAGAATTTGATGATCATAGAAAACCTCATCTAATGATTGGCTTTACATAACTTCCATTTATATCATTTATGTAATTGATGCAAATGTATCTGTCTGTTGACAATATGAACCCCATTGGTAGAATTATTCAAGGTTCTATATAAAAACCTTGACACAATGACAGCACACCATCTAACTACTGTAGTGTGAAGATATTTCCTGAGAACATAACTATGGGTGTTGGATTATGTTGATGTGAAATTGTTGAAGGTTGTGACGCTTCTGCATAGTAGCCACGTGCGGGCATGCGCGCGCGTCGGCTGCCCAGCCGTTTAGAAACCGGCTGGTGGCAGCCGGTCAGCAGGCTTTTCCTTAGTATATATCCTACGACAACGTAACTAATGTCTGGGATATTCTTATGTTGTTTCACAGCTTGAAGCTGCCCTTATTCTTAACCAACGCATCTTAGTATATTTTATTCTCGATAGTTGATTATTTCATTATAATATATAAGATGTAAGTCTAGTGAGGGCGGGAGGAGACGAGCGGGAGAGAGAGACCGGCTTGGGACGTTGCTTCGCTTGTCAGCTTGGGACGAGCCTGAAACGTTGCCATATGCATTTGATTGCAACGTTGGGCTTAGTTTCGACTCACGCACGGGGTAGAGGATTTTGACCAGGCAACAGTGTTGAGTGTTGCCAAGCCTGGGATCTATTTTGTATGCCTAGGGTGGGGTCCAGACAGATTCAAGACTCAGAGCTCACCTCACTGTCGTATCCTTCGGACCCCCTTGATATCTATCCCTCTCAACCCCACTTTGAAACTTTCTCTCTTTCTTTGTATACCTTCTTTCCACTACTTCACCAATCTATTTAATTATCCCATCCCCTTGATAGACCTTATATCTATTATTGTATTAACGACGAGCTCTCAGATAACTAGATAGGATTTTGGGCCTTATGCAGAGATGTAATTGTTAATGAGACCTAGGAAGCTTTTTTGTTGTCTCATATTTGGTGGTTTCATGCTTGCTAGTGTGTTCTTGTGTCAGGTTAGCAGGGGCTAGACCGGAGGGGAGGCTTTTTGCGATCCTTTAAGTAAAGTCTGCTGGTGCGAGTCCTGTGGACCTGCACGACTTTACTAGGATACCCGTGGGAGTCTGGGGGCATTTTCTTGTCTGTGTCCCTGTGTGTCTAGTGTTGTGTTGTGTGAGGGTCCTTGCCTAGTCCACTCAGCACTGCGCTAGCACGTCTTGCTTTTGTTTTAGGGTCGCCAGGAGAGAGTCAGATACTTGCGATCTGAGTCTCTCAAGAGAGCACCCTTTCAATTAGAGTAATTTGGCGCACAGACTTGGGAACGTCCCTAGGCTAGAGCAGGTGGCTCAGCCCGGGTATCCGAAGCCTATATCCTTCCGGCTAGACCTCTGCCACCTGGCAGATTAACAGCTAGGGGTTTATTATCTCTGTATGCTTGTTATTGTGCCACAGTTTACCGTTTTTGTGAGCATTGTGAGTCAGGGTGTGGCTTAGAGACTCTGTCCGAGCAGGCTTGCCTGACTAAGAGTGAGAAGCACACCTGTATGTGGTTATGTTGCGAGTTGCTGCCTTTATTTAATTATACCTATGCCATTCTACACTATCACTATCACTAGTATTTATTCCTGCTTATTAGTTAAGAGTTCTCTAAATCCGTAACGTACTTTCTTTGCTAAGCATCAGATCCTACATTAGCCGCATGCAGTTTAGAAACCTGCATCTTGTCTACCTGTACGATGTTTTGAGGACTGTTTGCTTTCATCTTCTTTCACGCAGGGGTGATTAGTTGTATTAATTAACGTAACGTTAAATGTACTTTCTTCTAGTTTGTTATTAAATGTTTCTGCAATTTAATTCCGTCATCTATCTTTTCCTTGAAGCTTTAAGTCAACTTAATTGTGTGATCTTTTATATAGCCTGCTTGACTATCAGCAGTCTATAGTGCGTGCACCCTGTAACCGAGTCATAGGATACCTTGTTGTCCAGGCAGGACTCTTGACGGTTTAGGGTGGTTTGTTGCCTGGGTTTATAGATAAGGGTTGGATCTAGCGTTTTCCGTTGTTGCTTGTTGCCGCATACCTAGTCCATAGAAAGAACCCAGTGTTTATATATCCCAGGACGTAACAAATGGCGACCTTGCATAGGATTTACTGAACAGAGCAATATAGTGGTCATTTGTTTTGAGATTCCTTATGATTAGAGGAATACAGTGGACATAGAGGTTTTTTTTTGGAGCAACCAATATAACACATTAAAGACTTTAAATAACATTAGTATATACATACTTGCATAGGAGATAAGGCACATTCTATAACCGTGATAATTACTGCAGTACACAAACATGTCTAATACATCAGAACACAGTGATGGGTCAGGTCACGATACGGGCTCGGAGGGAGAAAGACCTGTGGAGTGGCTAGTCGATAGCGAGGAGGGTGCTAGAAGATTTTTAGAGGTGCCCCTTACCGCTGCCAGGGTGTTGAAGCTGAATAAGTATGGCTTAAAGTGTGTGGCAGGTCTTCAGGGTCACCAGGGTTTAAGTGGCATGAGGAAAGATCAGCTGAGGACTTTGATATTGGGTTTAGAAGGGAGAGACCTGGGTGGAGAGGCGACTGGGGGCCCCGGTCCCCAGCCCCCCTCCACTCTACCCCCATATCAAACGTCAGGGTGCCTGAATTTACTACATACCCCCAAGTTGATGGTCAATGGCAGCGTGGAATTCAATCACAGGGACCCTCCCCATTAAATGCACCTTCCCCTCCTCAAGGGTTGACTCCAGATTTGTTGTTTCGGCTTGAGATGGCCAAGGTTGAGGCCGCCGAAAGACAGGTTAGTGTGCAGGCTGAGGCTGCAGAGAGAACAGCTATACGAGAGGCTGAACTGCAGGCAGAGTCTACTAGGTATCGGGCTGACAGGGAGCTGGAGAGATCTCGAGTGGAGGTAACAGGGCAAAATATTGGGGGAGGTAACAGACATCGGGACCAATCATTGTCGCACCTGCTTAAACTAGTTCCTGTGTTCGATGAATTAGGCCTATGTGTGACTGAGTTTTTTATGCGATTTGAGAAGAAGTGTCAGGAACACCAGTGGCCTCAGGAAAAGTGGGCAGCATTAGTTTCATCAAGACTCCTAGGAAAGGGGCTAAAAGCGTATGATGCACTACCTTTAGAGTCCTGTATAGTTTATGATGAGCTAAAGAAGGCTGTGCTTCGGGCCTATGAGTTACAACCAGAAACTTACCGCTTGAAGTTTCGGGGTGTTACTAAGGGCAAGGATAGTACCTTCCTAGAACACGCCCGGGACTTGTCTGATGCACTACGACATTGGCTGCATTCTGAGAGGGCAGCTACTTTTGAGGAGTTGAGTGAGCTGGTTCTCTTGGAGCAGTTCTTTAAGTGCACAGGGTGGGGGACTTAACATTAAATATAAAGGAAAAAAATCCTAGAACTCTCCAGGAGGCAGCAGAAATGGCTGACCTCCGACTGTCATTAATTCGAGGGTGCGGAGCAGCAGCTAGGAGTGAGTCGGGTGCAAAGGATCGTACCCCTCCCCCTCCCAAGAATTTTGATACACATAAATACACAAAACCATCTAGCACTGACAATAAAACTGAACATAAACCAAATACCGTCCCGTATAAGAAGTCTAATGGTACCTCCCACTCCCAAGGGAAACCAAAGAGTAAAGAGTGCTTTGCATGTCACAAGGAGGGTCACTTTGCAAATGCTTGTCCGAACAAGCCACCAAACAAGGTTGTGTCATTGGCCCGCAGCATAGGGGTGTCGCCTATATCTTCTGAGTTTGCCAAGGGTAGTTCGTCAGAGGTTGGGACACAGCCTGTGTTCAAGAGTCTGGAAGGCTCGAACCCTGTCCGCGACGTCTTTGGGGGTCATAGAGGGCATGGTTTTGTGAGGTGGGCTGGCGAAAGGCGAGGAGTTAAGCTATTGCGTGATACTGGGGCTTCTCAGACCTTGTTAAAGAACTTTACTGGTAGGCCGATTAACGCTGCTCGGGTGGTGGTAGTTCAGGGGATCAATGCTACGAAGTCCTACCCGCTGGTGCGGATGGAGCTGGAGGTGGGTGGTGTGGCGAAGGAGCTGGATGTAGGAATTGTAGAGAACTTGCCTGTTGGGGGCATCGACCTCCTCCTCGGCAACGACTTTGCGGTGCCTGCTTCTAAGGTTTCACCCTTGGTCGTTGCCGAGAAGGCGGCCGACGTTAGTAGGGAGGAACAGGAGTGGGTTGAAAAGTGTAGCGTACAAACCATGGCGTGTGTTGAGATGTGTAGCGTACAAACCATGGCGTGTGTTGTGACGCGTTCTCAGACATCCGGAGCCTTGCAGCCACCACCTCAGTCTATCAAACCGCGGAGGAAAGGTCACAAGAAAACGGGAAGTGTTGGTCAATTGGAGAGTTTTGAGCCGGCAGTGTTTCTTGGTGACTCATTATTGGCACCTATGTTAGACTCTGGAGAGGCCCCGGGGCCTGTCACCGCTAGTGCAGGTGCAGGGCAGGAAGAGACTCTGCGACAGCATCGTTATGCGCAGCGTGAGGAAAGGATGGCTCAGCGGGACATTGGAGGTGGAAATAAATTATTTAAGATGAACTTGGATAATCTCGCACCTGCTGATATATGTTCCTTGCAGCTGGAAGATCCTGAAGTCAGGGCGTGTGATAATGGTGCTGTCGAACTGCAGAGCGATGGGGATGCGCAGCCTGGTGAATTTTTCTTGTCCGAGGGGATCTTGTATCGGAGACATCAGGATCCCAAGAAAAAGTGGGATGGCGGGTCAGGATTAGTGGACCAGTTAGTAGTACCGAGGGTGTGCCGTGAGAGCTTATTGAGATTAGCTCATGATGTGCCTTTGGCAGGGCACCTGGGGGCACGTAAGACGGAGGCAGCTCTGAGCAAGCTTTTCTGGTGGCCTGGGTTAAAGGCGAGTGTCGTGTCATGGGTGTCACAGTGTCACACTTGTCAAGTTGTTGGGAAACCCAATCAGGTCATCCCGAGAGCCCCGTTACAACCCATCCCTGTCATTGGGCCGCCCTTCAGCAAAGTAGTTATCGATATGGTTGGCCCATTGCCCCCCACTAGTGCCAGCAATAAATTTTTACTAACTGTAATGGATGTAGAAACACGGTATCCAGATGCTTACCCCATGCGCAACGGGATGGCTAAGACTGTTGTCAAAAACCTACTTGTCTATTTCTCTCGTTATGGCTACCCTCAGGAGATCCAGTCTGATCAGGGATCCAATTTTACTTCTGCTCTGTTTAAGCAGACCATGCAGCAACATGGGATAGTGTCTGTGGTGTCATCTGCCTACCATCCCGAGAGTCAGGGAGTTTTGGAAAGGTGGCACTCGACTCTCAAGAGTATGTTGCGGTGTTATTGCATGGAAAATGGGAAGGACTGGGATCTAGGTCTCCCATACGTTTTATTTGCTGCGAGAGAAGTACCTGGGGAGAGCTTGGGATTTAGCCCGAACGAGTTGGTTTTTGGACACAGGGTCAGGGGGCCCCTCCACATAGTCAAGGAGATCTGGGAGGGAGTCACAAAGCCATGCTCGCTTCTAAAGTATGTTGTTGAAAGCCGTGAGAGAATGCTAAAGAGCTTGGAGGTAGCAGGTCGGAACCTTAAGAGTTCACAAGCTCAGATGAAGGACAGATACGACCAGAAGGTGAAGCTGAGGGAGTTTGAAGTAGATCAGGAGGTACTGATACTACTGCCTCTGGTGGGACACCCCTTGTCTGCCAAGTATTCTGGACCGTATCGGGTTGTAAGGAAGGTTTCTGATCTAGACTATTTAGTAGCTACTCCTGATCGTAAGAAAAAGAACCAACTTTGCCATGTAAATCTGATGAAAGAGTATGTGAGGCACCCCTCCGAGCCTCTCACTGTCCCGGTGTTGATCTGCAGCGATCGTGGTGGAGAAGGAGGAAGGGACAGTCCAAGCTGCGGGGGAGGATAATTGGGATTTGTCATGTTTCCGCGGATCAGTGGGCGGGGATTTCTAGACAAGTGGCTCACGAGTTGATATTGCACCTGCCTGAGCAACAGCGTGTAGCTGTGCAGCACTTGTTTGATTCAACCCCCGCTGTTTTCGCGGAGCATCCTGGCCTCACTACTCAAGCGGTGCATGATGTCGATGTTGGGGACCACCCGCCCTTTAAATCAGTGCCATACCGTGTTCCCCCTATTAAATTACCAGCACTTAGGGAAGAGCTGGATTATATGCTGAAACGTGGGCTGATTTCTGAGGGTGCAGTAAGGTGGACTTTCCCAGTCACACTGCAGCCCAAACCAGATGGCAAGGTGCGGTTTTGTATAGATTTCCGCAGGTTGAATGGTTTAACCCCCACAAATGCCTACCCTCTCCCTCGCGTGGACGACAGTGTGGATAAGATAGGAAAAGCCAAGTTCCTCACTAAGATAGACCTTGTTAAGGGTTATTGGCAAGTGCCCTTGTCTGAGCGAGCGCGAGAGGTGTGTGGGTTTGTGGTGGACGGTGCCACATATCGTTGCCATGTTATGCCATACGGGCTGAAAAATGCCCCTGCAACGTTTCAGAAATGAATGAACGACATTGTAGCCGACATTCCCAACTGTACGGTGTACCTTGATGATGTCATAATATACGACGAGGATTTTAACAGTCACTGTGCTCACATCGGACAGCTTTTTAATAAACTGAATGAAGCAGGTTTGGTGGTAAACCTGGGTAAGTGCGATTTTGTCAAAGCCACAGTTTTGTACCTGGGGTTCGAGGTGGGGATGGGTCAGGTGTGCCCTCCACAGACAAAGATCAAAGCCATCGATCAGTTTCCCCAGCCTACGACTAAGAAACAAATCATGCGGTTTCTAGGTATGATAGGCTATTATCGTCGCTTCATCAAAGGCTATTCGACTGTACTTGCACCTTTAACTGACTTATTATCTAAGGACAAGAAGTTCCGGTGGTCTCCTGAGTGTGCAGAGGCGTTTTCCTTGGTGAAACACCTGTTATGTACACGGGGTGGCCCTTCTCTGGCCCCCGGTGGGTCATTATTGGAGTGGCTGGCCCACCTAAAACTCAAAGCAGCCTTCCTCCAGCCACACAAGAAAAAGATGGTGAGGTAAACATTGAAGACGTGAAGAGGATTTGATGTTGACTCGAGACCCTGACACTCTGCTCAAGTTCGGAGTGGGCATGCTGAGGCGTCTTCCAAATACAGGTGTGTGTGTCGAGCCTTTGAAGGGAGAGGACGTATGGATTTTTCTCTCTGTGGTGAACAGCAAGTTAGTGAGGGAAGGGGTGGTGATGGAATTGTGAAATATACAACAGGGTGAGTGGGAAATTACGGTGATTTGATATTGGGTGAAACTCTGGAGTTCTATCTAACCAAAATCAAACAACATGTGAAAGAAGAGACAGAAAATTGAAGAGTGCTGTGCCAGGCAGCGAGGGAGGCGTAAGGACGAGGGGCAAGCCGATGCCAGGCAAAATACCCTCCACCCTTGACTGTCTCCAGCCAACACCACTCACCCTAGGGTGTGCCCCCCCCCCCCTCCCCCCTTCCCCACCCACATCCCATCTGTCATCGTGCCAGTGCATGGAGAAGCTGGTCGTGTGAAAGTGGACCGAAATATTCTTCATGGCGCTAATGCTGAGAGGACGACTGCAGCAGGGGGAAGTATGCAGGAGAGAGACAGCGAAGTACAGCAGAGGCGAAAAGGCGGAGTAAGGGAATAGAGGAAGGAGTCATAAACCTCGCTGACCACAACACTCCCCCCCCCCCTCTCTACCTCTCCTCCCCTCGCTTAAAGTAATATGATACCTGACAGTATAAAAGCAAAACAAAAGTGTATTTAAGTATGGTTCTTATCTAAATCCATGGGGAGATTTGTATTGAAAACAAAATGTCAGTGGTAGTTTTTGATGCAATGCAGCTTAAACATATATGTGTGTTTATGTAAGAGTAGTAGTAGCTACGGTATAATAGAGAGAGAGAAACACAGTAACAACAAGTATTCAACCCTCCCTCCTTCCCCCCCCATCCTTACCCACACATTCACTTCCCTCTCCTCTCCTTCCCTCTTCCCTCCTTCCCTCTTCCTTCCACTTTCCTCAATGTCCCTCATGCTAATAATTTACATGAGTAACATGTGTAATATTTTGTACATATTTTTGACTTGAAAATAATTAAATCTTAGGACATAATTGGCTGGTTTCCATTTAAAGTTAGGCATATTTAGAATGTAAAGCGGCTCAAATTGCCAAGGTTTCTTTAGCTTTGTATAGAGTCATTTAGCTTTGAGGAAACAGGCCAATTATATTAGGTAAGGTTATATATGATTTATGGCCGAGTCAGGAAATCAGACTTGAAGTGGTATATTTCATGTGAGAGTTATCTCTAACGAACTAGTAACTAAGTATACTATTTAAAATAAGGTATAATTCGCTGATATATTATGTGTATACTGATAACCAGGACCTTTTTCTCAAACTAATAGTAGATTTCTAACATCCTTCTTTAATCTTTAGCACTATTGTGACACTTGCCTTTTTAATAATTTTACTCTCTTAATTAGTGTATTTCCTTTCTCACTACAATAATTGTTTTGTATTATATATATATATTTTTTTTTTCCCGTGTTTATTCTTTGTGCGTATTTTTAAACACTACTTTTATTTTACTTTATTTTTCTATTTTCTTTTGCACTCACTGTCTTGTAATATAGCCTGATCTTCTGTAGCCTTGCATCATACTAGGTGAGTTAAATAACTTATCTTACTCTTTCTATCTCTAACGCTACTCATAGGATGTTTACATTTTCACCTTTATCGGGCAGAGGCTCGTCCCTTAGGAAGAAATGATAGATAGACTCAGTATTAGGGAATAGGTAGGAAATTATGATAATAAGACAAGATGATATTAATTCGGTCCCAGTCGAGGAATAATCCTGATGACAGACAAAACGCAGTGAGAGATGCAGTACAAATGAACCGTGAAACAGACAATGAAGTTAATGGAGATGTACAAGCAAACCTTGTTAGAGAAAATGCAGAAAATAACAATCAACAACTGCAGCCCGCAGAAGAAAACGCAGGAATCAATAATTCGCAAGACAACAGAGGTGTGGAACAAAATAATGAAAATAGTGTAGGCCTAAACGAAGATAATGAGAGAGAAATAATCGAAAATCGTGAACAGAACGAACGACCTCGTAACGTAAACATGAATGGTGGAGAATGGATGGGACATTCTGGTGACGGACTCACAACATTAGTGAATGAAATCTATACAGAAGTGATACAATGGCAACATAATAAGTTTGAACTACCGATTTGTGAAGCCGCAAAAGACATGCTGGGGGAAATCAGACGTATGATCCTAAAGTATGTTTTGGATGCCCCTTTGGCGCACGTGGCAATCAAGATAGCTTCTTTCATTCCTCAGTTGTTCCTTCAAAGAAAAAGACCAAAGGGAAAACTGAATGAGAACATTAAAGCGCTGAAACAGAGAATGGAGTGGTGGAAAAATGGGGAGTTAGACAAAATTCTTAGCCAAGTACGAGCAATCCAGCAAAGACTGAAAACAAAACAACGAAGAAAGAGGAAGCCAGATGATATGGCACGATCAGTGGGAAATAGCATGAGGATTGGTAAAGTGGCACAGGCAGTCATAATGGTCACTGGGAAGCCTCAAGTGGGGTGCACGAAGTGAATCGACGCATCTTGGACCAGCTGAAGGAGAAATGCCCAGAAGCAAAACCAGCAAGTGATGAGGCCAAACTAGACGGGGAATATGTTCCTCCAGACCCGGTGATATATGAGAATATAACTGGAGACCTCATATGGAGAAAGGCGCTGAAAACACAGGGAGGAGCAGGTCCATCAGGAGTAGATGCTAAGACTTGGAGGATCTTCCTAAGTCAAAACAAGTTTGGTTCAGCCGCGGGTGACCTTTGTGAAGCAATAGCAATGCTGGCAAAGAAACTTGCATCATCACCATGCGTGAACATAGAAGCTCTGACAGCATGTCGCCTGATACCTTTAAATAAGAATCCAGGAGTTAGACCAGTAGGCGTTGGGGAAGTTCTTAGAAGGATTATAGGAAAAGCAATCATGTCTGTATTTGGAAAAGATGTACAAAGAGCAGTGGGCAACTTACAAGTATGTGCAGGACAGCAAGCCGGAGGAGAAGCAGCAATACATGCAATGGGGAAGGTGTATCATGAGGAAGATTGTGAAGCGGTACTGCTAGTGGATGCAACAAATGCCTTTAACACCATTAATAGGGAGGCAGCTATTCACAACATCAAGATCAAATGCCCGAGCATCGCAAAGTACATAGAAAATACTTATAAGGAGCCAGCTAACCTGTATATAGTTGGAAGCACAAAGAAGGAAGAAATGAAAATTCTCAAATCAAATGAAGGAACAACGCAAGGAGATCCAGTGGCAATGGCAATGTACGCACTGGCACTATCAATTCTGCAGCAGAAAATAAAACATGAGGTAACCCGAGTGAAACAAGTGGCGTATGCAGATGACCTCACAGGTGCAGGAAAAATAGGGGATCTCAAAGAATGGTGGCGGAGAGTACAATCGGTAGGCGAAGTCATTGGGTACCATCCGAATGCTAGTAAATCTGTACTAATAGTGAAAGAAAACAAGTATGAAGAAGCGGTGTGGACTTTTGATGGGACAGGAGTGAAGATTACAAAGGAGGGTCAACGCCATTTGGGAGCAGTAATAGGCACAGAAGAATGCAAGAGAGACTATGTGCGAAAAAAGGTAGCAGAGTGGGTAAAGGAAGTGAAAACCCTGGCAGACATTGCGAAATCTGAACCACATGCTGCATATACTGCCTTCACATATGGTGTTAAGCACAGATGGACCTTTCTTATGAGAACAGTGCCTGGCATTAGACAGATGCTCCAACCGCTTGAAGAAGCAATCAGAGGAACATTCATACCGGCCCTAACAGAGATGGAAGGCGTCACGCAAGAGCTAAGAGATCTATTAGCTCTTCCGCCAAGGTTCGGAGGTATGGGGATCATAAACCCAGTGGAGGCGGCACTACATGAGAACCAAAATTCCCTTAAACTTACTACGTCTCTGACAGAAAAAATACGGGAGCAAAATGAAAATGATGCGGTGGACGAAGAGGAACAACGAAATGCAAGACAGGAAATTACAAAGAGCAGAGAAGAGAGACAGAAACATAGCCTAGAACAAATTAAGACCAGATGTAGGGAAGAACTGAAAATGAGAGTTGAGATGGCACAAGACACGGGGGCTTCAAATTGGCTCACATCATTACCAATAAAGGAGAAAGGCTTCAGCTTAAATAAACAAGAATTCAATGATGCCGTAGCCTTGAGGTATGGGTGGCCAGTTTCGAACCTGCCGCTGAAATGTGCATGTGGTGAAATAAACAACTCAGACCACTGTATGACTTGTAAGAAAGGAGGATTCATCTGTATCCGGCATGATGAAGTACGAGACATCACTGCACAAATGCTGGACGAGGTGTGCCATGATGTCAGAATCGAACCGGAACTTCTGCCTATGGACGGACAGCGCTTGGCCCACAATACTGCAAATACTTCAAATGAAGCAAGAGTGGACGTAAGTGCTCGAGGTTTTTGGACGAGGGGACAACAGGCTTTTTTCGACATCAGAATCTTCAACCCAAGAGCACAAACATATCGTGAGCGAGGACACAAGGCGGCATACTTGAGAAACGAAAGTGAGAAAAAACGCGCTTATGAAGAAAGAATTTTGAACAGGGATCAAGGAAGCTTTACTCCTCTGGTCTTCTCATCGTCGGGAGGTATGGGACCTTCTGCAAGTGTCTTCTATGCCAGATTAGCTGAACAAATATCGGAGAAAAAGCGCCAGCATAGAAGCCAAGTCATAACTGGGATGAGATGCCGGCTCTCTTTCTCTCTTCTCAGGTCTGCACTCCTATGTCTCAGGGGTACAAGGTCCTCCCCACTACAGAGGACAAGAGTGAGAGACTTGGACTTTGAAATGGTTGTGGCGGAGGGACGAATTGGGGAACAACTAGGTTGATTGTAGGGAGGTACTGGTACAATAAGATAAACTACAATGTAACTAGAATAAGATAGATTGTATACCACTTTGTAACTGTCACCTTAATAAAAAAAAAAAAAAAAAAAAAAAAAAAAAAAAAAATAGAAGGGAAAAAAAAAAAATATATATATATATATGTACCCACCCCATACTCAGGGCCCCGGACTTCAGCAGACCTTTTCAGCTGGCGACTGATGCCAGTGGCGTAGGGGCTGGGGCTGTCTTGTTACAGACAGATGATGAAGGTATCGAACATCCAGTGAGTTTTTACAGTAAAAAATTCAATAGTGCACAAAGGAATTACTCTGTAATTGAAAAAGAACTCCTGGCGATAGTGCTGGCGCTCAGGCACTTCGATGTATATGTTCCTGCTTTCGAACCAATCGTAGTGGTTTATACCGATCATCACCCTCTGAAATTCTTGAATCAGTTTCATAACCGGAATATGAGGCTGACCAGGTGGTCACTCATGCTTCAGGAGTATAATCTGGACATACGCCATATTGCCGGTTCTGATAACGTGATAGCGGATTGTCTATCGAGTGTGGATGATGTTGGTTAGACTGCCACAGGATTGAGGGTTGAGTGTGGAGGAAAATAGGCTGTCACTGTAGTTCAGCCGAAAAAAACAAATTAAAAAAGCAAAAACCTTATAAAAACTCTTTATTTTTTATAACGTGTAGAATTTTGTATAAGATGTTGTAGCAGTATCTAAGTTGAATGTTTTCGCTTATTGTCGCTAAATTAGTTGAACTTGCTCGGTGGAGCGCAACAGTCTTTATTTTTTTTATATATAGTGCCTTGTGTCGCAACAATGTGTGGTACTATGAGAAGCTTTCTGTTAGATATGAAGAACTTAGTCAAGGGTCTTATATCTTGGGGGAGGTGTGACGCTTCTGCATAGTAGCCACGCGCGTCGGCTGCCCAGCCGTTTAGGTGGCAGCCGGTCGGCAGGCTTTTCCTTAGTATATATCCTACGACAACGTAACTAATGTCTGGGATATTCTTATGTTGTTTCACAGCTTGAAACTGCCCTTATTCTTAACCAACGCATCTTAGTATATTTTATTCTCGATAGTTGACTATTTCATTATAATATATAAGATGTAAGTCTAGTGAGGGCGGGAGGAGACGAGCGGGAGAGAGAGACCGGCTTGGGACGTTGCTTCTTTTGCCAGCTTGGGACGAGCCTGAAACGTTGCCATATGCATTTGATTGCAACGTTAGGCTTAGTTTCGACTCACGCACGGGGTAGAGGATTTTTACCAGGCAACAATGTTGAGTGTTGCCAAGCCTGGGATCTATTTTGTATGCCTAGGGTGGGGTCCAGACAGATTCAAGACTCAGAGCTCACCTCACTGTCGTACCCTTCGGACCCCCTTGATATCTATCCCTCTCAACCCCACTTAGAAACTTTCTCTCTTACTTTGCATACCTTCTTTCCACTACTTCACCAATCTATTTAATTATCCCATCCCCTTGATAGACCTTATATCTATTATTGTATTAACGACGAGCTCTCAGATAACTAGATAGGATTTTGGGCCTTATGCAGAGATGTAATTGTTAATGAGACCTAGGAAGCTTTTTTGTTGTCTCATATTTGGTGGTTTCATACTTGCTAGTGTGTTCTTGTGTCAGGTTATCCGGGCCTAGACCGGAGAGGAGGCTTTTTGCGATCCTTTAAGTATAGTCTGCTGGTGCGAGTCCTGTGGACCCGCACGACTTTACTAGGATACCCGTGGGAGTCTGGGGGCATTTTCTTGTCTGTGTCCCTGTGTGTCTAGTGTTGTGTTGTGTGAGGGCCCTTGCCTAGTCCACTCAGCACTGCGCTAGCACGTCTTGCTTTTGTTTTAGGGTCGCCAGGAGAGAGTCAGATACTTGCGATCTGAGTCTCTCAAGAGAGCATCCTTTCAATTAGAGTAATTTGGCGCACAGACTTGGGAACGTCCCTAGGCTAGAGCAGGTGGCTCAGCCCGGGTATCCGAAGCCTATATCCTTCCGGCTAGACCTCTGCCACCTGGCAGATTAACAGCTAGAGGTTTATTATCTCTGTATGCTTGTTATTGTGCCACAGTTTACCGTTTTTGTGAGCATTGTGAGTCAGGGTGTGGCTTAGAGACTCTGTCCGAGCAGGCTTGCCTGACTAAGAGTGAGAAGCACACCTGTATGTGGTTATGTTGCGATTTGCTGCCTTTATTTAATTATACCTATGCCATTCTACACTGTAGGTCCTATCACTAGTATTTATTCCTGCTTATGAGTTAAGAGTTCTCTTAATCCGTAACATACTTTCTTTGCTAAGCATCAGATCCTACAGTAGCCGCATGCAGTTTAGAAACCTGCATCTTGTCTACCTGTACGATGTTTTGAGGACTGTTTGCTTTCACCTTCTTTCACGCAGGGGTGATTAGTTGTATTAATTAACGTAACGTTAAATGTACTTTCTTCTAGTTTGTTATTAAATTGTTTCTGCAATTTAATTCCGTCATCTATCTTTTCCTTGAAGCTTTAAGTCAACTTAATTGTGTGATCTTTTATATAGCCTGCTTTACTATCAGCAGTCTATAGTGCGTGCACCCTGTAACCGAGTCATAGGATACCTTGTTGTCCAGGCAGGACTCTTGACGGTTTAGGGTGGTTTGTTGCCTGGGTTTATAGATAAGGGTTGGATCTAGCGTTTTCCGTTGTTGCTTGTTGCCGCAAACCTAGTCCAATAGAAAGAGCCCAGTGTTTATATATCCCAGGACGTAACAAGGTTTACCTCAGACATACAATACTTGGTAGATTTCATGGCGGTCGAGCCAACAATACAGTACTTCACCATAGTGTCAGAGTTAGGCTTGGCAAGTATATGTATAGGCCTATGGCGAAAAATAGATCTGGAACCTAATATGCAGAAGTGGCTATGCTGGCGAATGTACTGTATGTTTGTAGCCAGCGTTATTGTAGTACCTTGTCAATGGTGATGAGGCTCTATCATTGATAAACAAATTTACGCAAAATATTTGTCATTGTAGTCATCAATTATGAATGTAATGTGAAGTGTGATGGGAAAAGTGGAATCAGAGTAGGTTACACAAAAAAATTACCATATCAGCGAGTGTTGGAAAAGCAAGGACTAAAGGAGGCAAAACACATTACTGTATGTATGCAGGTAAGTGTGTTTTTTATTTGTGGAAACTGGCAAAATATTGAGATTATATTGTATTATATAGTTGTGATTTTGACATTTCTAAAGCTGGACTTCTAGCTTATATTCTTCGATTCATGATTCATGCTATTTACATAATGAGTAATCGCAGTAACATACATACAACTTGTCTTAATGCACATCACATGACATTTATTTACTTTATACTCTCACATATCTGTTGAAGATCAGAGAGAATAGAAACATTATAAAGTTGAAAATAATGTTTATTGTAAATAGTTTTAAATATTATTCAGTATTGTGCATAAGAACACGACTATATCCGTTCACAAGCTGTTCAAAGTACTAGGTAATCTATTCTGAATACCTTGCACCCCATTTCCAAATCCAGGCTTACCTACGTTTATATAAAGTAGAAATAATCCAGTTGGAAGCCATTTGTATTTTGTATGGCTTTTTTCGTAATAATTTGTGTTAATGCTTTGCTGCTATCCCCCGTGGTGATAATCTTCATCGACTTTCTGCAAGTTTCTGTAATGTTATATCTCTATTTTTTTGTTTATCTAATGCATATAGGCTAAGGAGTTTCAAACTATCATCAATCCATAATATCTAATAGTGTGGATACTGTTATCATTCATGGTTGGATTGCCTCTAGTCTATCCATTTTAACCGACTCTAAAATTGAACAACATAGTCTTTGAATCTGGTATTAACTACTTATTTTATTACGCACAAGCTATATAATGGCATGTACTTATCGTATTTTGGGTAGTAGGGATGTGCCGTCGTCGTACTTCAGTATGTAATGAATCACGTGTTAATTACGTACTTTTTATGTGTAACTTCGGTATGTACTAATAACACTAAGTTATCACGGAAATTGGTGCGGTCGCATCAACGTACACACATCATACTTTTGTATGTGATGGTAAATAAATAATATAGTAAGACTAGTACTGTACCAATAATGTTATAATTATATATAACTGTTATATGCATGAGTAGGGTTGCAGCGACATACCTACGTTGTATTTCAGTTCATAAATATTCATAGGGTAATAACATAGCCTACTTAATGTACCAGTACTAATAATATCACAATAACAGTTATCAGATACATCTGTGGAGCCACAGTGACGAAACGTCATACTAAATTAAGTCGTAAATCATGTTACTAACCAATAACGTATTAGTCACGTAGAATAATGGGATCGCTACAACATACACAAATCTTACTTCAGTATGTAAAGAATCAACTGCTACCCGACGTAATGTGTAAAATTCTAATAACGTTTTGAGTTAATGTCATCATAACATTGTAAGTACATGTACTACCCACGTACTATGTTACGTGTCAATAGCATCATAGTAATACTAGTTACCACGTAAATGTGGGCGCTCAGTGACGTAACAATGTCATACTTCCCGACGTAATGAGTGACATACTAAAAACGTGTTTTTGTTAACGTATAAATTACATTAAAAGTACACGTGCTACTGACTTAGATTGTTACGTGCCTATAGCATCACAATAACACTTGGTTACCACGTAAATGTGGGTGCTCACAGTGACGTAATAATATCATACTTCCCGACGTAATTTGTAACATGTTAATATAGTGTTGTCTTACTGTGGTCATTACATTATAATTACACCTGCCACCGACGTACTATGTTACCTGCCAATAGCATCATAATTACACGTACTTGTTACGTAAAAATGAACGTTCACAATGACGTAACAATGTTATACTTACCGACGTAATGAGTGACATATTAAAAACGTTATTTGTTAACATAATAATTACGTTAAAAGTACACGTGCTACTGACGTAGATTGTTATGTGCCTATAGCATCACAATAACACGTAGTTACCATGTAAATGTGGGTGCTCACAATGACGTAATAAATTCATGCTTCCAGACATAATCGTTAATATGCTAATAACGTTTCGTGTGAACGTTATCATTACATTATAAAACACGTGCTATTGACGTACTAAGGTACGTGCCAATAACATCGTAATAATACATACTTACCTCGTTATTGTGGGCGCTCGCAGTGACGTTATATCATCGTAATTGCTGATGTAATGAATAACGTGCTAATAATGTTTTGTGTTAACGTGGGCATAATAATAAAATTACACGTACCTATTACATGCATATGTTGGTCGCAGCAACGTGCCCAAGTTGTATTTCATTACGTAATGTATCTCATATTAAGGATGTGCTAATTACGTGTTGATAGCATCCTACTAACGTGTTTACATAGCGTAATGGTAACCAAAGTAATTCGTCTCAACAACGTAACAGCGACGATGTTACGTTATATAACTACATCGTGTTATTACATCAGTAACACGTCGACGCAACTCTACACAATTACGTAATATTTACGTGTTTACATAACGTAATGGTAACCAAAGTAATTTGTCTTAACAACGTAACAGCTACGATATTGCGTTGTATAACTCTGTCGTGTTACTACGTCGGTAACACGTTGCCGCGACTCTACACAATTACGTAATATTTACGTGTTTACATAACGTAATGGTAACCAAAGCAATTCGTCTTAACAACGTAACAGCTACGATATTGCGTTGTATAACTATGTCGTGTTACTACGTCGGTAACCTGTCGCCGCGACTACACAATTACGTAATATTTACGTGTTTACATAACGTAATGGTAACCAAAGTATATTGTCTTAACGTCATAGTGACGTTGGTAACCAATTAGCTGCAATTCCACACATTAACGTAGTATTTACGTGTTGACTTAACGTAATGGTAGCCAAAACAATTAGTTTTAGCAACGTAATAGCGACGATATTATGTTATATCACTACGTCGTGTTATAACGTCTAATCTTTATCGCTGCCAATCCACACATTTACGTAGTATTTACGTATTTACATTACGTAACGGTAAACAAAATACCTTGTTCTAATAACGTTATAGCGACGTTTTGGTTCTAAGTGGGATATTTCTTGGTGGTTACCACACACTCCTCTTTCCCCTTTGCCCTTATATAGGGGAACTATTATGCCAGTCTTCCAGTCATCGGGTGCACTCCCCTTCTCCCATGCTAGTTTGCACATTTTCCATACCCATTCGATCACTATCTCACCACCATACATCAACATTTCCCCACACACTCCATCTGTTCCTGGTGCTTTCCCCAACTTCACTCTTTTCATGGCTTCCCACACTTCTGACCTGATCTCCACCTCCTCCTCCACTATTTCTCTTCTTCTCCGTCCCATACAACTTGTCAACTTGTCAACTTGTGGAATGGGCTTCCCCATGTGCTGCAGTCTATAACGTCTCGTTATAGACTGCAGCACCTTGGATTCTATTATACATTGCCTAGACAAACATCTTGCCTCAAACCAGCGACTGACTGCATTTGTAAATGAATAATTAAATTGTTCCCACTCAGATCCATCAAGGACTGTTGCATTTATAAATTACTAAGATGTTACTTTCTTTTTCCCAGATACACGAAAGATCACTCATAACTGTGTTATGTTACTAACCCAACTGTCCCCTACTAAGTAACAGCGACCATCGTACGATAACTTTCACTTTAAAGTTTACTAGTAACGAACCAAATAGTAGCATCGAAAAAGTCCCTAATTTCAAGAAAGCAAACTTCCATAAACTTAGAGCTATGTTTAAAGAAACTGACTGGAGCTTTTTAATTCACAATAACGACATAAATACATCTTGGAAGTTATTCGAAGCCACTTACCTAAAAGCAGTGCAAGACTGCATACCATCTCGGCGTCATAATAATAAGCAAATGGTGGAATAAAGATATTTCAAACTGCCTGCTTGCTAAAAAATGTGCTAATGATAGATTAAAATCCTCACAAAATGACGAAGAACGGCTGAAATTTGTAGAGCTACGACGCAAAGCCAAAAAGTTAATTAAGCAAAGTAAAAAGACCTTAGAGTTACATATTGCGAATCAAAGTAAAACAAACCCGAAAGAATTCTATAGTTATATCAGAAAGAAAAAAGTTGTTACTTCAACTGTTGGACCGTTAGTCGATGAAAATGGAGAATACACCAAAGACGAAGAACAAATGAGTAATGCCCTCAATACCTTCTTTGCATCAGTTTTTACAACAGAAGACCTCAGTGATATCCCTACACCATCGCCGATTCAGATTGATAATTCAGATGTTCTAAGCAATATCACCGTTACAGAGAGAGAAGTATTGAATTGTTTAGATAAACTCAAGGTAAATAAAACGCCTGGACCTGATACAATCTCGCCTAGAGTTCTAAAGGAAGCTAAGGATGAGCTCTCTAAACCACTGACATTACTATTCAATAAATCCTTGCAGTCTGGAACTATGCCCGATCAGTGGAAGCTAGCCAACGTAACACCGATATTCAAAAAAGGCAGCAAATCCCTACCCAGTAACTATCGTCCAATTAGCTTAACCTCAGTTGTATGTAAAATGCTAGAAACGGTCATACGAGACAGACTCGTAAATCACTTAGAGGAAAATAACATACTTAAAGATACTCAACACGGCTTTCGTAAAAAACGTTCCTGTTTAACAAACCTCTTAGACTTCTTCCACGATATCCTCAACCTCTACGATGAGAGTAAAGCTGTAGATATTATATACCTTGATTTTCAAAAGGCCTTTGACAAAGTTCCCCACAAACGTTTACTGCTAAAACTAAAAGCGCATGGAATACAAGACGGTGTGTTGAAATGGATAGAACGAGTCAACAATGTTCAGAAGTTGTTAAGAAGGCAAACAAGATATAAACAAGCTAGAACGAGTTCAACGTAGAGTTACCAAAATGATACCTAGCCTAAAGAACAAACCATACGAAGAGTATTTCCTTTAACCCAGCGCAGATTTACTAACATCTCCATATTCTGCCACGGACATCAGTTCCAGGGCAGTAGTTCCCTTTCCAATTTTCCCTTTCCCACTCTAAACCACTGTTTGTACACTTGATCCTCAGTGGTTTGGAGGACAAGCAGCCTAGAGGGGTCGCTAGACCTGTTGTTGCTTGATTTCCCGTGTACTCCTTTCTACTCCCAGCCGGACTCGAACCTCCCTGTCATTCAGGACGAATGTCCAAGTTTTAATCTATTACACCACGGCGCTAAAGGAAACTTAACATTTTCTAATTTTTGTTAACCCATTGAGCCCCAACTAATTTATTATTGATCGACGCCCAGAACCCAAGCAAATTTCAATTTTTTTTCCGGAAAAGACATGGTATGGGTTAGTAATGAAGGAATACATGCATAATAGCACTCACCGAGGTCATCTGGGGATCCTTGTTTACCACTATGATGGGTAAATATGGGCGAGAATGCCATCGATATCGTATTGACGCTGGGGCTGAGCGTTACATAAATAGCCGTCGCTCGATGCTGGGGTTGGAGGCGTTAAGGTGAAGGGAAATCCTACTTGGAGAATGTATTTCAATTCATGCATATGTCGCAGGATGCATATTCAATGATGCCATACTGGGATTTTAATGACTCGTGTTTGGTGGGGCGAGAATTAAATTAAATTTCTATAACTTGAGTTGCATGGAGACACTTGTAAAAATCCCTGTATGGTGTTCTGGAATATGAATCCTGCGGCTTGTGCATGTATTGAAATACATTCTCCAAGTAGGATTTCCCTTCTCCTTAATAAAAAATGATAAAGGTTAAGTTTCCTTTCATGCCGTGGTGTAGTGGATTAAGGCTTGGAAACTAGTCCTGAAAGTTGGAGGGCCGAATGCGGCTGGAAGTATATGAACGTTCATTTGTGATATATATATATATATATATAGTATTACCTGTGGATGGGTTGAAGATCATCATCTTCATGGTACCGTTGTAACACTTGTAGCAGCCATCATCTTCACCGTGTTTGTACACTGAACCATGATACTCACAGTCTGAAAGAATCGCATTACACAATAACACTCTTGTAAAACAGTTATGAATGGCACATTAGCAAAAATGCTTAACTAGGATAAATTAATTGATAGAAGGTTATAATATAACTATATATATTGTACAGTCAGTCACTTTTCCTACTGGGCCACCTAATGGTAATTTCGCTGGGTCTTTCGCTCTGATATTATTAAGATCGCTCACTTCCCCCCACCCTGAATCTCTTCCATATTATGTCCCATGGAGGGCGTCGTTAGATTTGCTGGGAAGTAGAGGCATGGGCTACACGGAGAAGGGGTGGGGAGGGGGTGGGGGGGTTGTGTAGGGAAGGTTGGAAGTGTGTAGGGTGGGGGAAGGTGGGTTACGTGAATTATTTCACCAGGTTAAGGTTACCGTTTTATCTCTTGATATTAATTAAGATGTAAATAGTTTTTGCTAGTGAAATCTGCCTTTAAGAAATATTTGTTTATGTGTAATTATTGTTTGCAAACCAATTTGTAGGGATTGCTAGCTTCACTATCTATTTAGTAAGACAGCTCTTTCTCACTCATTCACTCGCACTATATATTTATCTATCTATCTATCTATATCTATCCACATTATAGATTAGTCTTTTCCTTAGCTGATGTTTATTTGCTCTTCTTTGGGTAAATGTTGGTCTCTTAATTTTGGTTGAGGTCCCGGGCTGGCCCCTATTGTTGATTTGCGGCATTTGTTTTGGGGCTCCTCATACCTCTCTGTCTCATGCCTTTTTTTTTCAAATACAGCATTATGCGTAGCATTGTGTTGTTACTTAAAATAAAATAATGTTTCTATGTATTGCATATCCATATCCATCTAGTCGTCATTAGTGAAATGCTCATACCAAAATAACAGCTTTCATAACTGGTCGCTCACACCAAAGAATCTTAAACCGTTAGAGAAAAATGATAAGGGCATTCAGCATTAAAAGCAGTGTAATATACCTGTATATTGATATAATTATGATATTCTCCATATGTGTATTTTGTTTTTGAGAAGGGGGTTTGGAGAAGACAATATGAAAATATTGTTACGCATCTGGACCTCAGTTGCTTAGAGACGGTATACGAAAATAATGACTAATGCAAATGCACCTTGTCTCTCTACCAAACAACACCACGACGCAACAGGTAGAGCTTTATGAACGCTTCCAGGCTCTTCTCAGGGCTTAAGGTGCACACTGCCCTGCTCCTATTCTGAATAATAAGTAGAACAGAAATACTCATGTAACTTACTAGCTACGAGAACTCGAAACCAACACCGGGATTAGCAATGCTGGGTTGGATTATCGAAACAGTTAAATACATATAGGCTACCAGCAGACATCAACGAAAAAAAGAGTGCAGGTGTACTTCGAGCATAACAGGCTATGCACGCCCTCGACAATACTAAACCGTGCGCAAACCAGCCAACGGTAATCCACTCTCAACCCAAGAGAGTTGCACATAATAATGTTGCATATAATAATGTTCTAACAATACAAGGCATTGTCCAAATGAGGCGCTCATTCGCGGAACGTGATAACCGCCACCTCTGGCAAAAGCCGTTATATTATCGCATTATATTGCCACAACCTTCTCGAATCTGGAGCCGCGGTAGGGAGCTATATTTGAGAATGTCAACATGGTTGAAAATCGCATAAAGTACGACGCACTTTCATCCGTGTTGACAGGGCGTTTGCCTAGCCCTAGTCTCTGCATCGCATAGGGTGATACGCGCCACCCAGGCAGCGTGTGTTCAGCCAGCCAATGACAGCCCGGCTATGGTACCGCGTGGGCGCCAGCTCAGCCACTCACGGCGCACGTTGCTCTCTGTTCTCCCGCCACAATACAGTCTAGCTCAGCTCTCACGCCGTACGGATCATTTACCTTGCACCTGGTGTTGTTTTTGTGCCGTTTTGACCGTGTTGCAGTGCTTCCCTGAACAATGAGTGATAGTGAAAGTGAGAGTGATAGTGGGAGCCCACCCCCACCTATAAAAAAGAGGTGTAACCCGGACAATTGGTCTGAAATAATCGCCAGGAACAAGAGAAATACTGGGAAGGAATATGTCAGCCGCCAAACAGGAAATACAGTGAATGCTAGAGTTATTGGGCCGCCTTGCAATGATGGATGCTACGATAAAATTGCTGAACCTATCCGCCAAGCAATCCACAATAACTTCTGGCAAACTGGAGATTGGTTAGTCCAGAATACCTTCATTCAGAAACACGTTCTGTCAGTGCCAGTGAAACGACGAAGAAAGCCTGCCGACATCAACAACCTTGGTCCCCATCGGTCATGCACCCGCAAATTTACTCTCTCCTACCAGTCTACAACTTATAAGGTTTGCAAGACAGCCTTCATCAACATTTTAGCCATAGGTAGGACAAGATTAGAGAATGCCCTGACCCACGTGAGTGACACTGGTACACCGAAGAGAGACGGCCGCGGGCAACACAAGAACCGTGTCACCATTGCAGGTCCTGATGCAAAGCGTGTGCACAAACACATTGCATCATTCCCCAGCGTTACCAGCCATTATAGCAGAGCCAAATCGCCCAATTTGCGGTACCTAGAGACATCGTTGAGTTTAAGCCGGATGTACCACCTGTATTCTACCTGGATGGCTGAGAATTATCCTAACAACAGCGTAGTCAAGGAAAGTTATTACCGGAAAGTTTTCAAAAGTAAAGAACTCTCCTTCTCACCACCAAATACTGATACTTGCTCGACCTGTGACCTAGCTAAGGCCACTTTGAAACATGCCAGTAATGACGCAGATAAGGCAATCTTGCAGGCTGAACTTGATGAACACCTGGCGATGGCACGGCAGGCACAAACACTTATGAAGACTCTGGGGCAGGACAGGGACGATGATACTCGTGTCATAGCCTTGGACCTCCAACAGACACAGCCAATACCTCGTCTCACCACTAATGCTGCCTACTATAAGAAGAAAGTCTGGCTGTACAATTTATGCATTTCCAACCTCAAGACCGGTGAAAACCAGTTCTTCGTGTGGGATGAGGTGACAGGTGGGCGTGGCTCGGTCGAGGTGGGTTCGTGCATCAAAAAGTGGATCGAGAATGAAGTACTGCGTCATGGTGATTTTGGCAAGCTTATACTATTCAGTGACAATTGTGGTGGACAGAATAAGAACATTAATATCATGCTCTGCCATCTTTACGAACTGCACAGTCGCCGTCTTCAGGAAGTGGTCCATTATTTCCTCATCCCAGGACATAGTTACATGGCGTGTGACAGGGCTTTTGGGAACATAGAAAAGCGCTTCAGGGTTGAGGGGAACATCTATGATTTTGAACACTATATCAAGGTGATTGAGCGTGCGGTCCACGCAGGTAACAAGGTCATTCCCATGGTGAGAGAGGACTTTCTAAACTTAGACCTGTTGCAAAGTGTCATAACTCACCGTACACCCGCCAAGCCACTCCTATTCTCTGAATGTCGCCGATTCTGCTTTACTCTGCAATATAGGGATGGGTATCAGCTGTCTCGAGGCTACGAGGGGCCTCTGCATTGTCTCAGGCTTATGCCAGGTAAAGCCAAGTATGCTCCATCGGCCTTTAATCTGTCACGAGTGCCACTCACCCCCAAGTACCCAGCTGCCATCAAACTTCAAGCTGACAAACTCCAAGCCGTCCACGACCTGCTATCCTACATTCCGCCAATCCACTCGGAGTATTACCACGAACTTTTTCGTATGCAGAGGGACCTCAGTAGAGCAGCTAGACCAGCCTTGGACAACAACTCTGACTCCTCTGATATTGATGACAACCTGCAAGAGTATGCAGATGATAGTGACAGTGATAGCGACACTGCCTGACTACTCGGTGAGTATGAATATATAAATGTAACAATAGAATAGAGTAATAATGCATTTTAGTAAGGTCAAATTGTTAAACAATAGCAATCTTTACACAAGAACATTATAGTAACTAGCCATCAAATTCCTTCCTTAGATTAAAATTTTGTAAAATCATGTCCTTCCCAAGCTGAATAAAACATCCCAAATTAATTAATTAACATTAATACTAGCTTACTTTCTATAATAATAAATCAATAACATTAAAGTAGCAAAATTATTACTCTATTCTTGTGTTTTACTTATTCATTATTATTCACCATGTCTTCCTCCATTTTCTAATCTTTATTATCGCTTATTAATTTTATAAAATTATGTTTCTATTATCTTACCCTACTCTTCCATGTCTTATTATTATTCACTGATAATATTATTTATGTTTTATTGTTATACATTTGCTTTTTCTCAACGTTTCTACAGTATTGAATTGATATGGGGTTATAAAATCATGGGATTATTTCAATCACACTCACGTTACTATTAATTACAAGCAATTTATTTTTATTTTTTTGTGGTACATGGCTAGATACTATTTTCCGAACATTTTGATAACACTGTCACCTCTCTCCTTAATCGGGTCTGATAGTTACAGCTTTTTATAAGTCGGCAAACTTCAGACGCGATTTATTTTTTATTTTATTTTGGGCAACTATCATGTTCTGCGATAAATTACAAGCAATTTATTATTATTTTTTTGTGGTACGTGGCTAGATACTATTTTCCGAACATTTTGATAACACTGTCACCTCTCTCCTTAATCGGGTCTGATAGTTACAGATTTTTATAAGTCGGCAAACTTCAGACGCGATTTACTCCTTTTTTTATTTTGGGCAACTATCATGTTCTGCGATAAATTACAAGCAATTTATTATTATTTTTTTTGTGGTACGTGGCTAGATACTATTTTCCGAACATTTTGATAACACTGTCACCTCTCTCCTTAATCGGGTCTGATAGTTACAGCTTTTTATAAGTCGGCAAACTTCAGACGCGATTTACTCGGTTTTTTATTTTGGGCGGTCAACACGTTCCGAGAATGAACGCCTCAAATATGACTACGAACCTCGGGGTGGTATTAGTGGAAGCAAGTTGCCCTGACCACCTCTAATATCACACCAGTATATCCTGCTTCAACCTGGGCCCCCCAGTGAGTTACCGCCCAAACAATGAACTCTTAGAGTCCACCTCCCACACTCACTTAACTATGGGGGGGGGGGGGTCCAGATTGAAGCTGCATTCCTAATTAATATTAAACACTCCGTTTCCTCAGTTCGAAACCCGAGATAGGAAACACACAAGTGCTGGGACAGAACCGTCAAGGTAGTTACCGGGTCCTAAGCACGAACACTGGGAAATATATGTAGGGGTTATGGATGTGTGTGTGTGTGGACTGTCTTTGGGATTAACAGTGCTTATTAGTAAGGACTCCGGCAAACCTCCCAGCTCTTCCTTATCACGAATTCCGAAGTAGCCACCGGAGGTTCAGAATATATGATGAAAATGGAAAGATAATATAATGCTGATCAGAGGAAAAGGATAATTAAATGAAGAAATTAATGTCTAGGATTCTCTGTTAATTACATTACGTTACTCTTTTGCAAGCAAGGAAAAATAAACGGAGCAGACTGATGGGGTCACGAGAGAGAAGGGGACACCATCTATCTAGTCTGGCCGCCAGCGAGAGAATGAGGGGACCGAATGTTGCAGAGCACCGCGGAGGCCAGTCTTAAACGAAGGCATAATCTCACCACACGATCTGATAAGACTAAGACACTTCACAAGAATAACTTATACTAAAGTATTCCTGTGTTAACAACTTAACTAAAACAGTGTGGCAGATAAAATAAAGTATATCTTTATATTGTAACACAACTGAACTTGCAATGATCACATAATTAAATAAACGTGTGTTGTTTAGCAACCTTACCTCCCGCGAGGCAAAAGCAACAAGCTGTCATCACCTCCCTCGCCAGCCACACTATCTAGCAAACTAAACGTTGCCGCTTAACCTAAGACGTGCGCACAGGGGGTTTCTACAGGGTAAGACTGTGCGCACCTATGATGATTTTGGGACCCATTGCCAATTTCGATAAAAAGTACATCATCGTGTAGGGAATGTTTGCGTGCATCGGCCCATATATATTTGACCCCCCAAAAAATGTCTGGGGGGGGGTGGGGGAACGGTCCGTAGTTGAAAAATGTGGAGCGAATGGCACCGCGCGGCTAGATTGTCATCGAGCGGCGAGATTTCCCTGCCGAATTTTCACGCGCCCAGGGGATAGAAGGAGAGGGAGGAGGGGGTGGGTTACCGCGTATTATCACATATATCTCCTTTTTTGAGCCCTTTTAGGCTATGTAGAGTATGTATACATGTGTAGGCCACCCATATAACAATGAATATAGTGACCAAAAATTGCAATATATAAGGGAATTATAAGATATTTTTAGGCGGGAATGAAGATGTGTTGGAGGTTTGGCGGCAATTTATGAGCTGAGAGTGTGGTTTATGCCATACATATCACTTATATCTTGTACTTAGAGCACTGTCATGCTATAATACAGACTTGTACGTATGTAGACGTGCCATATATCAAAATATATACCGCATATAGACCAATTCATGCGATATTTACGCACATTATCAATGAGTTTCTATGCGTGAACCAAGGTGTGAGTGAGTTGTGCTGGGAATGAAAGGGGGAGAGGGTGTGTTACGCCATAAATATCACTTATATCTTGTACTTAGAGCACTGTCATGCTATAATACAGACTTGTACGTATGTAGACGTGCCATATATCAAAATATATATCGCATATAGACCAATTCATGCGATATTTTACGCACATTATCAATGAGTTTCTAGCAGACGGAAGCCTGAAAGGGTGGGTGGGTGGGAGGGAGGCATGCAGGGAGTGAGTGAGTGAGTCGTGGAGAGAGGAAAGGCAGGCAGGGAGATCTCTAGATAGATAGCCAGCTTTGTGATAATTGTGGAGGCGCCCGAGGCGTATGGATGTCTTGGTATTTTGAACCTTATGTCTACCAGGTGTCTGGTGTTCGTTGCCACCAAGAGGTCTACAATAACATGAGTCAGGAATGGAGAGAGAGAGAGAGAAACTGAGACATGCGTATGTCGTACGTATAAATGGACTTCAGAATTGCATTTTTATGCAAGCAGACATTGCATTTTAGACACATGTGGAGTACCACAGAAACATGTAGGCCATTGACTGTAAATAAAGTACTATATTATAGACCAGCAACGAGGGTGGTCAGTAAACACAGGCAGATTGCCTTTTTTGATAGAGAGCTAAATATAGACTGGTGTCTCCTTACACTTGCGAAAGGGTAGATTGCCACCAGAGAAACTTATATTTATTTATTTCCAAGTAATATGCAATCTAAATGTATATTCGAGACCTACTGCAAGTATTTGTATGACAGTCATGACTATGCATAATCCAATATACGCGCGTAGGCGAGACATAAGAAAGCTGGTTGAGCAATTTTCGACACCCACACAGTTATTATTCATTTTTATTTACAATATTATACAATACAAAATTAATGTATTTGTGAAGAGTATTTTATGCATTATTGTATTTATACAAATTTTGTTCCCAGACAGAGCTGCTGTGTCTGGAGCATCAAGGAGCGGCAAGGGTCACCCCGTGACCGCTTGACCGTGTGAAAATGAGTGGAGTCACACTGAGAGGGGCAATTTTGCTGAGTGTTTGGGCAATTTTTGACAGAATAAAGTTATATAATTACTATATAATTTATATAATTATATAATTACAGAGACAAACTTTTATAAACCTTTGCATGATATAATTGATAATCCCATCAATTTACAAACGTAAATTGGTGGGATAATTCATTTTTGTTTGTATATTGTCATTTCCATTGTAGACACGAAGTTTTGAGTGATATTTGGTATGAGCTCCTGTGGCATGGTTGGTAAGGTCGCGGACTGGAAAACTCAAAGTGTGGTAGGGTAGTGGGATCGAATCCAGGAGGGGGTTATGGGGAAGGTTTTATACTGTCTAGAAAATGTTTGATATTTTTTTTTTTTTTACAAGATCATGCCATTGTATTCAAACAATATGAAATATTCATAGAATATATCATATTGTAAGAATACAATGACATGACTTATTTTTTTTGTTTTTGTTGTATTTTATTATCTTAGTAGGTTTGACAGGATTTATTGAAACATATTTATTTTTGTACAATTCATTTGAGGTAAGAAAATAATTATATACACATTACTTAGGCTAATAACAAACATATATATTGATATGATGTTGTTGATGAATTCAGTAACAGCGACCATCGTACGATAACTTTCACTTTAAACTTTACTAGTAACTAACCAAATAGTAGCATCGAAAAAGTCCCTAATTTCAAGAAAGCAAACTTTCATAAACTTAGAGCTATGTTTAAAGAAACTGACTGGAGCTTTTTAATTAACAATAACGACATAAATACATCTTGGAAGTTATTCGAAACCACTTACCTAAAAGCAGTGCAAGACTGCATACCATCGAAAATACGGCGTCCAGGCCATAATAATAAGCCCAAATGGTGGAATAAAGATATTTCAAACTGCCTGCTTGCTAAAAAATTTGCTAATGATAGATTAAAATCCTCACAAAATGACGAAGAACGGGTGAAATTTGTAGAGCTACGACGCAAAGCCAAAAAGTTAATTAAGCAAAGTAAAAAGGCCCTAGAGTTACATATTGCGAATCAAAGTAAAACAAACCCGAAAGAATTCTATAGTTATATCAGAAAGAAAAAAGTAGTTACTTCAACTGTTGGACCGTTAGTCGATGAAAATGGAGAATACACCAAAGACGAAGTACAAATGAGTAATGCCCTCAATACCTTCTTTGCATCAGTTTTTACAACAGAAGACCTCAGTGATATCCCTACACCATCGCCGATTCAGATTGATAATTCAGATGTTCTAAGCAATATCACCGTTACAGAGAGAGAAGTATTGAATTGTTTAGATAAACTCAAGGTAAATAAAACGCCTGGACCTGATACAATCTCGCCTAGAGTTCTAAAGGAAGCTAAGGATGAGCTCTCTAAACCACTGACATTACTATTCAATAAATCCTTGCAGTCTGGAACTATGCCTGATCAGTGGAAGATAGCCAACGTAACACCGATATTAAAAAAAGGCAGCAAATCCCTACCCAGTAACTATCGTCCAATTAGCTTAACCTCAGTTGTATGTAAAATGCTAGAAACGGTCATAAGAGACAGACTCGTAAATCACTTAGAGGAAAATAACATACTTAAAGATTACTCAACACGGCTTTCGTAAAAAACGTTCCTGTTTAACAAACCTCTTAGACTTCTTCCACGATAACCTCAACCTCTATGATGAGAGTAAAGCTGTAGATATTATATACCTTGATTTTCAAAAGGCCTTTGACAAAGTTCCCCACAAACGTTTACTGCTAAAACTAAAAGCGCATGGAATACAAGACGGTGTGTTGAAATGGATAGAAAATTGGCTCAGCGACAGAAAGCAAAGAGTAGTCATAAACGGCAAGGCATCTAAATGGACCAATGTAAGTAGCGGGGTACCCCAGGGATCGGTACTAGGACCAATTCTCTTTCTAATTTACATCAACGACATAGATGAGGGTCTCACCTGTACAATCTCAAAATTTGCTGACGATACAAAAATTGCAAATAGCGTACTCTCAAAAGATCAAGTTGACGATATGCAACACAATCTAGATAAATTGTCACATTGGGCCCAAATTTGGCAAATGAGTTTCAATGCGGATAAATGTAAAGTACTACATATCGGATACCTAAATGAGAAAGCAAACTATTCGATGAATGGCACTCAGCTTAAGAATGTAAACAGAGAAACCGATCTGGGAGTAACAATATCGAGTAACCTAAAACCGAGTCAACATGTTCAGAAGTTGTTAAGAAGGCAAACAAAATAATTGGCTTTATAGGCAGATCATTTGAGCATAAATCCAAAGACGTAATCCTAACCCTTTACAATTCCTTAGTCCGCCCTCTTCTGGAATACTGCGTTCAATGCTGGTGCCCTTATTACCAAAAAGACATAAACAAGCTAGAACGAGTTCAACGTAGAGTTACCAAAATGATACCTAGCCTAAAGAACAAACCATACGAAGAGCGTCTTAGAGAATTAAATCTATTTCCTTTAACCCAGTGCAGATTTTAAGAGGTGACTTAATTCAAGTGTTCAAAATCATCAAAGGCATCGACAATATGAACTGTAGTAAGTACTTCACTATCGACCAATCTAATTACACGCGGGGAAACGGTTGCAAAATTATTGGTAAATCTTTTAACTCACACGAATCTAAGAATTTCTTCTTCAATCGAGTTGTCAACTTGTGGAATGGGCTTCCCCGAGACGTTATAGACTGCAGCACCGTTGATTCATTTAAATTCCGCCTAGACAAATATCTCGCATCAAACCCGCGACTGACTGCGTTTGTAAATGAATAACTTTATTTTATCCTCCCCTCAGTTACTAACCCATATGTCCCCTACTAACTTCCTAGTCCTGCCACGTTAGTGGCAGGGCAGTAGTTCCCTTTCCAATGTTCCCTTACCCACTCTAAACCACTGTTTGGACACTTGATCCTCAGTGTTTTGGAGGACAAGCAGCCTAGAAGGGTCACTTATTATGTTGTTGCTTGATTTCCTTTGTACTCCTTTGTACTCCTTTATATACTAAAAAAAAAAGGCATATTACATGTAAATCTTTGAAACTTATAAACTAAATGAAACATACAATTATATAATGTAAAAGCTATATCACAGGGACATCTTTGGAACTTATACATTATATAATATATATGTTACATTATGAGGTAGCGTGATCAATTAGGTCAGGTCAGGTAAGGTAGGGCGCGAGTCCAGGGCAGGGCAGGGCAGGGGGCGAGTCCAGGGCAGGGCAGGGCACGGGGCGAGTCCAGGGCAGGGCAGGGGGCCACACTCAATAATTCTTGAAGGTGTGGTAATCCCTGAAGCAGTCACCCAGGCAGAGTGGAACTTTGCACTCGGCACACATTGAGGTGACTCTTTTGGTGACATGGGGTTTCCTGACACTGGAGCTGCAGACGGTGCACTGCGCCTGCCTGTGACGAGTGCCAATCAGCTCGGTGTTGGTTGGGTAGTGTCTTTCGACACCCAGCTAGATGCGGTCAGGAACGTGATCCCCACGCCATGCCGTACGTCTGTGAGTGGTGGTGCCATACTTCTCCAGGAGTTGGTATGAGACGTTGTAGACGAACTCCCGGAATTTCAGCTTCTGGTTTGGGGACATATCCTTCTTCACCAACCACAAGTTGTAGGCGTTGAGCATCGTGATATCAACTAGGTGGAGGAAGAGCTTGTGATACCACTTCACAGTCTTCCTCAGACACTCAACGCCTGACAGCTGACAGTCAGACTTGTCCACCAGGCGCATGTTCTTGGTATAGTCCACTACCATGTCGGGCTTGTAGATGGTCTTCCTGGTTCGGTAGTGGATTTTGCCAGAATCCACCTGGGCACCTGTGTGGACGGTGGAAAGCAGGTGGACGTCTCGTTTATCCTTCCACTTCAGGGCTATCACTTTCCCACACTTCTCGAGCTGCTTGTATTTCTGCCCCTTTCGTCGCCTTCTTCGCACATGCCTCTCACGGTGTTCCTGGGCCAGGTCGTCTTCTGAAGGTGTGTCACTGGAGGAGGCATCTGTAAGAGGAATGACATTACCGGTGAACTTAGGCATAAACTTTCTTGTCTTTCTGACAGCCCCACATGACCCCGTTTGGTTGTCATGAAGAAACTGGCAGAGAGCAGGAGAAGTATACCAGTTGTCAGTGTAGATGATGTGGCCTTTCCCCAGGTAAGGTGCCAACATTTTCCTGACGATGGCACCTGACATGCCCATGGGGTCATTGGCAGCGGCTTTCGGTATGTCAATGTCAGTGCCTGTATACACGATCATGTCAAGCACTATTCCAGTTTCACAGTCACACAAAACGAAGAGCTTGATTCCGAACCTATGCCTTTTCAAGGGGATATACTGCTTGAAAACAAGACGTCCTTTGAAGAGCACGAGCGACTCATCAATCACCAAATTGAGGAAGGGGTAAAAGTATTTCCTATACCTCTCCAACAACATGGTGAACACATCCCGAACTTTCCATATCGTGACAATCCTGTTAGGATTGTCGTTGTCTGCAAAGTGCATAAATCTTAGCAGCAACAAAAATCTGTCACGAGTCATGAACTTATTGAAAGTTGGGGTGGCGATGAGAGGGTCGTGCTTCCAATAGTGTTGCAACACATGCTTCTTGATCAGAGGCATGAGGAACAACAAGGCAAAGAACGTCATAAATTCTTCCACAGTCATATCCACCCAGCCTCGTATTCTCGCTTTTGGAGAAATGAAGTCCAATCTGCCAAACACCCACCTGTAGTAGGCGTTTGTTTGGGCAACGATCTACGTCATTACCTCCATATCGAAAAAAGCGAGGAAGAAGTCGCTTTCGTTCACTTGATCGTCACAGGGCCAGTCGTCAGTTGTTCCTGACGTCCCAGGATTGAAATGGGGCACGTCAGGTACAAAATTGACCCCGTCAGACCAATCGAACGAAGGCAGCCCAGGGATCGGAATGTCGTCTGCGTCTCCTTCAGCGTCTGAAATATCGCTTCCATGGTCGCGATACAGCACTGCATCATCATCACCCTCCTCTTCACTTGACAGACGATGCCCTTCCTCATTCTCGTCACCGACGTCGGACTCACTCCCACTGTCCACTCCCAAATCCCCCCACCCTTGGTCCCGTGCTAGGGCTTCGTCGTCGAAACCCGGGCTGCAAATGCCCTGCGAATCACCATCAAACAGCAGGGCGGCATACTTTGATGTTGTCAGAGTTTTCCGGGTCACTTTAGCACATACGGGAGTCTTATGGACAGGGACAGAAGAGGCGGTGGCAGAGGCGGTGGCAGGGGAGGCGGCAGGGGCAGCAGTGGTGCGTGGTCTTGTGGCCCTGGAGGCAGGCAAGATGATGGTGGTGCCTGTCGCTCTTCTCTCTGTTCCTTGGGCAGGGGCGGCAGGGGCAGCAGGGGCAGCAGGGCCGGCAGGGACACCAGGGCCAGCAGGGCCAGCAGTCGCTTTCCCTCTCCCTTTCCCTCTCTATTTTCTCTCTCTATTTCTATTTCTATATGTGTGTATATATATATATATATATATATATATATATGCTGTATATGCACACTGTATGTATATGCTAATATCTTCCTTTTCTTCTAGTTCCCTTCTTCTCCCCTCCCCCTTCTCCCCAAGCTTCCTCTTTCGATCTTGATCCCTCTATCCTTCTCTCTAATGCCCCCCTGCATTTCTCTCATTCCTTCCATCCTCACCCTTCCCTCCCTCTACCTCACACACACACACGCGCTCTCTCTCTCTCTCCCTCAATATCTTTCTCACGTTTTGTTGCAGGTTCCCATTCATACATACTTGGTCCGCCTAGGCTATGTAGCATAAGCTAAATGTATGTAAACATTCGTGAGTAACTATGTTTATCCTCACGTATGTACAATGGTCTGTTGGTGAAATGTTGTGCAAATCTTACTGAACATTTCTGGTAAGCTGATGTAATATTTTGAACATTCACTTTAGAAATATTGTCCGACGCCGTGTTTTCCTTCAATTATTGTTCAGTGACTCAAGTTCATTATATAATAATATACCACACTGTGTGAAGTGTAAACTATCACGGGCATGAACAAGGTAGGCCCTATATACACTGTGAAGTGTAAACTATCACGGGCATGACAAAGGTAGGCCCTATATAAAATCATTGAGTGTGTTGATATAGCTGTCTAACCTTTCATTATATGGGTATAATACTACCAATGTACCTCTAAAAAGATATCATAGTTTATTATGAACACTTTAATTGCTCTTACCGTATCCATTATTGTTAACAGACAAACGAGATACCCTAGAACACAAGTTGAGGTTATGAAGACAGGACATGTATTTCAAGAGTGACTGCACATACAGGGTGACCCCCTCAAGCATGCAACCCACATACTGTTGTTGTTGTTGTTGTTCCCCAAGCTGCCTGGCCGAACAGCCCCAAGGCCCCGAGCAAGGCCAAGGCCATAACCGAGCGCCCCCACAGAACCCTCCCCGCCGACCACAATAAAGCCTGGGTGACCGAAGCCACTCCATGGCGGGGAGCTGAGGAGGGTGCGGAAATGCCCGGGAAACCAAAGCCCCACCCAGGGCCCTGTGTCCCTCAGCAATTATGAAGAGAAAGTTGATGGGCAAGGGAAAAATGTGACGCTTTGGCTTCCAATCTTGGTAGATTGGGAGGTCAATCCACGTTAGAGACGCCGTCACTTGAGATCTAGAAAATATATAAGTAAAAGGAACAGTCAGAGTAAGCTATGGGTATGGCAGAGATTGCTCAGTTCTCACTCTGATAGACCAGCCCATCACCACATGACTAGAACCCAATCCTCTCAGCATCAGCTAGGAAAGGCCCTAGAAAGCCGCCTTTGGCCGGGGGATAGCTCCCCTATTTCAACCCTTTTCGGGGTTGGGCACCCGCCGCACATACTGTAAATGCTAATGATGCGTATACACAAAGAGTAAAATGCTTAAAATTTGGTACAAAGTAGCTTGAGATGAGGGATGACAATGCCTGAAAATTACAATGCCCCTGGTAGGCGTTTTAAGCAGACTTAGAGCCGGCGCACGAAATTGTTAATTACAGGAACACATTCCTCTACTGATATATTCCCTTATCTTGGCTACAATATCTGCTTTTAGATCATCAATTGTGTTGGGAATGCCCTCGTACCGTACACGCAATTCTTCAAATAACCCCAAAGGTTAAAACCTGGGGTCCGCGCGCCTGCCTCCAGCCGGCGCCGACGGCCGACACCGGGCGCGGGCCTGCCGCGGCTTCAGATCAGGTGAGTGGAGCGTCCACACAATGTCACATCTGCCAAAGAGTCGGCCGTAGAATCGTTGTCTGAGCCACATCAGAGTTTGATTTGACATGTGAGGGGTGGCTCCATATTGTTGAAACCATTGTGCAGCTATTGCAATGTCCCAATACGAAAATGTATTGAACATTTTGTGAGTTGCATTTTTGAGGATCACCATGGACTGATTTTTGCTTACGTGGCTGGGGACACTGAGTGTGCTGAGCCCATTACCAAGGTAATCAACTCGAGCATGGAGATATACATTCCATATTCTTTCTCTCTGTCTAATACAATTTTGTGTTATCTTTGTATGCTCACACTTGTTATACTGACATTCCCGGGACAATCGATGACCTAAAAGCAGATATTGTAGCCAAGATAAGTTATATTTCCCTAGAGGAATGTCTCGCGTAATTAACAATTTTGTGCGCCTGCTTCAAACCTGCTTGCTACGCTAGGGGGCGTCAACTATCCATTGTTTCATCTACAGCCTTGAAATTTTCAGTGATTGTCATTCCTCATCTCAAGTTACTTTTTATCAACTTTCAAGTATTTTACTCATTGTTTATACACGTTATTAGCTTTTATTTGTGTTGCATTTTATTTGAGTCACCCTGTCCATGCACACATACATGCACAATATATACCGTCACATACTGTATACAGTATATGTATACGCACTGTACATTTATAATATCTCTCTCTCTCTCTCTCTCTCTCTCTCTCTCTCTCTCTCTCTCTCTCTCTCTCTCTCTCTCTCTCTCTCTCTAATCCCCAAGCTTACTGCCTGGCTGGCCAGTTGATATTATATGCCAGGGAGAGGAGGAGACAGCCAGAGAAGGAAGGGAGGAATGGAGAGGGCGTGGATTTGGAAAAAAAGACGAGGAGGAGGCAATTGGGGGAGAAGGAGAAGGAAGGAATTAGAGAGGAGGAGGAAGGAATTGGAGAGAAGGAGAAGGAAGGAATTGGAGAGAAGGAGGAGGAAGGAATTGGAGAGGAAGAGGAGGAAGGAATTGGAGAGGAAGAGGAGGAAGGAATTGGAGAGAAAGAGGAGGAAGGAATTGGAGAGAAAAAGGAGGAAGGAATTGGAGAGAAAGAGGAGGAAGGAATTGGAGAGAAAGAGGAGGAAGGAATTGGAGAGAAAGAGGAGGAAGGAATTGGAGAGAAAGAGGAGGAAGGAATTGGAGAGAAAGAGGAGGAAGGAATTGGAGAGGAAGAGGAGGAAGGAATTGGAGAGAAAGAGGAGGAAGGAATTGGAGAGGAAGAGGAGGAAGGAATTGGAGAGGAAGAGGAGGAAGGAATTGGATAGGAAGAGGAGGAAGGAATTGGAGAGGAAGAGGAGGAAGGAATTGGAGAGGAAGAGGAGGAAGGAATTGGATAGGAAGAGAAGGAAGGAATTGGAGAGAAAGAGGAGGAAGGAATTGGAGAGAAAGAGGAGGAAGGAATTGGAGAGAGAGAGGAGGAAGGAATTGGAGAGAAAGAGGAGGAAGGAATTGGAGAGAAAGAGGAGGAAGGAATTGGAGAGGACTAAACTCTCAACCCCTTCTGTACCGGTGATGCACTTTTCATTATATACTGGCACCTATTAGACTATTTTTTTCAGCTTAGGAAGTATGTCTACCCATTACAAGGCTACAGACTCAATTAATCCTTTTAGCTCCATATATTCTTCCTAAGCTTTATACAATCGTCCAAATGTAGCTGAAATTAAATAAAAGAGACGTCGCCGGTACAAAAAGGGTTAATCCACTCCATGCATATTATCCTCTGACTTTCATACATTCATTTCAAATTGTATAAAAGTGTCTGGTTGGTTGCTGGAATACATTAAAGAATACATTTGGTCGACCAGTTGATGTAGATTGTAAAGAAAAGATGGACATATTACATGACCTGTGAAAGATATGCTATAGAAGGCACAACATTCGATCGATCGATCGATCGATCGAGAGAGAGAGAGAGAGAGAGAGAGTGTGTGTGTGTGTGAGGGGGTGCGCACTAGTAGATGCGCAATCAACCTATTATATTAACGAACGTATGAACAGAAAGACGCATAGATGTAATGGATGTGAGAGAGAGAGAGAGAGAGAGAGTCAAGTCTATACTATAATTATAACTCCATTCAAAAGCCAAAATGTAGGAAAGGAGAACGCCAAGGAAATAAAAGTCTGAAATTTCTGGGCCATCTTCAAACAGTTTCAAATTAGCATAGTTATTGGTCCAGGAGTATTGGAAAGTGTTTACAATTCGACGATTATC